>JBAMHW010000016.1:22866695-22924633 GCA_037177495.1 Rhadinocentrus ornatus | reverse complement strand
ACTATATCTAGCCGGAACCGCTCAACCTCGCGCACCAGCTCAGGCTCCTTTCCCGCCAGAGAGGTGACATTCCACGTAGAGCTAGCCTTTGCAGCCGAGGGTCAGACCACCAGGGTCCCCGCCTCTGGCAGCCGCCCAGCTGACACTGCACCCGACCCCTATGGCCTCTCCTGCAGGTGGTGAGCCCACGGGAGGGGAGGCCCATGTCTTCCTTTCGGGCTGAGCCTGACCGGGCCCCATGGGGAGAGGCCCGGCCACCAAGCACTCGCCTCCGTGCCCCACTTCCAAGCCTGTCTCCAGAGGGGGCTCCAGAGGCTCCACGTCTGGGCAAGGGAAACTCTGGTCCTTGCTTTTTCATCATCATAGGGGTGGTTTTGAGCCGCACTTCGTCTGGTCCCTGCCCTAGACACCTGTTTGCCATGGGTGACCCTACCAGGGGCATGAAGCCCCCGACAACATAGCCATTAGGATCGTCAAGACGCACAAACTCCTCCACCACGGTAAGGTGGCAGCTCAGGGAGGAGTTTTTTTCCCCCCTTTTTTATACTCTCACACCTAGTTCTAGTTAAAAAAAGACAACAAAAATGCTGCTTTTAGATTCTTGTTTTCTTTTCATTGCTCCTAGACCTCATCAGTGTAATGAACAGAACTCAGTAAAAGTATCTTTCCCTCTTTCTGCAACTTTACAAACATGGTAAGTGTTATGTAAATGTTACAGTTTACAACTCTGTCAGTACACCCTCAAAGCTTTGGTAAGGATGACATCTGTGCCGCGCACACTCACATGCACATTTATAGAGGCATCTGTGCTTGCTTTTTTCTTTTACTCTGTTTTTCTTTACAAAGCCTCACATTTTTTTAAAGTCTTTAGAGCCACAGCTTCTCCACAGATAAAAGATACAGTATTTAAATATTTTCCGTTTTCTTCAGATGTGTCTTTGGGTTAATTGATGAAAAATAAAGTGTGGTGATTTAGACTATTTGAAATGTTTATCTTTAAGGGCTGCTTGAATTGAACAATGATGCAATTTGTAATCTATGTCACAGAGGATTCATATCCTTAAGGAGGATAAGAACTACAACTTAGAAATACATGATACACTTCTTTTATTGAAAAAACAAAACAGTACAATTCAATATTACACTGCATTTATTTATATCCTGTAGTTTTGTCCTCCTATCACAGACTTATAAGCCTAAATAACTATTCAAGAATACAGTGACTTACCTATTTTAAAGCCAATGCTAATCCTTATCTTGACACTGCAGACTAATGGTTTTGCTTGCTAATGCACTCCCTGCCTTGAACTCCTGTAAAACAAACAAATTATCTCAGGCAGTCACCCTCTGGGAAATCAGACATTACCAGTGCAGTCCACATGTTTCTGTGTCAGGGACCTGATTTTCTTTTATTGAGCCACTCTACAGCTGTCACATCCCATAACTCTGCATACCCAGTACCTAGGTACGTAGACTCCACAATCATGTTCTGGTTCTGTATGCTTTGTGTGTGTGTGTGTGTGTGTGTGGCTATAAAGATGCAAGCTCGTCACGATGCAAACATCACTGTCACTTATATCCCACCGCAATACGTGTAAAAAGGAAGACCAATAAATTGTATTTGAATACAGTATGATCTCTCTGCTTCCTGTTCAGATGATTACTTTGGGATTATTATGTTAGGAAAGTCTGAACAGGTTAATTGGGTTAATTGTTTAGCATCTTTATAGAAGCAGATCTGCTTGATGCAATAAAGACACGTGATGGTGATTAATTTTGATTTCACTGCTCATGTTTCAAATCTTGTCGATCTACCTTTTATTCAAAATAAAGTAAATAGGAAATAAATTAAAACACTGCTTTTACAAGTTTTAAACGTATTTTTATGCACAAAAATGTCATATATATCCATCCCTTCTGTAATTTGTTTTTGCACCATATATCCAGGTCCAGTCATGTGGATTTCCATGTCCTTCTAGAAAACTACTCACAACTAGGTCACATGAATTCAGATTGTTGGTTGAACTAGGTGTAGCCCATATCACATAATGTAGTAGTGGGATAAACTGGCATCTAAAAAAACTTGCCCAGGAAGTCTAGTTAAAGTTTATGTATATTGAAAATATTCACACATGCCATTCAAATAAAATTAAGACATATAGACATACAGAAAACTATGTAGCCTACAAATCAATGACTCATGGAGTAGGAAGAAGATAAGTTCACTTTGTAGAATGTGGTTAGGGATGACCATTACCAAAATCTTTCCTGTCAATATGGTAACATTATTTATAGTAATATTTCATCAGTACTGATACTTCTTGCCCCTTTAGGCAAGGCAAGGCGAGGCAAGACAAATTTATTTGTATAGCACATTTCATTTGCAAGACAATTCAAAGTGCTTTACATAAAACATTGGCATTACAGCGGATGCAGGAAGCAATAACAAGTGCATTAAAAACTAACTTTAAAAGAAATAAAAGAAATTACATAAAAATGGAAAGAAAAAGCTCAAATAAAATAGATAAAATGCTAGAAATAAAGTCCCAGTATGGGGAATTTAACAGTTGTTTTGTAAAGTTTTTAACCCTGATTTAAAACTGATGAGTTTCAGCAGGCCTGCAGTTTTCTGGGACTTTGTTCCACATGACGAGCATATAAGCTGAAAGCTGCCTCTCCATGTTTAGTTCTGACTCTGGGAACAGAAAGTAGACATGACCCTGAAGACCTGAGGGATCTGGTTGGTTCACAATGAACCAGAAGATCCTGAATGTATTTTGGTCCTAAACCATTCAGTGCTTTGTAAACTAACAGCAGGATTTTAAAGTCAATTCTTTGACAGACAGGAAGCCAATGTAAAGATCTGAGGAATGGAGTTATATAATCTACTTTCTTCTTCTTAGTGAGGGCTCGAGCAGCAGCGTTCTGGACTAACTGCAGCTGTCTGATGGACTTTTTAGCGGACCTTTGAGGACAGAATTACAGTAGTCCAGTCTACTAATGATAAATGCATGGTAAATACAAGTTTTTCTAAATCCTGCTGAGTCATCAGTCCTTTAATTCTTGATAGTTTTTTTGTAAGTGATAATAGGCTGACTTCACAATTGTCTTAATATAACTGCTAAAACTCATGTCTGAGTCCATGACAGCTCCCAGATTTCTGGCTTGGTTGTTAGTTTTGAACTTAGATGTTTTAAGCTGAGTACTGACTTTTAATCTTTCTTCCTTGGCTTTAAGAAACTATTATTTCAGTTTTGTCTTTTTTTAACTAAAGGACGTTCTGGCACATTCAATCTTTAATTTGATCAATGCAGTTGATCAGAGTTTGGATCGGACTGTAGTCTTCTGGTGTGATGGTAGATTTGTGTGTCATCAGCATAACTATGGTAACATATTTAGTTGTTTTTCATAATTTGAGCGAGTAACAGCATGTAGATGTTGAAGAGCAGCGGTCCCAGGTCGGAGCCTTGGGGAGCCCCTCAGGTTATTTTGGTTCGCTCAGATTTATAGTTACCTATAGACACAAAGTCTTTTAAACAAAACTTAAACCAATTAAATGGAGTGCCAGAAAGTCCAACCTAGTTTTTCAACCAGTCTAGTAAGATATTATGGTCGACCGTGTCAAATGCAGCGCTGAGATCTAGTAGTACTAGGACCGCTTTCTGTGCAGATGTCATTGAAGAAATTAACTAAAGCAGTCTCAGTGCTGTGATGTGGCCAAACACATGACTGGTAGACATCAAAACAGTTATTTAGTTTCAGGAAGTTGTGCAGCTGTTGAAAGACAGCTTTTTCTATAATCTTAACAAGAAAAGGGAGGTTTGATATCGGCCTGTAGCTGCTCATGGGTGACGAGTCTAGGTTTTTGTTTTTTAGTAGTGGCTTGATGACGGCTGTTTTTAGGGTCTGAGAGAAGACACTTGAAAGCAGAGATTTTTGTGTTTACAATCTGTAAGATATTCAAGGCCATGCATCCTGAAACATTCTTAAAAATACCAGATGGCAGGGTATGAAGACAGCAAAATCAGGATCGCACAGTGTGGTTCAATATCTTTATTGCAAGGGCAATTTGAAATACGAATGAAACATATGAACAGAAATTATTGAAAGAAATGCCAGTAAAAATATAACAAAAAATACAAATGGGTAAATAAAATAAAAAAAAAAATGAAAAAAATAAATATCTAAAATTATAAAATCTATTTAGACTATAAATAAACGTGATTATTTACTTTTTTTAAATAATGGAAGTTAAAATTCTTAAATTTAATAGAATTAGATAATAGTGTAATAAATATATAGACTAGTTGCATCATCATAACATCTGTTATATGCTACCATAATCATTTGACATGGAAAACATGGAAAGAACACACCGTGGCTTGGGTTAATGTGTGACTTTATTGCCTAAAACTCTTAATAGATAGAAAAAAAATAATTTCCTGTGTCGACACAGCGGTTTCTCAATATTTAAAAAAATACATATATATATCGAAGCCGTTATTTTTACTGGTAGATATGGAAGCATCGACTCCAAAGTACTGATACGCTCATCCCTAGATGTAGTGACATCTTGGGACACAAACTGCAAATTTCAACCAACTGAATACCCCCAAACTAACCTCAAACTATGGTGACCAAAATAAGAAAAATCACTAAAAGCCCACTGTTTGCTGTTTTCATTCTGAGCTACTGTAGGAACGTGGCAGATGTGTGAGGAGGGTGACCCACAATGTCTCATGGATTTGAATAGCTGTCCCTAGTCGATGAATAATTTAATTAGATTCCACACTAATTAAAATCGTCATTTTGTACTGCATTTTATTGCCATCCATCCATTTTCTGTACCGCTTGTTCCCAATAGGGGTCGCGGGGTGAGCTGGAGCCTATCCCAGCAGTGTTTCAGGTGAAGGCAGGGTACACCCTGGACAGGTCACCAGTCCATCGCAGGCATTTTATTGCATCTTAGAAAATATTACCAACATACTCTCTCATTAGTAAAATACATTTAGCTCTTTAAATTCTTAATACAAATCTTAAAACTGTTTTACATCACACCATGTTATCACTATTTTATCACCATTTTTTACAACTGAATAATGTCCAAGTTTCTGTCTCTGTCCAGACTTTTTGGTAAGTTTACTATTGTGTATAAATTTAGCAAATATTTGAAAGTCATAAAAGTTTGTGCTAATAAAGGCTTTTCACTCATTTTTACTGCTTCATAGTTGGTGCTTAGGGGTTAGACCAGCTGATATATGAGCTGATCAGCAGCAGAGTACATATCACAGTTATCGTTGATACAATCATGCCTAGCAATACAGATGTTTTTGGTTGAGAAAAAGGCAACAAAG
Source organism: Rhadinocentrus ornatus (assembly GCA_037177495.1). NCBI lineage: Eukaryota > Metazoa > Chordata > Actinopteri > Atheriniformes > Melanotaeniidae > Rhadinocentrus > Rhadinocentrus ornatus. The sequence continues at coordinate 22,919,279 of JBAMHW010000016.1, read as the reverse complement.
AAAACAGCTGTTTGATTAAAAAGTGAACTGCAATTAAATTTCTGAGGTTTACTTATTTTGGATGGTGAAAAAAAAAAGGGAGGGGGGGGGGAATTAAATTTGCATACCCAAACATAAGTACTCCAGAAAATCAAAATGTTCTTTAACATTTTTCCACCTACAACAGAAAGCAGAGAGGTACTTCTGAGAACTTGGACATTTACTTATAATGCAGTTGTCGTTTGTCCATGAATCTCACTATTTTTATCATTTTTTTCTGGCTGGCAAGACAAAAGGCAAATAAGCTCCTTTGCTCAAGGCACTACAGGAAGTCGTGGCTTCTAGATGGTATTTATGATGGCTGTTTTTCAAAAAAAGCTTCAAGCTTTGATTTGAAGAAACAATAAAAGTATTATTTAAATGTGTGACTTCAACAGGAATCACTTAAAACACTCAAAACACTGAAATGAGTAGAAACGAATGGGCTCCATGGAGTCATGTTAAGCCCATAAAGTGGAGCTGCTTCATTGTATCAGACAATCACAGAATGCAGTATTTATTTGTAACTGCAACTTATTGATCAATGTTGGAATCATTTTACAATAATCAAAGTAAAAAAAAACTTTTGTCTTGAATAATCTACCTTCAGGTTTAAAGCTAATTTCTTTAAGCTATTTTTATTGTGGAATTGTATTGCATCCAATTGAAAAGCAAACAACAAGAAGAGCTCTGAAGCTATGCTTAAGAATTAATTAGATAATTTACAAAAAAAAAGAATTTTCAGTTTTTCTGAATTTTTTTTTAACAACTATTGTTTTTATTCGTTCGTTTTACAAAAGTATACATTTATATATATATATATATATATATTCCACTTTTTTTAAAATTCATGAGATAATGTTTAAACTTTTCTTTATTACAATATACAAGGTACTTCAATCTTCCACAATAATCAGCAAGGATGTCCACCATGATGATGAGGGGGTGTGCAGTGTCAGAATTATCAAGTTCAAATTATTAAGCGTAAGAGTGCTAAATGGTAAAAGCTATGTACGATGAGAAAATACATATGATTAACACCCGAAAGGAGTTGGATGCCACTTTGACAAAGAGGATCTTAATACTACGACTGCCCTCCTCTGGTGCAGCAGAAACCTGGTTACTGGTCACTTATTATTGCAAAACTGTGTTGTAGGTCTGAGGTAAAAGGATTAATTTAGCTAAAAGATTGTCTTGTAAGACACTGGATGCGTAGATACAGAAGTTGTAATCATCTTGTAAATTTAGAATTAACTTTTTTTAGTTTGTTTTTAAATCATCTTATAAATTCAGATAACCCAAATGGATTTTATTTTCTTATTTTGCACCTTTATCTAATTGATTTGGACAAGACAGCCCTCTAGCACTGCAGGTCACTGAAGAATTACTGTATAAGGTGCCAGGTGTGTGTGTTTGATTGTTGTTAATCAAGGCATCACTATCTGTCAGTCAAGATAAAGGTCAGAGCACCTCACACTGACATGCCTGACACACACACACCTGCCAACACTGTATCACTTGTCTCTTTCTCCCCAGCACTAACAGTCCTTCCCACTGTGTTGCCTCCTGCTTCCTCTCCCCTGCTGTTGAAGAGTTCTGGTCCCATTTGCTCCCTCCAGGGCTGTCTGTACTCTGCTTCCCTGCAAGTGCTGCTGAGTGCCAGGCCCTCATGACGCCATGGGGCAGCAGATACGCCGGGAGAACCCAGGAGCCTGGCAAGGAAATCAAAGTCTCCCTCAGTGAGTGTGAGTGGTGTGACTATCGAAAAGTGGCTTCCAGCTCTGACATGACTGGCAGATAGCGACCAACACTTCCATAGTGTCCCCTTTCTCATGGTCCTGCTGCTGGAACAATGCATCTGCTAAAAGCCCTGCAGATGTTGCATCATTCAGTAACACATGGTACATTCACGTTATATCACCAAACATGTCAATAGACTTCTTGTAGCAAATGCTTGCTAATGATAAACAGTTTATTACCTGTCTGCCTTATTTTTTAGATTTCTGGTTGTGATCGGCTGGAGATGATCCTAGCGTGCCTCGGGTGTGAGACAGGGAAACACCCCGAACAGGCCATCGCTTTATCGTTTTCCTTACGCAGACCACCACACTTAAGACCACTTTAGAACCTCCACTTGAGGCACATTTAGCTGCACTGCCAGCAAAAAGCAGAGACACAAAGGGTCTGGAGAGTTCAACAGTGAAGCTATTCCAAAAAGAGTTGAAGAAATCTTAACCAAGTGCAAAGGTTTGAATTGTAAACCACCAAAGTGATGTGTGAAGCAAAAATTAAAGGAGCATCTTTGCATTATATTGTCATTCAAACTACCATCATTCAGAGTCAGACATAAATACAACAGCAACAGTACCAGGTCTTTATTTTGTTACATGGTGCCTGTACAGAAAAACATGTCAACACATTTACCTGCATGGCTGTGCATGTGCAGGGCTCAGTCAGGGCTTTGTCTTTGCAGCAGCTGAAATTAACAACTTTGTGTAAATTTTTGCTGCTTCTTTGCTCATGCAGACAGTGCGATATGGCAGAAGGTGCAGGCACAGTTATGAGGACTTTCAGCCCATCTGAAATTTAATTTTGACACCAATTAGTAGACATTATAGTAGATTCTGGTGGTGAAGTGAAATTTATTTATTCCAAATGTCCTCTCCTCCTAAAGCTTGCAATCTAATGTTTGCCACATTATTTGTCTTTACATGTGGTAAAACAAAGAAGAATGAGAATGCTTGTTTTATTCAAAAATCCTTAAGCACTGACACAATGCAAAGCCCTGACAGACTGTACAGTCACATGCTGCCTTAAATAATGGAGGAACAGGTTGCAGAGCTCAGTTTTCCATGAATGGTCAATATTTCTCTGCATTGAAGTAGCAAGCTGATGTGCTTCAGACATCTGGTCAGGATGCCTTCCAGATGCCTCCCAGGGAATGTGCTTCAGACATGTCTTACTGGGATGAGGCCTTGGGAAGTCAAGGACTTGTTGGAGGAATTAGGCCTCTTGGCTGGTGTGAGAATGCCCCAGTGTTGCCCTGGAAGGGTTGTTGACGACAGTTAACGATATCCCAAGACCTCCTTCTTCCAAGAGTGCTACCCCAATACCCGGTCTCATTTAGGTTAAAAATAAAAATGAATTAATGGATGGATAAAGTTACATAAGATGCAGGCAGAGACTTTTGCAATTCTAATTGAAATCAAAATCTCAAATTTACAATAGCAGAAAATATTTACTTGTGATTTTAAAATAAGGTAAATTAAGAGGTAGCATAAGGAAATGGACTGAATGATTTTAATTTCTTGTGAAATACATCTGTCCTAAGGTTTTTTTCAAATTTATAAACATATCTACTCTCTAATCAGCACCTCTACAAGCAGTAAAATCCCCACTGGTGACACATTTATCTCTGGGGAGCAGCCATAAAGGAAGCTGTCTGACCATTTCCCACTAGAAGATGCGTTCCATTACAGCAGGTTTCAGAGATCTGACGTGCAACGCCACTGATTTGGGGAATTACTCACAGAAAAACCAATGCAGCCCCATCAGGATCAACAGCAATATTTTAAGTGCTTCCTCAGCCCAAGTCAGCTGTAGCTTAAAACAAACAACACATATCATTACAGCAAAAACATATGTACTGCAGTTGCCTCTGACCTGCCTTTCACACCAGCCTCTTTTACCATTTTAAGTGCAGTGCTGTAGTCCAAGTGTTTTAAAACTGACTGTCAGCTGTCCCTCTCTTCATCTAGTGAGTCACACCTACAGCACCGAGTAAGCCACTTAGATCATCTATGCATCCATCCAAGAGCACTCCTTGGAGCTGAGCTAAGGTCAGACATCTTTTTTTCCAAGCAGCTGTGTTGTGAAATGTGATACGCGTTAAGCATTCTAAAAGCACATCACAGGAAAGAGCTCCATCCAAATCAAATGTCTCCACGGATTTTTTTACTCCATTTAACCAATTTAAGTGAATAATTATAATTTAGGAAAATAATAAAGATGAACCTGTCCATCTATACATAACTTTTATGAAGTGATTTGAATAATCCATCACCTGCCTACTAGTCGTTATGTAGCTTCAGCTCTCCTACCTGATCTGAGGACCCATTTTACAACCTGAACTGTAGACAAGCTAATTTTGAAAATGAATAGATTAATATATAAAATTTTATATATATATATATATATATATATATATATATATATACAAAACCAGCTGCTCTAAACAGAGATGAAAAAAAGGGACCTCTTGTAGTCTCTTTGTAGTATTTTGACCAAAGACGTCAGAAAATTGTTAACTCAGGCATCTCTCCTTTATTGCAGACTAACAACCACTTATTACCCAATGCAAATATATCTTAACCTCCTTTTTAAAAATTCTCTTTATATGAAAGTAAATCAGGTCATACAATCCGCTTTAATCAGAATTTTTACATTAATACATTTTTCTACCTTCTGACAATAAAAGCACTGATAATTTTGCAATATTAGCAGCTGGTCCTCACAGACAGCAAAGCTAGTATTGAAAACACAGCTCACTGTGAAATAAGCCACATGAGTTTTTTGTTTTTTTTTACCAGAATAATATTATTACTGATCAGTCGCATCTCATGCACATCAATAAAATATGAAGAGAACCTCTTTGTGTGCATTTGCCATGCAAATTATTTGAAAACCTACAGTCTCATCATCACACTATTTATGCCTCCTCAAAGATTATTTCCATTTTATTACATTGTCACTCAGCCAGCTTTGTTTGGCGGTGCCTACATTTGCCTTTGAACATCACCAACACCTTTTGTCTGAAACTGCTGTAACATTTCCAGCTATGATCAGATAACACTTCTGCTATTTTTACTTCTAGATGCAGCACTGGCCCAGAAAAATAAGATCGGAGTTGATTAGTGAAGCCTGCAAAACCTTTGTGCTACATTTAAAAGGAGGCGTTCATCTCACAATCCACAATAGGATTGAAATATGCATATACAACTAAATAACAGCCTGCTTCATTCATCCCATTAAAGCACACTAAGAATATCAGCTTCTTTTATTAAACCTAAATGAAGACAGAAACATTTTTAAGAAAAAAAGATTTATTTCAAAGCAAGTGTCAAGTGCTCTTCTACTCCAAGAAGGTCAGAGTCAAGAGGACCCTCTCTCAGAAACCCCTGACTCATCACTCCTCATGTCTCTTTCTCAGAGTTCAGTGGAGAGGATCCCCTGTTCAGTAAAGCATATCTTTCATTTCCCCTCAAAAGTCTCTTTTCCACTTTTTGTTTTTTTTAAAAGTTGAGATGTTTGAGCACTGTGCCAGAGAGCATCCTGCCATTAGATCGATGACTGGGTGGGATAGTTGCACAGGCGGGTCAGCACTCCCTGGAGTTCTTTACAGTATAAAAATGAACACATGCACAACTGCACACACAAATCATTTGTAAGAAAAAGTTTCTTCTTGGTCTGTTCCGAGTGTTCACACATGATTCACTGCTGCAAACGTACCCACATGTATATACTGAAATATGGTCACAGCATCTGCTATAAGAGACATTTCTTCCTCCCATCCGATGTTGATGCTCTCAATTTTCACCTGGATGAGCATCCCACCCACCTTTTCCATCGGACTACAAGTCGCTTAATCAGCCAAGTTTACTGTGTGTAAACGTGCAGCCGGTCCGCAGACACAGAGCCAGGAAGGGCGCGGCTAGACCAACGTCCTCATGTCTGTGGGAGGCAAAGTTGGTCAGGAATCTCAGGCCTGCAGCCTGCCCTGCTGCAATCTGTCAATTCCACTCAAATTTTTCTACTGGCTCACCCTCATGAGCCTTTCAGCTGAAGAAGTAAGTGGATTCTTTCACCCGCTGGAGATCAAAATCACCTGGAGAGGCAAGAGACAAAGTGTCAGACCAAGTTTAAGTCAGTGGACAGAGGTTACAGACCATCAATTATGCAGTTCCACATTCCTCCTACTATTACAAGTTAGCTATGGTAGCAACAGACTGCAGAAACCAGCCAGTATGGTACTGCAATAAAGATTCTGAAACTAATGGGAACTATGGGAACCAAACTATTTATTTCTATCAATGATTAAACCTTTATGGCTGAGTGATGCCACATGTTAAATACTTAATGGAATAATTGAGTGTTAACATCTAATGAAGAACAAAGTCGGCAGCTTTAATCTAACAAAGTAACTTATATTAAAAGTTGATCTGAGCAGCTTTTATGACAGGCTTATTGGTTTGCTTGCTAACATTTCCCAGTTATTGCACACATTAATTTAGCTGGTATTTGATCATAAATACAAGACATAATAGTTGTTAAGATAAGAGAATCGTTAAAGAAAAATGTGAAGATTTGTAGTTTTTGTTTGGGCTAAAGCTGTGGCATGAGTTAGGTAAATAATCACCAACTATTTTTGTCAAACTTCAAAGCCAAGCGTTGGGTTGTTTCCTGTTTTCAGGTTTGGAAATGAGATATACATCTAGAAAGCTTAATATGTTCCAGAAGGAGATTATGTGAACAACAATGCATCATTACTGTGACTGATGGTAACTGAGGAAACAAGCACTTTGACCTTAGGTACAGTTTTCACACACCAGCTTAAGTTTTTATAACAAGGTAAAACTCAGAAACAAGAAGTTCTTTTTAATTAGCTACTGGCTTTTAGTTTCAGTGAGCATCAGTACATTCTCTGTGAACTTTTATACACCATTTGAAAAGTAATTGTAGCGTGAGGTCCTGTCCAGCCCTCTGTGCTTTGCCTTGTTTGCTCTCCGTCTCTCTGACAGCTGTGTTCACCAGCAGGAGCTGCAGTGTGAATTATTAAGGAAAGAACATTAAATAGTAAAGACTGAAAAGTTTAAAGTAGCAACAAAATATTGACATGATCACTTTAATTTAATTGCACATAACAGATTATATTGATACAGAAAATGTTTATTTTTCCCCTCGCTAATATGCAGCTGTAAAGCAGTCTACTCCAAGAAGTGTTTTTGTAATCAACTCTTCTTCTTGTACTTTTTTTCTTTAGGAATGTGTGTTATCGTAGCAACACACACACACACACCCACACAGATTATAATATGACTTTCCTTCATTTGCATAAGATAAACACTAGGATATACTGGATGAATTACAGTATGTACCATAAGGTATTGTGTAAAAACCACAACATTTTGTTTCCCTTCCAGCTTTTTTTTAACCCCTCACCTCAGCTGATCTTCTGATTTACATCAAGAAACATAGCTGATCCACTCTAATACTAATAACCAGGACCATTTGTTGTAAAGATTAAATGGATTAAAGTCCACATTCTGTGGGTCAGCTATTAAAACAAGTGGGCTTTCAGGGTCATGCTCTTGAGATGCACACCTGACTGGTCTCAGCGACATAAGCTGATTATGCAAGTCAGGGACACAATTAACATTAATCAATTTATACAACCCAGCTGTCATTGGCAAGCAAACAGTACGTGTACAAATGGAGATGGAGAGAAAAGGGTTGCATAACAGCAAAGCCCACGTCCACCTGACTGATGGACAGAGAGGCCTCGTCATGATGAGACATGATGACAGACACCCCCCCCCAGACAGGAACTGAGAATAAAATGCTAGCCAAATGTAAGATTTCACTCTTTAACTAAGTAGAAAAAGCAAAGTTAGACAACAGATTAAAGACAGTTAATAGTTATAGAAAAAGATGAAAACATTTGGCTGTACAAGAAACTAGTTCCTTCATTTGTCAGGTACACTGTTAACCTCAAAGTTCTTAAGGGCATAAACGACCAACCCAATTAGAGGAAAAACTATCCACTTTGCCACCCCCTTCTCCCCCCTTCCCTTCCCTCAGTGAGAGCAGCTTCACACACACACTGACCTTTCTGGGGCACACTGGATAGCAGCAACATCAGCCTCCTGTACTCCTGATATTTCTTGTTCTTGGCTTCAGTCCTGCCACATAGGAGGAGAGACAAAATTAAAAGAAAAAAAAGGTAAAGACTTTAGGAACTCATAGAAAATGCTAAAAGCATGAAGTGGAGAAGAACTGGTGTGTGGTTTTCAGTCTAAGCATGTTGCTTACACCTGTGCTGGTCATATTAAAGCAGTTTGACTTCTTCTGTCTTGATTTAGAATTTGAATGATGAATTGCTGTTTGAAAGAGCTTGAATAAAGGCAACTGGTTCTTCAAGATCTTTCACTTCTCATCTGACGGGTTTCTTTTGTTCTAACCAGACAGTGGGGATTTCAGCCTATACGGTTATAGGAACATTCATCCAGACCCTTTAAAGTTCACATTAAGAAAAAAGCAAGAAAATTAGTGTTTCTTTGCATTTTTCCTTTTCTATTGGACAATAATAGGAAGAATAAATGTTTTCTTTGCAAATGGTTGAGACAAAAGTTAATAATTATAACAATAGCAAAATGGTCAACATTTGAAACAGCACTGGGCTAACAAACACTTACTCTGGGTATTACATGCTAAAAGTAATTGTTAGAGATGGCTCAGGCAAGTTGATTTCCACAACACTTTAAAAAAATTCATCTGGCACTGAAAACTTTGCTCTACCAAACTGTAGAGCAGGACTTTAAAGGGTTAAGAGTCGTTAGGTCACATGGTGTCACTCACTCAAATGACCATGCTGTTGTTTACCTGTGGGATTAAAACAGTTTGGATCCATTTCACTTGAAAGAGGTGTGTTAGAGCAGGGATGCATCTACGTAAAACCTGCAGGAGAGTGGCCCCTCAAGGACCAGAACTAAAGATCCCTGCTGTAGAGCTTGCTCTCCTGTACCATGTGTTCATGAAGCAGCTGTAAGTCTCCACTTTATAAAATGCTGCTTTACATACACGACACCAGTCGGCTTGTGTTGGTAAAGATTTGTGTAACAACTTCTATCTGTGGGTGTCGTTTGCTTTGAAAATGAACCAGAATGTCATATTTGGTTCTCAGGAACACCTGCCACAATATTCCTGAGTCTGTTCTGTCTACGCTGTTTGTGTTGCTATTCCAAGATTTTTTAGCTGATCTGAGGAAAGCCCAGTTGGGATATTCACAGGTTCGAAGTGCTGCCTTAACTATCTTGCCATAAGCCTCGCCAAACAAAGGCACCGTTAACGTTTATAAGCCTAAGCGCCCCACCAACTGCTGACAAATGAAGAAGCCTTTGGAATGAGTTTTTTTTGCTTCCCGGTCTTCCCGGTTAATTTAAGCTCCTACTGATATTTCAAGAAACTCAATGCCTGTTCCACACATTGTAACAAGCAACCCAGTCAGTGTCTTTATAGCTCCATATGTCCTCTGTTCTGTGAGGACATTTTAGGGAAGTTTAGTAACATTAAGTATTGGAAAAAGAAAGATTGGGGGTTCCTGTGGAATAAAGGCAGTTGAAAAGGTGTCTAGTTATCCCAAAGAGGAAAAACACCAACAGATGATGATTGTAACTCAGCCTAAAGCCAGTAAGACAGACAGGAGAATAATTTAGTATGTAACTAGAGAAAAATATGCAACATATAATTTGTTCTGTTCATAGCATAAAAGTCTATAAAGCTTATAAAAGGAAAATAAACAGATTAATAGCAGCGATGGTTTGATGCGTGAGAAAAAAGAAAAAACAAGGAGAAGATTAAAAATCTCTATAATAAAGCATGAAAAGATGAAAACGGTGTTGCTTGTGAGATCTGTTTGTATACGTGTTCCTGCATGTGGGTGTGTAAACTCACGGGATTGAGGTGCAGTATTTCCACAACAGGAAGTTGGAAAGCTCTTGTAGGATTGGCTGGCTGTGCAGGGCGACAAACTGCTCGCGGCAGATCTGACAGGAGGAAGACGAAGCAGAGAGAAGTCGCACTAATCAATAAGATGCTCAGACCAGGTGATCGGGTGTACGATGGATGGAGGTGAAAGGGAGAAAGAAAGGAGATGGCAAGAGAAGAGAGAAGACAAACATAGCTCTGTCACCAGATCTCTTTACTTTTATTATTTTATTATTTATGCATTAAAGCGGGAAGATTTTTACTGCTGACACCTGGTACAAAGAACTGTTTCAATTTCCATTATGGTCTCTGGTCATATTTTATATGGAATAAAGGGTTTGTACTATTTACAAAAAAAAAAAAAAGAGCTAAACTAAAATGATTTAGTGTACTTTTAAAAAAGAGAAAACAAAGAGTGCTAATTTGCTTAATTTACAGGAAAATACACCTAAAGAAAAACAGACTCTTTAACAGCTAAACTATCATTTTAAATTCAGAATCTTTTGGAAAAATCCCCCAGAATCTCTCGAGGCAAACTGGTAGTTACAGTGACATCATTCGTCGCAGAATAAAAACAGTAACAACGTCTTTATGCACAAACCACTCTAGCTTAAATCCACAGCTGTGACTATATCAGCAGAGCAATCAGGGAGGCTTACCTGAACATTTTCGTTGCATCACCTTAATGATTTATGCAGCTTTAGTAAATTTTCCTCATAAATTCTCAATGATTCTGATGTGATTGTGCATCTCCCAGTAAATCCTGCTCAGGATTACACTCCAGACTGGCTGCCAGTGAAGAAAATGAGGGGGAAAGGATGAGGGGACGGATCGGTTAGCATTAAACTAAGGCTCCATTTCTACGTGCTTAGATGTTGACTATGATATCTGATAACTGTCTCCTATGCTGCTGTGTTCAATTACCTGTGTAATGAGGGTGGCATACACTCACATCAAGAGAAGAATATGAGAGGGGAAATGTAGAGAGAGGAAACTGGTTATAAAATTGGTTATAGCATCTCTGAGATTGGGTGAAAACACAAGACTGTAGCTGTGCTCTTGGGCTGCATCTACAAAAAATTGGAGCTTTAAGGTAATTTGATCCATTTTGTTCTACACTATGTCAGGTAGTCATTTATTCAGCACAACAGGCTCTGTCTGCTACCTGCGGCCTGGAAATGCCTAAGGCAGTAAAAACTGGAAGCTTGCATCGACGGCATCATTACACAGGAGTTTCTGTTGTAAAAGCACAAGTCATAGAAGCAACACTCAATGATTTGATCTCCTGCATCTTCTGTGTAATCACTAAAGTAAGCTTAGCTTCCAAGTGCTTCCAAAAACACAGAATTCATTCATTTGATGAAGAAAATTCAATATTAAGTCAAGTCAGAGCAAAGCACTGAATCACATGTGTCTTCTTTAGATTTGTCAGGAAAAGACAGGATGACCAAGCAGGATGGAAGCAGATGTGAATGGATGATGAGGACGAGGAACAGTGAAGGAACCAGGACGAGGGGGAGATAGGAGTAATGTAATACCTTGTTCATGGTGTCCACAGTAAGAGCGTGGGTCCAGAAACAGTCATGAACTGAGACAAATGTCAAGCCAGCGCTGGGAGGAGACCAGGTGAGGGGATGAGGAGGGTTCATGTGAGAAAGGATAAAGTCATTAAAAGGAGGAAAGCTTTGAACAAAGGCAGTCATTTATCAAACCACAGTCAACTTTTATTCCTAGTCAAAACACCTGTCAAATCTGTGCAATGCCCATCTAAGATAACGATATGCAGGAAAAAAAAGTGCTTTCAAAGATGTTTCACATCATGCATTCATATCAGCATCAACTGCTATACACAGTCAACACAACAAATCCTTTTAATTTCAGGGGTTCAATGAACCTACAAGCTGAGTTAAAAAATACCTGTGGCAGTAGAGAGAAGTCAGCATCATGTGTGTGGAGTCCAAAGAGTGGATAAAGTTTGGTGGGAACGCATTTTTCTGTTTAACTGTGTCTGGTCTCCTGGAAAGGCACAAAAAAACCACACAGAGACATTAACTGGAGATGATATTAACATGTATGTCTGCAGCAAACAAGAACTGTGACTGAAACCCAGGGTCTGATATGCAATAGACTAGTTAATACACTAGGATTTTTTTTAAAATCACTTCAACGCTCCTAAATGCAGGTTTGAATGCAACCAGAGATGTTGTCATTTGTAAAGTAGAAAATAAAGACCTGGCTAATTATTGGCACGTCTGAGCTTTAAAAGCATAATTCTAAACAAACGAAAGATAAAATGTTGAACGAGAATATCTGAGAAAATGCCCACATTTGCTGAGCAAAAAGAAACCCCAACTTGGACCAAAAAGTAAATATAAGCACAACTTACATGTTGTCATATTTAACGGCACTCTTCACTTGACATTTCGTTGCTGGACCTGCAAACAGTGAAAGCCTCTGAGGCAGTCCTCCAACCTTTTAATTAGGACACCGTGTGGGTCAGAACTTACTGCAGTCCATTTTAAAATAATTATTCTTTTCATTCTTAACTACTGTTTTGTGCTTTTGGATGCTGGATTCATCTGGACCAGAAGGACACATATGTGAGAATGCTGTTAATTGACTACAGCTCAGAGTTTAACACCATTGTGCCCTCCAAACTCATCACCAAGCTCAGAGACCTTGGGCTCAACAGCGCCCTCTGTGACTGGATCCTGAACTTCTTGACAGGCAGACCACAGGCTGTGGAGATGGGCGGCACCACATCCTCCATCCTGACTCTGAACATCTGCGCCCCCCCAGGGCTGTGTGCTCAGTCCTTTGCTGTACTCCTTGTTCACGCATGATTCCGTGGCCACCCACAGCTCCAATACCAACGTTAAATTTGCTGACGATACGGCCGTCATTGGCCTAATCACCAGCAATGACGAGACGGCCTACAGAGAGGAGGTCAGAGGCCTGACATCTTGTTGCCAGGGCAACAATCTCCATCTTAACGTCAACAAAACTAAGTAACTGATTGCGGACTTCAGGAGGAGGCAGAGGGAGGAACATGCCCCCCTTTCCATCAACGGGGCTCAGGTGGACAGAGTCAAAAGGTTCCTTGGGGTCCACATCAGTGAGGACCTCACCTGGACTCATCACAATGACTTTATTACAAAGTCAGCCAGACAGAGGCTCTTCTTCCTCTGCAGGCTATGGAGGCTCAACATGGACTCAAGGATACGCTGCAACTTTTATAGGTGCACCATTGACAGTACCCTGACTGGCTGCATCACCGCCTGGTACAGCAGCTGCACCGCCCTCCACCGCAAGGCTCTACAGAGGGTGGTGAAAAGTGCTTAGCACATTACAGGGACGATCCTGCCATCCAGGGAGGACCTCTACACCCAGCGGTGCGGGAGGAAGGCCACCAAAATCATTAAGGACCCCAGCCACAAACTGTTTTGTCTGCACCGTCTGGCCGACGGTTTCGCAGCATTCAAGCCCGTACCACCAGGCTCAGGAACAGCTTCATACCGTAGGCCATAAGACTTCTAAATGCTGTCAGCAGCAACGCCACCTTTAAATAACAGCATCTTCTTATTGCTTATTATTTATTTTACTGTATAACTTAATTGTAATATTCTTGCTTTTTGTGTTCAACTATTTCTATTATTATTTTGGTTTATATTCTTTTTTTTATCATTGTTAGGTGAGCCTGGGATTCAAGAATTTCATTTCCAATAATTGTTGATCCACAGCATGATCAAGCACCCACCAAGTGCTCATGTACTTAATGACGTATAAAGAAACTGTTGCATTTACTCTAATACAGCTCTACTCCGCCTGCACTTAAAAAGAATCTTCTAAAATATATATAGTATATATATATTCATACATAATAAACTTGGTTATGTGTTTTAGCAAAGTGTTACTTTTTTATATTTATTAAACAATTTAATTAAAAAACACGTTCATTTACATTTTTGAAGATATAACATTCTGTATTTACAATACCAGGGTCTAAGGACTTTTGTCCAGGACTATTCATATAAATGCAATGTTGCTGCTTCTGCTGAAGGAAATTGCAGTAAAAAAGCATCATGCCAATCTAAACCCCCTGTGTTCCCATTACTCTGAGCCTGTGCTATTCAAATCCTCTGGGCTGCCACAGACCAGAACGTTGGTCTAATGGAAATGCAAAGAGAGCTGCGAGAGCTCAAACTAAACTCAAAGCTAAAACACAAACACACAGGCACACACCACGCCTGTCGGTCATTCCTGTTTTCCGTCTGTCCGGTTTATTTTTCGCTTGGAAGTGTTAGACTTTTATCAGAGTGCTTTAAGCTCAGCTGTTCTGGGACTGAGCTGAGCAAAAACACAATTCCTGGATATTTATTTGCAAGCATGCTCAGCTATCGATGTATATAATAGGGACATTCTTCTCTTTTTCCTTACCCTTGGTATCGCCCATACACAGATAAGACACAAAACACATACCTGAGATAATAAATAGGCACACTTTTTTCCTTAAAAATCACACAGATTGGTTTAGGGGTTTACCATTTAATGCATTTTGTTACTTAAAAAAAACAACATTTTGGATGATTCTTTAGGGATTATAGTGCAACTGTGTGTGTGTGTGTGTGTGTTACCATTTGTTCACATGCTTCTGCAAAGGAAACGGCCAAAAAAAATAAGTAAGAGGGAATGGTGTCGCATCTTATTCAGAATGTCAGCCTGTGATGTTTTCATTGACAGCAAACCTCAAGTTTCAGGCGCAACTCTTTCCTCCTGCTCAACTCGCGACTTCCTCTAACCCTGCCTCCACTCTGGCTGGTGCTTCAGATTTATGCAGTTAGATTTGTGGTGCACTGTAGATGTCAGACTGAGGAGGATGGCTGTCAGACTCCCTCATCTGCGTCTCCGGTGCTCTCACTCTGTCATTCCTCTGCATTCCACCGCTGTCACTCTTTTGTCTGCCTCGTTTGGTCTCTATTCTCCTTTACAACTTCATCTAGTCTCATCTTCTTTCTTCTACACATTTCTATCTCTTGCAGATAAATATATACAGATATCTAAAAGACCATAACAATATTTATTATATAATGTTTAATTCATTAACAGTAAGTAAACATTATTGTTCAAACTATCTGCATGGATTAATCAACCTCTCTGTTAAGTATAACTGCACTGGAATCTCAATTCCTTGAAAAAAAGTGAATAAAAGTACAAAAATCTACCTTTGATGCATAGTTTCAAACAAACCTCTTCAAGGTCTGAGCAAGAATGAGAGAAAATATCTGCAGAAGACAGAGTTTTAGTGTATCTGAAGTTCTTCAACACGACTGCCTGAGGAGAATACTTTTCACCTTCTATCCTCTGCTCTTCTTCCAGGTCACAAATATCCAGCTAACTGGTGTCATTTCAGTCAGAAAGTCAGAGATTGCCGTGACAGAAGAAAGTGGAAACACAACATCTACCAGCACTGGTACAAGCGGAAAGAGGAGAGATTATTTCAGCTGGGAGACTTACTCTTTAGTGTCATGGCTGATCTGGAGGTTTATATGTTGCATGGAACTCTTGAGCTGCAGAGGAAAACAAGACAAAGAAATCTTTCTGTTAACAACCTAAAAATAATCACTAACATAACATAAAATAAAAGCAACAAAAACATTTTGCTCTTGAAACTTATAAACATTCAATCTATGATGAATCTCTGCTTGTGCACATTTCCCTGAAAACAAAAAAACAACAAAACAGTAGCATATTTATAGTTGTGCAACTAATTCTTTCCAATTTGCAAAGTGTAAAAAGGAAGAGAGTCATAAGTTCATGTTCACCAAAGCTTCAAAACATCAGATATTAAAGGCTCAAGGACAAAATTGTACACGCTAAATGGTTTCTTTGAAAGAAGATATTAAAAAACCAACAAGTCTATATTTGTGTGTGTCTGAAAGGAAACTACTCACTCTACCTGGATGGAAATTCCCATCTCTACACAGCCAAGATTTGGAGTTTCTACAGTTTCAGGACATTCATTTTAAATGTCACTATCATTTTATTTTATTTTTTTAAGCTAAAAATGTGTATACACGATGCACAAAGTAAAGCAAACACACCCATTTCTGGTATTTTATTGGCTGGATTACGTTTTGAAACAAGTGCCTCTACATATAAACCCAAGAGCATGTTGAAAATAAGAGCAGAGTTTTGTGGGAACATAGAAGTTTAAAAGTGACAGTGCAGAACATTTGCACACAGATGCGCTAAATTTGATAAGAGGGTGCAGAGTTTTGCAAACAAAAACTTTTTGATTGTGTAAGCAAAGGGAGAGTCGCACTATATTTCAGCATGTAAACAAATAAACCTGCTATTAAACTGTAAAAGTGTTGGTGAAAGGCACTAATTTCTCTAACTTCATGACAAAAAATGAACCAATACGTTTCCTAATTTTTAGTTTCTGACTAGGATATTTCACCTTAGAATACATTTATTAGGATTTTTCCCCAGTTTAAAGTTACAAATTCCAAATCCTCATCTACTTTTAGATTAAGTAGCATCACCAGAACAGCAGTGGAAGCAGATATTCAAAACTTACACACAATAGTGTGTTGAAGATGTTCCGGTGGTCCAACAACCTAATGGACACTTGTTGTTGGTCTTCCCAGTTACACCTGCATGTTGTTGAGAATTTCTCTGTCATGACCATTTTAGTGAATAAAAATAGAAGTGATGCCACCTGAGTCGGCCTCAAAGTAAGTCAAATCTTTTTAGTCAATTTTTAGCAAATAACAAAAGGCTCCATTAGCCCTTACAGATAAAGCACACCCAGCTACAAGTCAGAAACATCCGATATTCTAATGCTCTTTATATTACATAGAGTCCCATATCGTTCAAGTATGAGAACTATAGGAAATACAGCATGTTCTTTGCCAGTTTATGCCCCATAAGAGGACTTTAGGTAAACAACGATTTGAGTAGTGCTCTTTTTGTTGGTCCATCTTCATTACACAGTCTCTCAAGCAGGGGGTACACATATTTTTTTAAGCCTTCAGGGTTCATAGTCAGCTGCCTATCAAGCCAGTCTTTCTCTGACCTCTGGAGCTCTGCCAGGGTGGTATAGACAGACTACTATCACCAAAGAGATATGGCTGGAAACAGGCCGCTTACCCCTTGTAATAATAAGCACATTCCATTATTGTGTTTACTTACTCTAATGTATCCAAGTGTTTCTGTTACTCTGAACACATTTCTCTTTTTTCATTGTCAGAATTATTTGATGCTGATGTGTCCAATTAAATTAGAGTGCTGCAAATACAATTATTTACAATGTGAATAATAAGTATTTTTAGACACCATTATGATGGTTAAGAACTAGATTAACCCACAAGATTATGAATGAACAGGAAATGTGTTTGTTTGTTCTCACTGATTACAGAGGACTAATTTGCACCCATTTAGTTGATTTTGAGGTCAGATGCAACAAGCTGTCTCACAAACAGGGAAACAACGATAAATCTGTATTAAGCAGCATGGTGGCACAGTGATGAGTCAGGTTTACACATCCCGTGTGGTTCTAGACAAGCTGAAAGAAAGCTGATAGATTAGGTGAGATCAGCTGCTAAATGGCAGTAATACTGAGGATGAGGTTCACTTTATCTTTCATAACACAAATCAGTCCTCCAGCATTTTTAGCCTTTAAAAGGTATATTCCATCTTTATTTAAGTGGAGTTGCTTGAAGTATTTATCAGAAATCAGCATCTTAGCAGCAGTAAGCAGCAGTCAGCATCAGTTTGGAGAATCAGAGCCTTTGCTGGTGAACGAGCTACATTTCCATGATCAGATAAGAGGTATTTTTGGGGGGGATATTCATGCCATGTAACTTCTGCTTCAGACCGTTTTTCAGACCCTCAACTGCTAAATGCCATCCTGTAGCTACATGATTCACAGTGTGTTCGATATACAGGACTACGTGGTAACAAAGAGCATGTTGGCGTGACTACGTGAAACAGAGTCTAAGTTGGGTCGGAGTTGTTGTAGAAAGTGCGTATTATGCTTTTCTGGTGTCCCCCTTCAGTGCGGCTTTAGCTCACTTGTTGATAAACCAACAGATTCTCCAAAAAGAGAGCTCGCTGATTGTCGTTTACTGCAGTTAGGATATCAACACAGTGCCACAAAAACAAAAAAAAAAACCTTCAGCAATCAAAAGTTTGCTGCTAACGCACAACTTTAAAGTTGCTGATGATCTTTAAAAGGACATGCCGTCTATTTCCCATTCAGAAAGCCATTGTAAAAACAAGAAACCAAACATTTCATGTAGTAAGCTCTCTTGGGTGCTGTAAAGCTTTTTAACAGGAGCAAAATATCTTGCAGGCCCTGATGGGGACATTAAAAGGGAAAACTACACGCTTCAGCAAAAAGGTACACTGTACTATTTTAGTGATTCTAGTTATTGATTTAAACAGTCAGCAGCCACAAAAAGGTCAAACCTCGAGCATCAATACTTCTACTTGTAATGACATGAGGCGTTTTGAAACTGGTCGTCCTACTCATACTAAGTACTCATACTTTTGCTTGAGATAATATATTCAGTCATGTTAAAATCTTACAAAAACATCATTTTCTGTATCAAGTATGTACAACATGTTCATGTGGCAGTTTTTTGTGCACTCTTAGCATTAACCTGAAAGTCTTAACATTAACTGGTGAAAGGACTACAGCTTTTTGATTTGTAAAACCCAATAAAAGAGGCTCAAATGCAATTTAAAATATGGCTAAAAGGCTGATTCGTGCACATGAGGGTTATACATTCCTTATTTCTTTATTTAAGAGCAAATATAACGTCTGTAGTGGTTACAACCTGAAACTGTTTCTCCTAACACACAACAGGTGCTGTTAAAGGAGCTTTTGATGGTTGCAACAACTTCTAAAACAGCAGAGAGATGGCAGGAACATTCAGAGCAGAGAATTAAAATGTCTGCTACAATGTGGAGAAAAAAATGGATAAAGTTTGGTAAAGTGAAACCACTTCAACCTCCAGGAAACACGACAGGAGCAAATGATCACACTATTCTGCCCTTGGAAGTTAAATACAGTCTCCAGGAAGTAGACAGTTCATTATCCAAGTAATCTCCTGTGAAACACATGCAGGCGGTGTGATGGCATGGCCGTGCATGCTTTAGCACTGGGTCACTAGTTGGATCATATTCAGCCAAATGCAGCAAAGCTGACTGAACAGCACTTCACTGTACAAATAGAAAAAAAAATAAATAAATAAAGTGCAAAACTAATCCAGGAGTGCTTAGAGGTAAAGAAGTGGAACATTCTCCAATGAAAAAGTCATCAAGCAACACTTCATATCCTGAACACAAAACTAGACTCCGCTTTGAGAACCATTGATCTACACACTACAGCAGGATAATTCAGCTACATTTTTCCCATGGGCCAATTAGTTGGAAGGCTTTCACCCTTATATTGGCTGTACAATTAACACAAAGTGCCAACAGATTTTCAAAATCACAGTAACATTACCCGTTAGCTTTAGTATAAATAAGAAAAATAAACATAACCAGTGTATTGTATAACTCTACAATATAAATATTTTCTAGTAGTCAAGCTCTTTGACTAAGACCAATAAAAAACACACAAAGGTCATTTTTGTGTTTAACTACAAAAAGGACTTTGCTGGTAGCTTTAAGTGATAGTTTTTGTTTATCTGTCAGGTGAGCACTACGTAGTGTCACAAAATGATGCAAAGTGTTGCGCTTCCAGTGTAGTTTTATAATATTCATTTACTTTTTCTGAGTAGATGGACAGTGGGCTGGTCCAAGTACACTGTGTAGGCCCCAGTAGAATAGCCCTGCACTACAGTGTAATACAACTTCATCATAGTTCGTTTCAGCACATTTTAAGAGTAACTTTTGTAAACATATGTGTATGTCTATTCAGAATATGTATGCAAGGGACAACATTTTATAATGAGAAGATGGCCAGTTTCTGCTTGTGGCACATTTATGTTTAGTTTGATTTTGGATCAAAGAAAAGGACTTCTTTTTTTTTATTAAAAGCCTAGATTGAAATGATCACTAGCACTAATAATAATTAAAAAACAAACAAAAACATGAAGATAAAGGAAAGAAATTGACAGGTGCTACATGGATGGAGGAACATCAAGTCCCACTTCGAGGGGGTCATCAAGCTACTCGTCTTGGTGGGTGCGGTCACATGTCATCAATGAACGCTTTCAGAAGAGAAGCACAGTGTGATAAAAGCCCCATTACTTTCTGCCATGGCTGCTGAAACATCCATCATCGCTTGAGGAAGCTTGGGAGGATCGTCCTTTCCCAACATCAGCTCTGTGGATCAAAGCTGTGCATGTGTCTTAAAACGTGAGGGTGAAAAGAAATGGCACCGTCCTTTGATGTGAATTATGAATTGCCATGCTGGAAATGAGGTCACTACAGCACACAGTAACCCTGTTCATTATAATGCATGTGTGTATGATCTATGTGTAAGACCTGATTAAAACCCTGAGTCTATGATGGAACCTTGGCTTGCCTTCCTTTGAAAAATAGGCTCCAATAGTAAATCACCTTTTAGCTGCAGTGGAGAGAGTCAAACACACAACAGCCATAAATAATCAGGGAATCCCCATTAACTGGTGCTTGGTACCAACCACAATACATGAAAGTTGCATCACTTCACACCTTTCAGGATTACCTGAGCTCTCTTTTCCATGTGATGACACACAAACCTTGAGTCTCACTATGCATAAACCGACCTTTTTAAGATCCTTTCCCTCCAAAATTTGTTCCCTTTTTTTGGGCGGGTGTGCGGTGTCCTTGAAACCCAAACTGCATAGATTTGTTCCACTAAAATGCCACAAGATTCTGTGAGTACAACAAAACATCCTGCTGAATAGCTCGTCCATGTTCCCAAGCACGAGGAGGCACGGAGGGCATCGCATCGACATTTAGAGATAGGAAGCCCTCCTGAATTTGAATGGAGAGTTATACAAAGGAAAAGTAAACTGGGCAAAAACACAGTATTCTCTATTTTTAAAAAGTAAAAACCTTGAAAAAAAATTGGACATAGGTGGTTACATAAGCATGGATGGATTAAAAAAGACAACAGATCATAAAAAGAAGCAAAAAAAGATTTGCAAGACAACCAGAAAGACAAAACATAACAGAGATGTGACAAGAATGCTGAGATTCTAAAGGTCCACCTTCAGGTATAGGTCTTGTTCTTTAGGAAGAGGGCTTTTGTGTGTCTGTGCCTAAAGACCCAACGGCTCATAATACAGCCAAGATTGATAAGAGGATTTGTTAAAGTTTTAATTAACTCTCAAAGCTTGCAACACATTTTCTTTAAATATCTATCAACAGCACACTATTTTTTTTATTGCCATAGGCTACAGATATGTATTGCACTTTACTGTTTTTAATGTACTCAGAGGAAATTAAGCAGGGTACTCAACTGTGGGAACCACCAGTTGTCACCAAAACCAAAGTAAACCGATTGTTTCCACATAACGGAAGTTAGATCAAATGCAGCTGATGATTCCCACATGCTACCATCTGCTGAGAGTGAGATTGCACCATAGCCCTATCTGAAAGAGGGAATAAAAAAATAAATAAACAGTGAATCTGAGCCAGTGACCTCTGATTGGATTAGTATCTCCCAATCCTGTTAGGCTACCTCCCTAATGTATGCTCATGCTCCATTCAGCTATTCTGCCCGACTCCAATTTCCTCACCTTTCCTCAGCCATGGAAAATCCTTCATTACACAGGTCAGCATTTGTACCCCATCCCCATGTGCACAATGAAAACTAATAAACAAAAAGTGCAAAGATCTATGCACATGCATGCAAACTGTGGTCTGCTGGGAAGCTATCTTAGCTGTTTTCACTCCATATATCAAGCTTTGCTTCCCTTTAACTGTAAATCACTCCTCAGAGTTTTAATTACCAACGACCCTCAAAGAAACACATAGGCCTTGGATTTAAGAGGCAGAGAGGGGACTGGGAGATTGAATTTAATCCAGCTATGCTTGAAAAAGGTGACCTTTCTGCAAGCCACTTTCATATTTGTTGCTCAGTGATGCAACTGGATTAGAGAATTATTGCAGAGGATCATGAAAGTTATCTGTCAAGCATAAGCTAAAGCCTTATTTCAGTTGTGTCTTCATCCTTTCATTTATTTCTTTTCAGCCTTTTGAAAAAAGCTCAGCTAATCACCTTTCTCGTCCCTGCTGGACATTTAAAGAAGCAGGTCAAATCGGATAATCGTACCCTACTACATCAGAGACACAGAGATGTGCTCTCAGGGGGTCTACCATCTGTTACCCTCACTCTCTAGCACCTGCTTATAAGGTGCGGCTTCCCCTCTAAACCAACCTTATGCTTGATGTCATACTAAAAGAGCAAAGTTGCATGCCGGCCGGGCGAGCCTGCGAGCTAGCTGCCTTATAGTACTTACTCTGCCTGTCTGTCTCTTCCTTTAAAAGAGCGTAGAGTGTGAATCAGACTTTAGAAGACCAAAAACATAAAATAATAATTTTTTTTATCTTGTTTTCTGTTCGCACACATAAAGCCATATTATCAGCATACGTTTTGGCACATGGCCATTATTTTATCTCTCAAATATTTGTTACTGTGAGGATCTCCATGGTGGCAGACAACAGCAGTAATGTTGCTCCATTAAAGTTGGACCACTCACAATCGCAACACACCATCAGTGGTGCAACTCAGCATTGAACCCGCTGAGACTTGTGAGGCCCTGCCAGAGCATATGTACAGAGCAACCAGTGCTTAAAGCTCCACTGCACTTCCTTTGTTCTGCATATAAAAAGCCCAAGACAAGGATGTTATTTTGAGCCAGACTTCCTGTGAAGTTAATGATAGCTACTGAGACAGCTGATATAAAAATGAAGAGGTGAATAAAATTGGTGGGACAAAGAAAGTAGGTGGTGCAAGAGGGACTGCAGCACCACCTACTGACAGGGTGTTGCAACTACAAGACCAACAAATTTCAATCAACTCAAAAAATGATTACTTAAAACGAAAAGCAGTGCATAAGATATGGCTCTCTATCAAATATTTAAATTTCACTCCTTTTCAAGTTTTGAAATAATGTTTTTAATAATTTCAAAACTTGTTAATGTGTTTTCATCGTAGAATTTCTGGTGAATAGATACAGAGCAGGTGACGAAGCTAGGCACGAAAAAACCATGCATTTTGTCAACTTTAAATTTAAGCTGTGCTCCGTGGATTAAAACTGGCGAGCACGAGTGTAACAACAATCGTAGGACAACAGACCTCAGCGCCGAGATGTCTAGCTTGATTTAGGTTGGCATAAATTAGGAGAAAAATGTTTTCAGGCTTTCAGGTTCTGTGTTGTCACATTAAATTTGAAGAAGTCTTAAAGGTTTTAGCTTTAATATGAGGTAGTTTCACACTGGAAAAAAAACCTCCTTGGAAGGTAAAAAAATCCCTACAACACAGAGGGCATACACTGCAAGAGTTTGAGAGAGCTGGACTCTTCTGTTTGAATTTGACTTTGAGAGAGTTGTAATTCAGACTGAAGTGATATACTCATTGCGGTAATATGTGTGCACTACAGCATGTATTGTCCATGACTAAGTAGCTGCTGTGATTTTTCATTAGAAATTCCATGAATGTTTAATCAAATATAATGTGTAGAAAAGACAATGTGGAAATAGTGATGACCCAAAGCATTTTTCTACATCATAGAAATATTCAGAACAAAGAGATAATTGTGTGTCAAGTCTTACATAATAAATTATACTGCAACAGCAATAGGACATTAGAAAAGATATTTTCTATTAATAGTATGTTTAGAGACATGAATGAATGGGATTTTTAGTATTATGCAGCTTGGAAAGTGTATGCACTGTGTTGTATGAAAAGGTCAGATGTAAATGTATTGAGAAAGCTGAAACAGAGTGAAAATCATCATAAAAGGTTGACTGAAGAAGTTCAGAAAACACAGACAAATGTGGGCTGGCTAATTGGCCAAGCTGTCTGTCAAACATATTAAAGCACATTCAGAGTGCGATACTCTGCATGTGCAAAGACTAACCATAACACCACCTCAGCTTTCCCACAAGTTATAACACCAATACTACTTGTTCAGAAACAGAAAACCACCTATAATTCAGCTTCTTTGAAGAGACATGTTTCAGTTAAATCATGTGAAACATAATAATACCAAAACCATGATAGCAGAGACCCCGCCCCTCACTGTTGTACTGGTGAAACTTACCACTTGGCTGCGTTTGCGGTGGTAGGGCTGAATAACAGGTAAACCCAGGGGCGTCACCCACTCCACAGTGTGGCCAGACTTGGAGATAAGCCTGGCGCTCTCTGTCAGCCAATCCTGCAACATATGGGTGCCAGCAGAGGTAAAGACCAGGCAAACATTGATGAGCATGCTCAGAAAATACAGTGCTGAATCAGTCAAATATGCGAATATCTGCACATTTACCCTGAATGTACATTTGTTTCCATGTTACCATGTTTGTGTTATGGATGTTTTCTAATCAGCAAATTCACTTTCATGCTTTGCTGGATAAAAATTCCATGAATGAGGCTAAAAATCGGACAATTCCATGGCATATTTGGCATATTTACACAGGAAAGACAAATATGCCCCAGAAACCAGTTAACAGTTGGACTTAAAGCTGTGCCATTTATCACCACTCCTCTCCTACAGCCCTGAGCACAATTAAATTAAGAAAATAGGAAAGCAAAGAAACAGAAGTCAGAGATTAGACAGCTAAGTAGCTGGAGACATGGACAGATCAGTCAACAGACTGATGGAGGCGGACATGGAAAGAAAGTGAGGAGTGGTCAGTGGGGGCACAGTTTGAGAGAATAGCAAAGTTGACAGTATACAGTATAAAAGAGAGCTCTTCAGAGAACGTAGGAGACGTCAGAGATGACAGCACTGTGGATTGATCAGCTCTCACTCTTACTCATCCTTCACCTCCTCCCAATGAAATGCCAGAGGATGTGACCTATATAAAGTAGCAGGTGCAAATGCACACGGACACAAACATCAGGTATAATGCAAAAGGGATTGTTCTTCTCAGACTGGGTCAGCCCTGCACATTCCCCAAAGGACACACACACACACGCCAACATGAGCAGTGGGTGGTGGTTCTATCAGCTCACCAGACTCCACCTGTGGCTATACTACACAATGTTACCAGGTGCACATCCCAAATCTATTAATAGATATGTGATGAATGTGGGCTGTTACCATGGTAGCTGCGAAGCACAAAAGTCATTAAGAAAAATAAAATCCCTTTCCATTTGCAGCAGTAGGTCGGTGGTGTGAAACTACATTATAAATTATTTGTAATTTCCAGGTGATCTATGAGGTAGAGAAATTTGGAATATATGACATTTTTAGCAAATCTATAAAATTAGTTTTTGGTAATATTAGATCTCAATTATGCAATTATTTGAACCAAGAAAATCAAAAGGTATTTTATTATTGTTTTTTAGGAAAAAGATTTATCCATAAGAATCAGAATATAATTTTAATGTGAGAGCTGAAACTACACTAGCACAAAGACGTCAGCACTGGTTTAAATGTACAATCAACCACCCTGTGAGTCAGTTTTTCCCCCATCAACACAAATATTTGTTATAAGGACACATTCAAACTATATAATAAAAATCAAATAAAATGAATAAAATATTGATAATACTGCAGAAGCATGGTGGATTCTGACAGTAATTAGATTTTTCTTTGTGCTATGAAGTACCAGAAATAGTTGCAATTCCCTGGTCTTTGATTAAATATCATCAGCTACTTTTCCAACTTAACATCTGGTGACCGCTTAAGTTGTAATCAGCTAAATATTTACTAAAATCTAGGCCATATAAAAGAAAAATAAATTCTCATTTGGGCCACCCTTTTCCTGGTCAGTGCCCCTGCCTGGCCCCCTTATCAAAACTTTTCTAGAGATCCACCCCTGCATATAAATCGTTTCCGTCAACCATCTGGTCAGAGAAGGGTCTTGTTCTCAATTTTATTTCAGAACCTGTTCATAATTTCCCGTTACTTTATTTTTTGGGGGGCGGTATTCCAGCACGGTGCTGGATTCCTACCACCCCTGCCACAGTATAAGTGAAGCAACTGGTCCAGCGTGCCTCAAATCGAACCAGGAACTCAGAGTTACTGGCATCTTTCATTCTGTGATGTTTGTCAATTTTCTCAAAATCGCACAAGTTAAAAAAAACAACATTTGTTTTTAATAGCAACACCGTTATGGATTTAATAATGAACCAGAGTTTAGGTCGGTGATGTCTTATTAAAACCTGATAATGTCATGCATGTACTCTGTCTTTATTGGAACTGACCTGAATCTCTCTGGTCCCAGTAAACATCTCCTTTAAGCCACTGAACACCAGGCGCACCAGGTAATGGGATGCATCCCATACATGTTCCTGGAAAAGAAAACATAATTATATATTATCAGCATTTATTCACACAATTTTGCTCTTCAGCATGCCTAAATTGAGATTAAATCAAAGCAATCAGTTAGTTTTTTTCCCAGCATTATTACGCCATCAAAAGTATAATGCAAACAACCTCCACAGATTGCAGGACTGAGAGTGGTCTCTTCCTCATACCATTACAGTAATATGATCTCCTGCACAGTGGGTGCTGAGTCATCCTTCCAATCCATTCCTCCTGCAATCACTCCAAATTACACTTCCATCTAACTCCTTATTTAAATGGTTAGGGACATTAGGCAGAAGTCATTTACAACAATCTTCTGGCTCTGGGGATTGTGTAAGCAGTGACAGCAGAATCATGTTTATGCCATCAATAGAGACCATGACATTAATTCAAAGTATTGAAGGAATTATTTATAAAGCAGGAAGACAATAAGGACAACAGTGCTCTAAGAGGAAAAATACTTCCACTTCTCTGCCATGGTGTCGTTTAACAGAACAGGCGCGGCCAAAAAAGATCCTCCACTCTCCAATGAAATCAAAGAGTAGTGGTTTTGAACTATAAATAGGTACAGAGTGACTACGATATCAAATATATATGTACTGTTAGATACCACTTTCAAGTGCATACATTAACCTTACAATATCGAATTTCACAGAAATTTGATCACGAATTACATTTATATAAATATACACTGAAATAATCTTAATCTTATGCAGTGCACCTAAGAGCTCATTGTATTCCGCTCCATATGTCGAGACTAAAGATACAAGAATAACTACAGCGGCACAATCAACTGATATGTGACTGTATATGGTCACTGTTAGTTAACTGAGCTGAGCACATGCATTAGAACATGAGAGTGTAGGAGGCACTCCATATAGAGGAGATCCTGTGCTTTGTCACATCGAGCTGATTTCAAGCTAAAAATAAAACAGTACCCTGTGTGGGGGAAATCCCTCCCCCTCATTCACCATCATCTCCCCCTGCTGCTGTACCTTCGGGAACTCATCAATCTCTTTCAGCCTTTTCTCTATCTGGAGGCGTCCCCCATAGCGCGTGACCCCGTACACCACAGTCATCACTGTCTGTTTGACCACCTTCCTGCTGATGAAGCCCTCCAGAACCTGGGCGATCTTCATGCCATTTTGTGCATCCCGAGCTCGCAACTCCTCCACCTGAAATGCATGGAAAGGTTTGTGGGTGGAAAATGTGAAATATACGACTTTAAGTTAAATGAAATCGCATCATTTACTCAGTCTAATGTCAATTTTAGCTTTCATAAATAAATCTAATCTCTTAAAAATGACAATTGTAGTTTTCTAGAATCTAAAATAACATCCCCTAACCCTCAAATATTCAGATGGCATTCACATTTAATGGAGCAAGTCAGTTAGCTGCAAGTCTAAGGCGGAGAACGTGATTGATTCATCAGCTCATAGCTTTGGTTCTAGTTGTAAGTCTCAAATAACACTGCTACGGCCAGATTTACTGAACGTGCATCTTACCCTTGCGAGCAAACCAGATATATTTGCCATGGGATCATCTAATAATAACTGTAATGCCCAGAAGTAAACAAACCACAAAGAGATACAGTCCTGCAGCAAACTGAAAGCGACACCATACACAGTTACAGCCACTGCCCTTGGAAGGCAAAGAGCAGACTGCTGTCCTCGGCTCACTCCCAGTGCCCCTGTACTGAAATGTCAGAACATCACAACTTAACTGTTTCTGATAACTGGATCCTTTAATGCCTGATACACTCACATACCCTTTGAGTCTTTAAATACAAGCCGCCTCTTCTTTCTAAACTTTGATGCAGAGCACGGTAAGCTGAGCACTTTTAAATGCAACTCCTAAACTGAGAAACCTCAAAAATATTCTTGATGCTCAGCCCGTCACTCACTATGAGACTCGATGAGTCATCTGAATATTAACAGCTGCAACGTGCTTTGCAATCGTTGTGCAAAGCAGCAACTTTTTGCAGTTTAAAGAATGAGGGACAAAACAGTGCAAAATCCCATTAAGAAGCCAAGTTGTTTTCACCTGCTGAGCAACCCCGCTGTAAACATCCTGGGGCACATCACAGGGCATGAGGTTGACGGATGTGGCACCAATAACATCTCTGCCTAAAGCAGCATAGTGCTGGAGACCATTACAGGAGCCGTCCTGAGGTAGAGGTAGAGATAAAAGGAACATATCAGTGCTACAAACGTCAGCATAGACTGGGTGAGGTCAGCACATGGAGATGGTGTAAGCATGAACTGTTCTGTGTCATTATTGATGTCATTTGCCACAGTAACTTAAAAATGTACAAATTAGAGAATATCTGGCAAGAGAGAGGATGCGCACACAAAGCAGATGTTTTCGTAAATACAGTAAGTGTTCAAAAATGACACTAATCTCTGATTCTTCCTACTGCTTTAATTTGTGCAGGAAAAGGCAGGATGTCAGATCTAGGAGCATGATGTCTCAAGATGTCAGAAGATAAAGGCATTTTATTCCAGTTTATGGCAGATGACAAAAAGAAGGACCCAGATTGCTGGGAAGGTTTCAGCTTGTTAACTTTTATTCTCCCTCTAAAGCAGCACAATAAAACATGATCCAATTGCACGTTTTATTTTGGGATGGAATGAAGCTGAACTGTAAAAGTGTCCCGAAAGTCCTAAAGCCTTCTGAACAATCTTTTAATTTACATCTGAAATAGTAGGAAAGTGAAAGGAGGTTGTCGTGAAAATCATTAAAGATTTTAATCATTCTTTGAATCTTTTTACAATACCTGGTGAACAGGAAAACCAGATATGAACTCTGTTGGATCAGGTGACCTGACAGCGTTGGCTATCTCCTTGCAGCAGGCCAGCGCCTGCCATGGCTCATCTGCATTCATCCACCACTTCTTACCCTATGAAAGACAGACACAAGCACATTATTCTGCTTACACAAACGTTTCTGTTAGACTTTGCCACAGATAACTGACAGTTTACCTAATTAAGAATAAGATTAATTATCAATATGCATTATTTAGCAAATAAAACCAAAGTTATATCAAAACTAAAAAAGCAGCAACATAAAAACAAAGGACGATTAAAGATGGACTCACATTTAGAGGGTTGTCTGCAGAATCCAATATGTCCTCCATAATGATGTTGGCGTACTCCAGTCGGCCCTGTAGGGAGCTCCTCTTTTTTAACCCTGTCAGATTGACTAAGTGGATTTTTAGCCAGTCCAGTCCCTTGGGACCGAGAGGTTTCCCCTCTGCAAACACAAGCATTGCTCGTGTGACATCACTTCCCAGGTGATTAAAGTATGGGGGACATGGATAAGTGCGTCCTCTGAAGTCCATGTTGTGAGGGAACCAGAAGATCTCATCCCGCATATGGTTGGCAATAGAGAGTTTATAGAGCGCATCCATACGCAAGCTGTGCATCTCACCACACTTCTTTTTTGCATTAATTACCTCTCTTTTCATGTGGGCCTTCTCACTAGCTGTGTAAGTGGGGTCTTGAGCATTAAAATGGGGTATTTTGGGGGCTTCTGACATGGGTGGAGGGATGTCTAGCTTTTCGTTACCACGATCATTGAAGATTGAGATAACTATATCCAACATTGGTTTATTAACCCTCCAGGCACAGTTACCTAACTGGTTGAGAGAGTCAAAGACTGCGTGAAGATTCTGACATTTTTCCAACAGCTGTTCATGCTGGATGGCCCCATCCACTGTTCGCATCAGTTTGGACGGTGTGAGCAAGTAGGCTCCAAACTTAACTGAAGTCCAGGGCACGGGAGGGCACAGCATCGGCATCACATAGGATTCAAAGGTCAGCTTGGTCTCCATTGCTTCCTGCTGCATCTGAGTCAAGATGGGGTGGGGCTTGATGAAGCCAACCTGGTGAGCAGCAAATCATTAGACAGGCTCATTTAAAGCTGATTTAATTGCAGTATGTATTTCTTTCACCTCAAGCACATTTCCGGTTTATAAAAAACAAACAAAAATTAAAGAAATCACGAGGTGCATTTACCAAGATGATGATGTACAGAAACCACTTGACTAACATGTGCAAACAGGGCTGTCTTTTAAGCAAGTAGCTTTTATATTAGCTGTTCAAAACTTCTAATTTCAACTCCACAGTGTATGATTTCTGTTGGTTGGAAATTTTGTGCCATTTACCTTAAAACAATAACATCATAGAAGATTATGGATATATATGCACAGATTCTCATTTTATTTAAAATTCTGGTTAAGATATGTAACTTATCTAGGTGGAAATACAGCTAATGTCATAAAAAGTACTAGCTTAGCATGCTTAAAAAAAAAGATTAAGGTTAACAACATTGCAATAATTCACATTTGTAAATTTAAAGCAGCATCATATTCAGTCATCTGTTAACAAAAGTCTAAATTATTACAGAAAGTGGAGCAATGCATTACAGAACCAAGCAACTGGGTACACACACTTCCATACAAGCCATAATGCATAAATGTTCTCCAGTAATAAACTTTCACAAACTATAGCTCTGTGAGACTTTTGATAGACTCTGCATAATTTTGATTCAGTTTAAACAGCCACTACAAAAGAAAACTTGTCAAGTGATCTGGTGGAACATCATTTCAAATTTTATTTGAAGACGTAAAATCCTGGTCAGAAGCCTGAGGGTCACGTCAATGGTTCTTCAGAAACCAGAATTAAAAACACTTACAGCACATGGGACTGTGCATAAAGGCTATCATTTGTTGGCAGAATCCTGACAGAAACACCTCAGCACTGCTCCAATGAGTCGGACATTCATGCTGTGCTGTAAAATCATTAGGATCCCCTCCTGATGGGCTAACTACCACAGATAGAAGGGGTTGAAGAATAAGAGAAAAGAAAGATAAATAATTACACAAGAATTTAATCCTGCAACCGAATGCTTCTCTGTCAGAGCACAAGTTCAAATGATCCACAATTTTGTCTTTGTCCTAAAGTGGTCACCTCATGCTCCTGCAGGCTCCCACGGCAGCAAATCAGTGAGCCAATTAAAGGGACACTTAAAAAAAAGGGGATTAGCCTGGAACCTATTCATCTTCCTTAAATGTTACTGCTGCCAATTCACACCAGTGGGAAATGGTTTATTGTAAATCGCAGTCTGTGGAGCTTCACGCTGGAGAGAAGGACGCCCAAGTGTTCGAGGTAACAGGCTTTACAACAATCTTTGTGACCAAAGTGAAGGTCAAGTGTTTTAATGTTGTTATTTCTGTTTCCATCTCTTTATGGCTTCTTTTCTAATTAAAGAGCAGGTCAACTTTACTACTGATTAGGCAGAACTTGATCCATCAGTTACACAAAATAATCAGACTAATTATATATAAATATCAAGAAATGGTCAGACGATTGTATTACGAATGATTGCAAAATTATTTTTACTAGTTAAGTGCCCTCAAAAAAGCAGATTTGCTATTTTATGATGTTAAAGTCTTTTTAACATTTTTTCCACACAAATCTAAGTTGAAAGGATCCTTTTTGGTTGCAGTTAATGCTCAGAAATCCTGTTAGTACGCCATAAAAGGAATTTGAAGTCTGTAAAAACGGGATGTGAATGGTTTAATCAAAAAGGCCAAAAGGACCCAAAGAAGCTAGATGAGCAGTGTTAACTCTTCACTGTAGGTAAAAATCTGCTCCTGTCATGTGATTTTATAATACCCTATGTGAATCACCTAGGGAGAACCTATAAGATTTCATCATCAGCCATACCTGGCGGGTGCTGCGGAAGGTGTACATGTGGTAGAGGATGGGGATGACCTTTCTGTCATAGGCCGGGTTCAGGATGTCGCTGTTAATTTTGAGGTTCTTCACCATAATGTCCACCAAGTAGGTGCCCAGCTCCACTGTTACTATGTATGGCCAGCTTATTTCACCGCCCTGTAGTGTGGGACCTAAACTCTGCTCCATCTCCAGCTTACACCACTGCTCCCTGGGGAGGATGTTGTTCACCTAGAGCACAACACAACAGCATCAATAAAACAATCTGTACAAGCACAACGGACCATAACTGAGAGGAGGTTTTGTTTTATATGTTTAGCTTCAAAACTGATGCATAATTTTAACTACAAAGGCTGCATTTAAAAAGACATAAAACAAGCATCTTCCCTAACTTCTCATCTGACTTACCCCTGAAGTTTAACAAGCTCTTGCTCATTATAATTTTGATCAAATTAGCATTTCCCTCAGTGTACTGCAGCCATTAAAACACTGAGTCGGTGACACCGACTGTATCCATTAATGAAACGCAGTCAAAAAGGACTCAGCAGGATGTCTGGAGACTGGAAACAAAGCTTCTAAAAAACATGACTGCTGTAACTGTAATGTTTAGTTTTATAAAAATGTCATTTTTAGACCTAAAATAAATAAATAACTATTTAATTTTTTTTTAGAAATGTTAGGCAACTACACGAACTAAGAGGAGTTGCTGCATAAATATGACCCAACACATTTTGTCATATTTTTACAAAAGCCCTACATTAAAGTGAAAACTAAATTATACAGAAATGTACAAAAGATATATACAAAGACAAGAGTCTATACACCAGAACATAAACATAAAGATATTTACAAGCTACAAATAAATTACAAAGTGAGTGAATAAATAGCAAATGAAAATCAATAAATATTGCACTGAGGGAGGGTGGACTGGAGGATGGAAACTGGTCTGTTAGACTGGGTGTGGATGGTTATTCAGTGCAAAGCAGCATCTGTTTACAATTTGTCTGAACAAGGATTATTGGAATCTTTAGAGATAGTTCTGTAGCATTTACCAGACTGATGAGCATTTAAAACTCTGCTTCTGAGGTCTTTTATGTTTGTATCATGATGTACTTACATAAAAAAGGTGGTAAGAGTTGATACACGGGTAAAACAAAAATATTTTGCACAAAATTTATTTCAGAAATTCAACTTTAAAAGATAAACTAATATATAGAGTCGTTGCATAGTGAGATATATTTTAAGCATGTATTTGTTAAAATTTTGATGATTATGGCTTACAGCTTATTATTTGTTAGCACTGAGTTCATATGCATGGCTATACTCTTCAGAAGGTCAACATTTCTGTATTCAAAATGCTTTTTATTTTATTGATTTCATGTAATCAAATTTTCTGAGATTTAGAATTTTTGTCTTTTCATAAGCTGCAAGCGATATTCATCAAAATTAGAACAAATAAATGCTTGAAATATCTCACTTTGCATGTAATGAGTAGATATCTTAATTTAACCTTTAAAGTTGAATTACTGAAATAAATGAAATTTTACTGGTTTACTGAACACAGCATGTACTCAACCCTCATGATTATCCCAGTAACTTAAAAACAGACTCTAGTTTCACTGCTAAGCCTGTATGTCTACTCTTGTTTATTAGAGACTCTGATAACTTACACAATTAGTGTTTTAGGACAATGTGGAAATGAACACATTCAAGAACTAGTGTTTATCTATCAATAAAAGATAAAGATTATTTTTTTTTTTTTTTACCTTGGTGTCTTTGGTCAGCAGATCTGTGTAAGCATTATAAATGCTTTCCAACTTTTCCAGGGTCTGATTCTTGTGTTTCTGCCGTACACAGTACATGGTGTAGACCCTGTTCCCCAGATCTCTGGCTAAAATCTTCAGTGACTCTCCACTAGGAGGCATGTTAAAAACACTCTGGACAAAAGTACAGCACAGTTCAAAGGGTCAGAAACACAAAAACGTGACAATTAAATAACCAAAAAAATAATAATAATAATTTATGGTAGTTTGAGGTTTTTGTAAGGTCTGGCTCACTCTATTGAAAAGCAGACCTTTTGTCATTGGGGGCATCATAATGAGAATCCGAATTAGCATAATAGCCTGTGTATTTGTCTATGATGAAAGCAAAGGTATCTGATCAAAGCATGTTCTGCTTTGCTGTCAAATCCTTATGCTTTGCCAGCTGTTGTCACTGTGAGCTGTCTGATTTATGTTTTGTGGTTTCCCAGACTGGCTGTGTCAAATAACACAAAGCAGAAAAATGGAAAAATATAACAGTGACACCACTACATAATATCTGTAAAAAAAAAGGGCAGTAAAGTAAAGCTGCTATCTAATGAACACCTTCAGTTCAGTCTGTGTTAAACACAAAATCTGGAATTTTACTGAGTGATAGGTTGATCTTGGTGACTTTTTTACCTGTATCATAATGTCAACATACTCCATATCCTCCAGCAGGCAGAGATAGGGATAAAGGTTAAGCCTGTAGTCCTTGGTGTTGGTGTTGGCCAGGTTCATCTTGCTTTCCCTCAGGGCCTGGAGGAGGACCTTCCGCCACTGTATTCGCTGCTCTGCCAGCAGCTCCCTCTGAAAGACAGCACAGCTTGGAGTCATTCATCTCATTAATGACAGTGAGAAAAATAAAAAGACTGAAACAAATAAACAATCCTACAGCTTGTGTCAGACAATGACAAATCCAAAGGGAGGGAGATTTTGTATTGTGAAAGTGACTTCAATGTGGATACAAGTCATTGTGTAACATGGATATGAATTCCGTTTGATAGTTAGACTTGTTTTCTGTAGATGTCTTCAGATGAGGGAAAAAAAAGAGACACACATTTTATTCCTTTCAGTGAAAACAACTGGGCCATGGGCCTTGTTCATTCAACACTTTTTAGCCTCTCAGAGCATCTGCTCTAATAGAAAAGGGATTTGGAATAATTTAAATTCATGAATAATTAATCATTATTATTAATATCAATTATTCAAATTTAAGTGGCTGTAGATTAAAGTAAGAAACTAGCAGTTTTGGAAATACAATAACTAAATTAGTCATCTTGTGGAATGCTAGATGAGAAAAACTAATACCCATATCAAAGGAAGCTTGAGCATTGCAAGGACTTGAAACACAGCAAGTCTTGAAATGCTTTGATAGTGACTGAATTGACATGTTTTTAATTGATCTGACAATAGAAAAATATGTGAATGATACCAGCTTAATTGGGTATCATGATGCATTAATATAAAGGGTATGATAGAAAGAAGATTCTAAAAGAAAGAAGAAAAGATGCAAACAAAAGTAAAGAACTGTACAGATACAGTATACTGTATATTATACTGTATGATACAATTCACTGCAGCTTTTCCCTGCTTCTGAAAGCGAATAACTAACTGATTAACAATCAGCCTATAGTAAAAATTAA
The DNA here is from genome assembly GCA_037177495.1 of Rhadinocentrus ornatus. Classification (NCBI taxonomy): domain Eukaryota; kingdom Metazoa; phylum Chordata; class Actinopteri; order Atheriniformes; family Melanotaeniidae; genus Rhadinocentrus; species Rhadinocentrus ornatus. The sequence goes on along the minus strand of JBAMHW010000016.1, from coordinate 22,883,835 downwards.
AACATTAATTCAATTCAATTAACACAATTTAATTTGTGGGAACAATTAAACAGTATAAACAAGTCATGCTTTACAGAAAGTAACATCAACCAAGAAATTTTCCTGCAGCTAATCTTAATTTAGAGCTAAGCTAAATTTAACTTAGTTTCACTACTTATCTATTTTTGGGTCTGCTTGCCCTAATGTCTATTTAATTTCTATCTATTTCTATATTCTTAATAGTTCCATCATTTAGGTTTATACATATCTAAATTTAAGTTTCGCATCAGCTTTGAGTGACTTTCAGCTTCTTGGCGACATCATCTTTCCCCATTTGTCATTTAACAGCCACCCAAACGAAAGTATTCCAGCAATTTTATAAACTATATCTTAAATGTTTTCTTTGTGGGAATAAGGTATTTCAGATAAAGTAAAAAGTGTAACTGTGTATATGGCTTCATATTCTCTCCCCCATAGTTAAAATAGTTTGAAGCACAGAGTCTGGATTGTGGATGGAGGGGTGACTCTGCAGTCTCCCCAGACGCCTTCATTACAATACATTATTATTCAGCCCTGGCTGTCTGTAAATGCTGCCTGACCACCAGGGACTCAGACTGCTCACTTCCTACATAGTCCATCTGCAAAGGCAGACAAGCCAGCCTGAAATGTAAATGCCAGAGTTGGAAAGAGGCACAGCACAAGAATAGAGTATTTCATGCTTTAACAAATCAAGCTTGAATGCACATTATTTCAAATTCTATATCAGAGAAAAAAGGAAAAATTCTTAAAATACCCAAAATATAGCATATTATTCCCAAGAAATAACAGGAAGCTGTCTTATGGTGTTAAAAGGTAGAAAGTTGTCACACAGAACAGCCTATGTTTGTCCATCACAAATAAAGAAATGTAGTCTTTGTAACAGATATATGGTTTATGGGAAATGCATCTTCATTTTTCACACAAGTTGAAAGCTCTTGTAGTATTTGTGGAGCATTTGTTTGATTTTTAGAATTTAAGCAATTTATTTACCATTTTGGCCATGTGTTCAGTGACTGGCTTGGCTGCTTCCACAGAGTCGATGGTGACAGTGCAGGCCTGCTCCACACAAAGCTGATGGTTGAAACGCTCCTGGAGCTCCTCCTGAGTAAAGTCAAGTTTCGGGTAGGTGTGGTGTTCCCTCTAAAAAAAATAAAGAAATATCAGATACCATGATGAGATAGGATAGGAACAGCCATCTCAGACAAGTGAGACAGATAATCCAAGTTTCAGTGTTACAAGCTTTGGTAACAAAGCTACTGCAAGCTAACCTTTAATCTGTAAATCAGTCTGTTTTTGCAACCAGTCTAAAGAAATGTTTAGATGAGTGGCAAAGTACTTCAAAAGGTTAAAAGAACATCCATGTTAATGCCATGTAGGTTTTTACAGCAGAATTTTGCACTGAAACAAAGTTTTTTACTTTACAAGTCCATGGTTTAATATTTTGGCCGATTTGCATGTTTGTACACATATCCAAATTAGCAGACACCTAATTTACTGCATGCCACTTTTCATCGTTTCAGACTGAAGGGGCATTTAACGTAACCATGTAATGAAACTAAGCTAGCAACGAGCTCAACATATATTCAAGAAAATTTACAAAGTTTAGTCAAATTAAGTACTGGAGTTAAGCATGGCCATTTAATTGGATCACCATCTTTGCACCAGTATACAAGTGCAGGAGGGGAATCCAGATATTGACTGAATTCTGTGCAAGATGGAAACCTTGTAATTTGCAGACAACACCTTCAAGTCATTCTAATATTTTCTGTATGTCATTATATCCTTATAAGCTGAAAATCACTGCACAGACATCAGATATGCTGCTGCTATAAAATATGGATTTTACTGAAGTAGACTGACATTCTGAAAATACTGACACACTGTCTTAATGTGCTGCTTTCCAGTCAAAATTTCAAATGAGTTTAGTAATTTGACAAAAAAAAAACACAAAAATATGTGAATGAAGGTAGCTTTATTGGGAACTCAGTCATATTATTCTACTTTCACTTTACTGATTCACAAGATAAAAAAAGACGCAAATCCATGGAACTTGAGCATGTGCCAACCTCCTTCCACATTATAAGGGTTTTAATATTGTTTTGAGAGTTTAGATTTTGTACAGTTTAGGTCTACAATAATTAATTATTTTCCAGTGTTTCTAGTGTCATGCAAATTAATTAATAACTTATGCAAAAATAGTCATGTTTCTATGGTTTCTATCAGGTGCAACTTAACTCTCCCCTGGTTCTTGAGGGCCAGTGTCCTGCAGGTTTCAGATGTTCCCTACTTCAACACACCTGACCCAAATTAATGGATCTTTGTGTAGAACTTAACAATATGTTGGATCTAATTCATTTAAATCAGTCGTATTAGAGCACAGAAGCAGTCAAACTTCACTCAAGGACTGGAGTTTGCGATGCCTGCAATAGACTGTTGCCATAGTCTTGAACAGAAAAAAAACAGCAGTTCCTGGTGTACAGGGGAAAGCAAGGTTCTCTGCACCACAACATTTAAGTAGAGAAATACTTTTCAAATAGCATAGATATTTTCTACAGCCATGCAGTAGTTGTCATCCATCATTTACAGTATGTTCTTAGTTCAATTCAACAAACTCTTATGATTTCACTGAGTAAAAGAAAGAAAGAAAGTTTGAACCGGAAAGTGAGTGGTATTTAGACCGTAGAAATATTAAATGAAACAGAGGCCAGTTTCCAGATAAAAAAATTATTAAACTAGAAATTCTCTGATGACAAGTTGAAACTAGATCAAACTGCATTTTGTACAATCTACAGCTTCATTAAAATTCTACTTTATACCAACAAACAATGTCCTAATTAGAGTGCTGCAAACAGTGAATAAAAAATCTGCAGGGACCATCCAGTCCGCTACGCTGTTATCTGGTGGAGCAGATATTTGGACAGCCTTTAAGCCACGGTCACCTGCCAAAACTTCAAAGCCATGGTCAGATAATTAAACATCTACCTTTATGAATGCAAACAGAGCAAGAAATAATGAAGCAGTCACATTTGACCTGTTTCATCGATCACAAGAAGTCTCAAAAATAACCTCATGATAAAAATATATGGTTTACTGACTGCAGCTATCTCAGACACAAGACCAACAATAAGAGGAAGAAAACCAAAAATGCCATTGAGGTGGAAAGTAAAGATAAAACAGCACATGGACTGAAGCTAAAAATACTACAACTGTACAAAAAGCTGTTAATGAATCACGTGAGAAGCACAAGGAAGAGGGAGGTGGTAAAAGAGAGGAGAGGTGAGAGGAAGACAGGCCACACAAGCAGAGAGGACCCATTAGAAAACAGAGTTGACTGACTATAAATAGACCAGTGCCTGTCTGGCTGTGAAGGAGTGACAATCAAATCTTTCGTAGCCACGCTGGAGCCTTCTGACAGTTTTCTAAGCTCTCTAGTGCCACAACTGGCAAAACATGCACCACAGTCAGCTTTAGAAATTATTCTCATCTATATAAAGTCTAACTGGGTGTAAATCAGCTCTTTATGTGATCCAGTTTTTAAAAAGTGCTCCAGTTTAAAGTGATGCATTTAATTTTATCATACATTAGCATGTAACTGTCAGGTTAAGTAAAATAAATGGAAATGAAAAGGAGACGGTTGACAACACATTATTTACATAATGCTCACCATAATGAATTCAACAGAAGAGGGGGCCATTTATTTTCTACAAATCTAATAGACACCCAAAGAGATTAGCCTGTCGTACCTGTGTGTAGTAGTCCTGAGCCAGTGTTGAAGAGCACTGGCTGGTGTGCAGGTTTAGTCTGGGCTGGTAGTTTGGCTTTACAGTGCGTATGGCCTTCAACACCATGTCCCTCTCATCTTGTCGGAACATACACTGGCTGAACAGATCATCTACAAACAGGTCGTCTTTCTTCATCTGGTTCAGGCACCTGGACATTCAAACGCATACAGTCAGTGTGAGAAACCTTTTTAGCCTTTTTTAAATTTTATTTGATCTTATCTATTTTTATGTCTTTTAATTTATTTTCCTTCCTCCAGTTGGTAAAATCTGTGAGGTCATAGGACTACTCATAGAACTCACAACTCAGATTTCATTTTTTTTGTCCTAGGATTTCTGGCTTTTAAAGAATTGTAAGAACCTCCAAACTATGTGCTTCTGGCTCTTTTTAAGTACACCAACCTTGTTAGCCAACTCCCCAGAGAGAGACATTGTCGCCATTTTAAAAAAAAAAGTCTGGAGGGGAAAACAAAAGTGACAGATACAGTAAGGAGAACTAAGGCATTGTGTGAGCGAGGACGAAGTGAGAAATGTTCAAAGAAGACACAAAACAAGAATAAACATCACATTTGTTTGTAGTGCTAGAAAGAGATCGGAGAAGAAGAAAAAATAACCCAAAAAAAAACCCAGGAAGACATACAGATGCTGGGTTTGCTGTGATGTTAAAATCAGTAAATAACTGGTTAGATCTATCATTCTGTGTTGGCTCCAATAGTTTAATTCCTATTAGTAAAACTATCAAATGGAATTTACAGTAAGGCCCAGAAATACATGGACAGAAAAACCATTTTCATGATTTGGGACCTGTATGCCAACACATAGGATTTGAGAAAAAATAAATAAATAAAAAAACAACTAAAATGTCACTGAAGTGCAGACTTTCAGGTTTAATTTAAGGCGTTAAAAAATAAATATATTATAAAGCAATTAGGAACAGCAACCATTTATTGGTGAAAGTAACTGGACAATAAACACTGCTCTTATTAAAATGTTTATTTTTAGTAGAATGCATGGACATCCCAAACACATTCTATGTTATCCTTTGACCGACCTTTGCTGCCCCCCCCTATATAATCCCTATTCTGTTTCTATACTCCAGAAAGTTATTATACATCTGTTTTTCATTAGATTAGCCAGAATATCAACCCATAACAGGACAGGATAAGGTTTTCATTCATGTGGAGAATTTTGGTTATTATGTTGGATCTGAGTTTAAAGTCTGATCACAAGTTGGGAGTTCAACCATCTCACCTTCGTATCTATGTGGCAATACTATTTAAATAATCATAACACATCAAGTCTCTTATAGCAGCTTAAAGAAAAAAACTTTTTGTGTTCAGGATCAGTGCACATTTGCCCCCTGCGCTGATCGACAGAGAATATCAATTAATGTATTAGCATCAACAGGCCTTCTGTCAGACTCAAAGCATCAGTTTGATCCAGAGGCAGATGGCCACGGATGACATCAGTGAAATGTTGATTTGAACAGAATCTCCAAGAGATCTCCCAGAGAGAGCAGAGTCTTCATGACTGGACTGCTGAATGCAGATAATGCCAATGAGTAATTGCTTTGTGGAATAAAAATGAGACATGTAATGAAATGATTACCCCATTACATTAATATATGATGGAATTGGTCAGATTTTATTATATATGGATTTTTGCTAATTGGCAGCACAGTTATAGTTTTCCAGAGCACAAACTGCACTTATGTTGTATCTTTACAAAGTCTAAAGGAAAAGAAGATAGAAAAACCACAGGTACTATATATTACACAAAAATTTAAAAGTAAAATAAAAAAAAAAAACTATATAGGTATCACTATTTCATTAGACACTTGCTGATTGTATGCCAGCTGCACATGCCCTAATTTCATCCAGATACAGTACATATAAAACCTGTTATACTGTGCATTATAAATACAATTGAACTTACTGGGTTTGGCTGGGCTTGTTTGGTTGCACTGCCCCCTAGAGGCCAACATGATAAAGCCAAGACCCAAAAGCAAGGAAAACTCATTTGTCATCGACCACAGAGAACAGAGCTCTGCTTCACCCTGTGGACAATTATAACTAACAGCATGTGATTTAGCATCTAGAGGAAAGCCCAGCTCAGCAGCTTTCACCTATTAAGTCTAATCAGAACCAAGCCGAGATCTTAACATCACTGAGTAAACCAAGAGTACAACAAAAGACTGAGTCGTATACAGTGGGTACGGAAAGTGTTCAGCCCCCTTCATTGTTTTCAGCCTTTGGCAACCATTTGCTTAAATCATTTAAGTAGATTTTTTCCTCATTATTGTGCACATCGCACCACATTTTGACAAACAGAATTGTAGACATTTTTGCTAATTTATTCAAAAATAAAAACTATATTCAGAGCTTTTGTGCAGGATTGAGTAGAAGCACCCTTTTGAACTAATACAGCCACTCCTTTGTAATTTTAGCGGTGTGGTCATTGTTTTGCTGGAAGGTGAAACTTCGGCCCAGTCTGAGGTCCTGGCTGCTCTGGAAAAGGTTTTCTTCCAGGATATATCTGACTTGGCCACATTATTCTTTCCTTCAATTGCAACAAGCTTGAGGAGAGGTTTCTGTCAGTCCACTCTGCCATAAAGCCCCAACTGGTAGAGGACAGCAGTGATGGTTGACTTTCTAGTACTACATCTCTGGAGATCAGCCACAGTGACCTTGGGGTTCTTCTTTTCCTCCCTCACCAAGACTCTTCTCCCCCGATTGCCAAGTTTGGCTGTATGGCCAGCCATAGGAAACATTCTGGTTGTCTCAAGCTTCTTTTAAGGATTATGGAGGCCACTCTGCTCTTAAGAACCTTAAGTGCAGCAGAAATATTTCTGTAACCTTGGCCTGGCCTGTGCCTTGCCACAATTCTGTCTCTGAGCTCTTTGGGAAGTTCCTTTGACCTCATGAATCTCATTTGCTGTGACATGCACTGTGAGCTGCATGTTCTTATGTAGACAGGTGTGTGCCTTTCCTAATAAAGTCCCATCATTTTAATTAAACACAGCTGGACTCAAATAAAAGTTGCATCACCATCTCAAGGATAATCAGATAAAATGGACAGCACCAGAGTTAAATATAAGAGGCTCTGAATAGTTTCTGTACCCACTGTATCTATTTTTTGTTTGTTTGAAAATACCTCTAAAGTTAGCCAATGAGGTCACTTTTTCTATTTTTTCTTATCCACCCATACTTTGAGTCTCTGGTGATGAAATGTGCAATTTTCATTTGGGCAAATGAGAGAGCTCCGAACAAAGACAGGATTAGTCTGAGAGCTGGGAGTGTGGTCCATACGAACAAAGGGGACAGAAAGGTTGACAGATAGAGCATAATCAGCCCGGTGACTGCTCTGCTGCACTCTAGGGAACTTAGAGCTCTGGAGGACACAGCACTTACAAAAGGAAAAACTTCAAGGAATGATTGTGTGTGAGAGAGAAAATGAGAAGAGGGAAGTAAATGGGTACACTAAGGTCAAGTAGAGGTGACTTAATCTAGATCTCAGTGGAAAAGGAACTAGCAGACTGCAAACAAATGAAGTGACAGAGAAAATGATGACAATGAGGGAGGTAAAAAAAAAAGAGACAAAAGAGCCAGAGTGCACCACTGCAGTACAACAATGTCATATAAGCATCAGTTTACAGTGATCGATGCACCAACCAGATATCCACTGCCAGTCCTACTGCCCTGCCAACTGCCCCGCTATTGGACCTCACCGCATAGGGTGATGTCCCCGGGGTGCAAAAGGAGAATCTGCATGTGCGGTTACTGCAACAGCACTTAACTAGAGCTGGTCTGAAAACAACCCATCAAGCCACAAGACATGAGGGGGTGATATTATCTCATTTTGTTGCTACTTCAGAGGACTGAAGTACCATTTCTGAACACGTAAAGTGAACACCATAAAACAAGTTATACATTTAGTTACAGTCAACTCTTAAGCTCAACCATTTTCAGAAAGTCTAACATTAATTTTTTTGTGTCTTTTTTTTTTAATAGTAAAGAAATTGGGAATGAATCATGATCCAATCTTTCTTATGAAACCTGATAAGTTTTAACCGGCAGATACCTTGCAGATAAAGTTTATTTCAATAGGAGGCAGAGCCTTCAAGAGGCTCTCGTTAACCAACTACTTTCCACCTTCTCGATCTTAAAAATGAGGCTTTAAACTTTACTTTTTGATAAAGGTTACATTTACAGCTGTGTCAGATGTGTACACTGTGCATCTCTCTTTAAATGGCTTCTTTTACTCCATGTTATGTATGTTATGTATTTATTCAAGTCACAGTTCTGTAACGCTTTGTGTACAAACCAGTCACACGTATTAGCAGAAAATTCCAGTTTACTGCTTTCTACATGACCACTGTAGATACTGTGTATATAACTGATTTTAACTGATGTTGGAATATATGAAACAAGTTGACAAAGTCTGCAGACTAAAACACTGGGACTGATTGTTAAGGCATGGTTGACCAGGTTGCATTACTTGTTTTCTTCAAAAAAACCTACAAAATAATAATCTCTGTAGTACGGCAGCATTAGGACAGTTTATGCAGTATATTTCAGACTTGGACCTTGTGAGAGTATCTATTTAGCTGGAGCTATGCATCAACTTGCATTGACGTACATAGACTGAAAATCCACTGTTCGTAAGAGCCTTTCTGTTATAATAACTCAAGACTAATGTAAAGCCAATTTAAAAACCAAAAAACCAAAAACATTAAGTCTGTCCGCTGCTTGGGCAGCCAGCCAACTGATTGCATTTTGTGTCACTTGCCATCAAACAGATGCGGACACAACAATACATGTGTTCGTCTTAAACCATAATCTGTGTCCAGTAGGTTTAGTTATTCCATATGTGATTTAATAAGTCAATATATTTAGCTATTTGTTTTTGGGTGACTCATTTACTGCTCTAACAGTAATGGGGTGTCAAGACTGTCACTGATGACAGAAGGTTATCAAAAGAAACAAAAAAATGATTTAAATCAATTTAAAAAAAAAAAAAAAAAGGTTTTTAGTAGTGCTAGTTTGTAATTATGAAATTAACATGAGCCAAACTCACAAAAGCTTGTAATATAGCCGATTGTCAACTAAGTGTACACATAGGCTGACCTGCTCCATTGTAGGTGTAATTCTTCTCATGCTCACCAATGTACTAATTATTGGGTCATACTGAGACTCATGAGCAAATGAGATTAAATTAGATACAAATTGATACAAGCTTTGAGCTTTATACACGGGAACAGTAATAAGTATTTATCTTGAATTGTGAAGGATTGTTTTCTTCTGAAGTGACAGAGAACACACCTTGGATATCACAACAAGCTAGACAAGATGTTTCAGTAATGGTAAAAGTAGAAGTTCAATCATCCCAATGAAAATGTTCTTAGCCAGAAACATCACACATGCACGGGGGGAAAAAAAAAGAGGGTAAAATCCAACAATCTCCTATAGCACACACTAGGGAAAATCTAATGAAAGAATACAGCAACATGACAGATTTTAATTGCACATCTAAGCATCTCGCCAGGACCTTTTTATATCGAGGGGTGAATCCGATACCGAACCAGCGTTGGCAATGTTGCAGCTCTCAGCTTTCATTAGTGAGACTGTAACGCCACAATAGCTTTGAAATTAAAATGTCAGTCAGTATTAAAGAACATGAGCAAATGTCTGCAACTTCCTAAAAACCGGACATCTTGGCTATAAAGAGCAAAAGCTGTGTTAGTTCACTGCATCATCAAGCCTCATGTAGAACAGACAAGACTCATAGAAGTATCATGCAAAGAATAGGATGCATGCAACATTTTACATACTGGTTTAATGCTATTCTGTTTATTTTTTTTTCTATGTGCAATATCAGGTTCAGTGGTTTTAGTAGGTATTTTCCTGCTAGTGCTTTCATCAGTAGCAAAATGAAAAAATACTACATGAACGACATACAATCAAAAATGTTCAGATAAGATCACGTATCTGCTCGTGTCAGGGTTAATATGACCAGAAACATTAACTCCATAAACACCATTATTAAGCTAAAAGCTGTACCAGTAAAACATGACTACACTCACACATAAATAGCATCTACTGGAACGAACATGTGGAAGTGTATAAAATGAATCTTTCATTACCCCTGGTGGTAAGTCTCTGAACTACTGCTGCTGCTGCTCTTTCCTGGAGCCAAACACTGATATCTAGGGATGGGAATCAAAAACCAGTTCCACTCAAGAGCCAGTTCCAAATTTTCCAAAGCACTGGAATCCTGTGTCACTTTGCTTATCAATACCTGTATCAGTGCCGACAGGTGTTGACCAGACTACTGACTCAAATAAAGAATGTCGGACATGCATGTCTGTTTGTTGCTGGAAGATCCAGATCATGGCAACATTTTATTGAAAAACATGACAATGGCAAAAGCTCTAATGCTTGTATTGAAAAGACCAATAATAGTAACAGATCCTACGACAGATCTAATATCCTTCCTCAGAGGATTCCACAGCCTAATCGCTACTCTGCTCCGTGCTCCTTATGCGAGTAGATTAGAGTAGTGGTCCCCACCTCTGGTCCTCCAGCCCCACTGTCCTCCCTGTCCCCGCTGTCCAGGTATTAGACGTCTCCTTGCTGCAACACACCTGATTAAAATTAAATGGCTCTCTGCAAAAAGTCTGCTAATGAGCCATCAATTTGAGTTAGGTGTGTTGAAGCAGGGAGACATTGAAAGTCTGCAGGATAGTGGGCTATGAGGACTGGAGCTGAAAAATCCCTGGATTAAAGTACTTGTTGGAGGTTCTTCCTGATGTGCAGCTGCAATGTATATTCTTTTTTTTTAAGTAATTCTAGCAGTCAAATTAATAGGGAAACTTCCTGTTTTCTGTGGATGCCGGAGATTCATCACTGACCAACTGTTCATTTTTCTCCTAGTAGTGTTAATATTCCTGCTATATATTTGCTTAATTTAGCAATTAGCTCACCTGTAGACACAAGTGTATATGTGCTTGATGAACACTTTCATATACTATACAGTGGTGTGATTTCTTATTTTCTATAAGTATGTATATTATGTTTGTCACACTTAAATGTTTCAGATTGATTAACATTGAAATTTGTTTGACAAAGACAAAAAAAAATGCTGTTTTTAATTAAAGTTTTCTTTATATTAAGGGAGAAAAGAATAAAATCCTACATGGCCCTGTGTGAAAAAGTGACACCCCAAATCCCCCAAAAAACATCTTGATGACCACCAAGACTTTTGGGAAAATACTCTGTGGACTGACAAGACATTAGTTGAACTTTCTGGAAGGTGTGTGTCCCATTACATCTGGCGTAAAAGTAAAACCGCATTTCAGAAAAAGAACATCATACCAACAGTAAAATATGGTGGTGGTAGTGTGATGATCTGGAACTGTTTTACTGCTTCAGGACCTGGAAGATTTGCTGTGATAAATGGAACCATTAATTCTGCTGTCTACCAAACAATCCTGAAGAAGAATGTCCGGCCATCTGTTCATGACCTCACGCTCATGCTCGTAAACCCTCCAATGTGGCAGAATAACAACAATTCTGCAAAGATAAGTTGGCCCAAAACCCTCCACAGCGTTGTAAAAGACTCATTGCAGGTTATCACAAACGCTTGATTGCAGTTGTTACTGCTAAGGGTGGTCAAACCATTTAGGTTTAACGAGGTTTTTTTCTCCATTAGTGATAAAAACCTTAGAAACCTTAAAAACTGCATTTTGTGTTTACTTGTGTTGTCTTTGATATTTAAATTTGCTTGATGATCTGAAACATCAAAGTGGGACCAACACGCAAAAGAAAAAGAGGGGCAGGAAGGGGGCAAACACTTTTTCACACCCTTGTAGTTGGCCACATTCTAGTCTTTGGGTGATGCATACTTTGCATTGTGTGTTCTGTGTGCAGATCTGGCAATGTGCTACACAGAGAGCAGAGGAGAAATAACATGCAGTCGTGTAAATAAGACAAATAACATCATACTATTATTATTTATTAAATGGATAAAGTATAAACCTGTGCTGAAGGAAAGGTCTAAAGCAGGGATCACCAACTCCAGTCCTCGAGGGCCAGTGTCCTGCAGGTATTCAATGTTACCTACTGCAATAAATTATATAAAAAAAGAAAAAAAAGAAAGAATCTCCCGTTCATTTGAAACAGGTGTTGCTGCAAGGAAATATACAATATCTGCATGATGCTAGCCCTCAAGGACCAGAGTTGGTGATCCCTGGTTTAAAGGCAGGTGGGGCACTGCCCTAATTTAACTGTAGGGTCAGGAGAAAGCATTAAGAAGCCAAATATTAGAATCATGCATTGCTCATTTTTTCACGTGGAAAATTTGTTTCCAGTTGAAGTGGCAGTATAGCACTAAAAGCATCACAATACAGTGGTTAGTGTGGAACTCATTGCATTCTTAGTTGACTTAATGTAATGTTTATATTATGTTTCCCTTCTTCAAACCAGATCTGTAGTTTTGTCATCCATAACAGTTTGAAAATATTATTGATCTGAATAATTTTGTTTACATTGTTTGTGTGGAGTTAAATATTATTCTAAACTTGAAGTTTATTCCTCTTTGGAATAATAAATAGATAATTTTTTGTTTTTGACTGGGCAATATGGTCTATAAATGATGCCCCTGCATTCAAACTTAATAAAAACCAGCATATATATAACCATTTTATACATCTTACGTAAAACGTCTCGGGATACATAGAGTATACTCGATTTATCACCCAACTAGAGCTGGACGATATGGCCAAAACTTGTATCACAATATATTTCTTAATTTTGGTCGATACGATATAAATAAAACTGCCAAAAATGCCCACAACAGGTGCCTGTAAAACTAAAAATTATTTTGCCACGTCTATGAAAACTGTACAATAAATTAATGTCCACCTTTTATTTGTTTTTAGCAAGGCTAAATTAGCCTACAAACAAAGACATTTGAAATCACTATCAAAGGTCAAATAAACTTTTGCCATTCTCAATAATAACAGCTTTAACTTTAGACCACAACAAAGGCTTATTATGTGATTCTTTTAGATTTAAACAAAGGTTAAAAAATAAGTGCTCAGAATTGCTACAATCAACAAAAAAAAAGAGTGAGCAACAATTGGTGCTTCATCTTCTGACTCAGCATATTCTATGAGTGGAAACGCTTCAAATGCACTTTTGCCAACTCCTTAATAAGAAAAGTAGGTCAGGTTTGAACGCTGTAATCATATACTGTATGTAAATAAATAAAGTAAATAAATACATATCGGAAATGTGTTCAAAACTCATATTACTGTTATTGAATAAAAGTATATTGTGATGTATATTGATATTCATTTTATTGTCGAGCCCTACACCCTACCCTACCATAAACCTGTGCTGCATGCTTGTTTCCTCATAGAAAATTGGGTCAGGAATTCATAAGGGAATCAATAAAGAACCAGATCCATAGGCAGAATTAATAATAATGATATCAATAAAATCTTATCAACTCCCATCTTTACTGATATCCTTTTCATTCAAATCAATAATAGCTTGCAAATGTGTAAAAATATCAAACGCATTTTTGGAAAAAACATAGCTGTCGATGAACCTTGTTTGCGTGTGTGTGTGTTTGTATGCAAACCTTGATATGACTTTTGGGGAACAGTTTGGATTGCGACCCATACACTCCAGAGCAGCACAGTAGGATCCCAGATTGGGCTTGAGACCAGCTTCTTCTAACAGAATAAAGATGCAGCCAATCTGATTTAATGAGCCCTGTAGAAGGAAACAGATGAGTCAAGATTAAAATGCAACATTTGACGACACCAAGGAGTCAAATGATAATCAAGCCTTCAGCTTGCAAGACACAGCCCTGAAAGTAGCTGCAGTTAATAATATAAGTAACATGCAGTTTATTGACCAAAAATCTTTTACTTATAGTTACATTAATTTCTAATGCAGCTGAGATGTCTTTTGTAGTCACCTTCTTGGCCCACAGCCTCATCATGATGTTGTAAACTCCAGTGTTGAGGAGTTTCCTTCGGCTCATAACTCTGTGCTGACTGAGCAGGAAGCGTTGCGCCCGCTCAATGTCCCCCATAAATACGCACGCCTCCAAGTAGCAGTGGATGCTAAGCTGGATGTCCCCACATGCACTCCCTTCGCTGTCCTCCTGCAAGCGCTCTGGGGAACTTGAGAAGGTCCATTGGCTTACTTGCTTATTTAGTCTCTTCTCAAGCTCCTCGACCTCAGACAGCTCACTACTGCCCTGAGAATCAATACTGGCCTGTTTGTTTACCTCTTCGCCAACATCCTTTTGTTTTGAGTCTTTCCTTTTCTGTTTAGAACATTTCTGTGGTGCAGCTGTTTTCCCTGCACTAACTGCAGTTGATGTAGCAGTTGGAGAAACTGCTGCACGAATTGTATCTGACAGTTTCATGCCACCTTTGCCCTTTTTCGCAGCAGTGGATATAGTTTTATGTGTTGTTCCAATGGTCATTAAGTTGCTTTTGGATCCTTTTGATTTCGATGATGGTTTCTCTTTGACGTCTGTCTGAATTTTCTGCTTGAGGTGCTGCTGTTTCTTTAGTTTATTTTTCTTCTCCTGAGTCAATTTTTCCATCCAACGGCTAGGCTTGGATTTAGAGACTCCTTTCCCAACAGTCTGTCCAGATTTGGGACTGTCTGTTTTCTCTTTGGATGAGCCTTTGTGAGCTCTACCAGATGAAGCTCCTCTCCCATAATAAGGAACTTTAACAAACTGTACATTTGCATGCTGGACATCTACAATGACGTCAGATTGCAGTTGTTGGATTCTGGCCTCAAGCACTGACGAGGAAGAGAAAAGAAAAGGAATCTTCAGTGAGAACACTTTATAGGTAACACACTGAAATACCTACATAAAGAAATTATTAATAATAATAATACTGTATGAGATGATCTGACCAGGAAAGTGTTGCATAATAAAAAAACAGAAATCGAGAAAATACTAGAAGGATTAAAAATAATAAAGGTAGGAAATGCAAAACACAACATACCGTCTAACAACTGAGATTGTTCAAGTATACGTTTCTTGGCATCGTCTGACTTGGGGAATATTGAAGAAATATTTCTTCTTGGAATGTGCAAACGCGACTCTGTAAAAACAAGTAGATTAATTTTTAAATAGCCATCCATCTTCTATACCCATTTATTCCAATGCCAGGTCATAGGGCAAACACACACACACACACACACACACACACACACACACACACAGGTGAAACTCAAAGAAATCTCTACCTAAAACGGTAAATATATTATATAGATTCATTACATGCCAAATGAGATATTTTAAGCATTTCTTTGTTATGATTTTGATGATAATGACTTACAGCTTATAAAAACCCAAAGATCAAAATCTCAGAAAAAGTTGCAGACTTTATTCTCCAGCAGGACTTGGCACCTGACCACACTGCCAAAAGAACCAAAACCTGGTTCAATGACCAAAGGATGACGTGCTTGATTGGCCAGCAAACTCTCCTGACCTGAACCCCATAGAAAACCTACAAGGCATTACCAAGAGAAATATGAGACACATGAGACCAAACACTGAAGAAGAGTTGAAGCCCGCTATTGAAGCATCCTGGTCTTCCATTACACCCCAGCAGCGCCACAGGCTGATAACATCCATTAGGGCTGGCCGATTAATCAAATTTTAATCACAATACGATCTGGGTTTTCAGCGATCATAAAAATAAGATGGTCCGATTATTTTGCTCTTTCGCAGTTTACTCTTGTGCTGTTTTCAGTTGCAAATTGAGCGCCACTGGCATTGCAGCGCTCTGCCGCAGACTCCTCCCACAGTCCCAACCGCTTTGGTTTAATTAAACTCGAGTTGTAAACACCTCTCAAGTTATGGGTTGGACACACGGGAGGCGGCGTTGCTCCTTCTTTATTAATTTTCTATGGAACTTGCACAATAAGGCGGAAATCACTGCCCTCCTTCAGCCAAGCGACAGGCGACATTCGTGCATTTGAAATGTTGCGCTCGTTCACGTAGACATGCACACGGGGGCTTACGACGCGACACAAGGAAATAGACTTTGTTAGTCGCAACTAAATAATCCACCAGCTCCCAGAGACAGAGAGATAACAAACGTTATAAACAAACATAACTTGTTTTCTCGCCAAAGACCAGCGCTCAGTTCACACATCAACACTTTGGACAAACGGCATCACTGCCATCTCGTCACTATTTTTATCGCGTGTCTCTCTCTGCCCTGTATGATGAGTGTCATGAGGGTGTTGTGAAAGACGTGGCTACAGTCCAATGTTTCACCACCGCTACGGACCTGTGGTCAAGCCGCACCATAGAGCCGTATATGATGTGGATTTCAACGTGAAAACAAAATGTCTCCAGTCTCATTTTTTCCCGATCACACCGGGCAGAACATAGCTGCTGGTCGGAGACAAACAATAGCTATTGGAACCTGGTGGAAAGAAATTAGTCTGTATTACCACAGACAACGCTTCTAATGTGACACCCCCCCCGCTCTTTCTCTAATCACGTTAGATAATCGAGATCGCAATTTCAATCAAAATAATCGTACATCATTTTTCCCATAATCGAGCAGCCCTAACATCCATGCCACACCTAACCGACTTCATATGCATGACTATACTCTTCAGATGGTCAACATTTCTGTACCAAAAACCTTTTTATTTATTTTCTTTTAATTGATTTCATGTAAAATGCAAATTTTCTGAGATTTTGATTTTTTGGGTTTTTATAATCATCAAAATTATAATAAATAAATGCTTGAAATATCTTACTTTGTATGTAATGAGTCGATATATTAGCTAACCCTTTTAAGTTGAATTCCTGAATTTTGTTGTTGTTGTTGCTTCGCTGTTATATACAGTGGGCTTTATACATTTTGTTTGCTAAAAAAAAAAAAGAAAAAGAAAAAACAAATACTAGTCATGTTAATTAATGTTCATTTTTCCTAAACATATAGTTGTAACAAAAACTTTTGGGACCCTCTGGAATAAAGCAATTTAGCAGATGATTCATAAAAACGTCTGACTCTCATTCCGAGACCAAATTTTGATCAAATATTTGTTGACTAAACTAACAAGCAACAAGCTACCCAAAAAGTGTGTGTAATTACTTTCAATGTGTGGCTGTTATTTATTTATATAAATATATTTATATATATATATATGTAAATAGCTAAATCATTACAATACATAACAGCATTCTAAAATTAACAAAAGTTTATATCTATCTATCTATCTATCTATCTATCTATCTATCTATCTATCTATCTATCTATCTATCTATCGAGAGAGAGAGAG
>JBAMHW010000016.1:22851262-22865469 GCA_037177495.1 Rhadinocentrus ornatus | reverse complement strand
TGAGAAGTGACATGTTCACATGTAGTAACCGCGTTACTTCAGGGCACTAGACGGCCATCTTAGATTAGACTAAGCTAATTGCGCGGAGCGATCATCGCTGTGTCAGGCCTGATGAGAGGAATTCAGAAAAATCGATGGACGTTTACTAAGAGGCTGTTGTATCGTTTCCTTATTAGACCTATGAATAATGAGTCGGCTGGATTAAAAACAAAATTATATTAAAACGAATAAAACATTAAAATAAATGTATAAATCAAATTGTAATTTTAATGGATCCTTTTTCAGCATTTCTCTATATCAGGGGCAAAACAGCACAGAATTGCTGCCAGCTGCTTTTCTAAATGTTCCCGTCTTTAAAATTACTGCATGGACTCATTCTCATGCAGTGATTTTAAATAAAAGTTAATCATGTTGGCCTACAGGTGGCAGTCTCACCACAAATAATAAAAGGCAGAACTAGAGGTCAAGGTGGAACAAGATAAATGGGTTTAAAAGAATGAAACGGGTAGTGGTCATAGCTATTCTTGTCATTTTTGTTTTCACTTACATATTACTATATATTGCTATAAAGCCCACAATAAATTAATTTAAAAGGCATTTTTAGATGTAAAAATATTTACATTGTTATTTACACGTTAACATTTAAAGTAATCTGGTTTAGCCTTCCAGCATGTAAAGCATGTTTAATTTAGAAGTCAAAACTGTAGATTTTGTGTAGTGATCATAATCTTGATAATTTACTTTTTCCCGGTGCAAATGATACTGTAAAAGAAGTGGAAAGTAGCTGTAATAATTCTATATCAGTTTTTGTAAATGCCATATGTTTATGAAAGATGTAAAGTCAATTGAAATTTTAAGTGGGCTAATAAAAATGGCAAACTTTAAAACAAATGTGTGTTTTCACAGGATTTGTACCATATTTACCACAACATACTATTGGAATTATCATTTAATCTTAACTTCTTGGTAAGTGAGGTAAAGATATTATATGTAAGGTTTTATTTATGACCAGTAATGTAAACCAAAGTTGGCTTTTACACAGGCCAAATTACTTGTTATGGCATGTTGAGAAATATCTTCTTTTTTTTCAAGCTGACTTTTGAAAGCCAAACCTCGTACACTGCAAATCAAGTGTGACTGTGTCCCAAATTGAAAGTTAAACTGAATTTATCTCATTCACATCCTGTACACTTTCTGATCTCCTGCAGTGCCAGCCTTCCCTCGTCATGCGTCCATAAAGCATTCTTAAACACTTTAGGGCCCTTTGTGTCTTGGCCGGCTGGAGGTTAACACAAGCACTACTTGACAGAGAGATGGAGAGACAAGGGAGGAGGAGGGGGGAGACAGGGAAGGAAATGAGGTCCGGGCAGTACATCTTTTCTCAGTGGAGGCAGTGGCTGAGAGCACAGCGGTGGGTGTCTGCCGCTGAGCTGTAGGTGAGGATCAGGAGGTGTTTGTTGCCACGGTTCACGAGCGGGGCCCCTTGACAGCCTTGTTTGATGTGGTCGGCCCCTGTCGGCGGCTGGCTCTTTGCGCTGGTGTGACAGTCATTGCCGGGTGACTGACTGTCAATGCCCTAGCCGACAAAAGAGGAGAAGACAGCCATTCATGGGGCCAGATAATGGCCAGGCCAGGACAAGGCTGCCATTCTCGTACACTTTGATCATGTGGATTCTTTTGCACACCTTTGTAGGGGTTTCTTATTTGTTTAACAGATGGAGAGAGGGCTGTTTTTTTAAACTGCTTCACCTGGCCAAGTAAACTTGATGGAGATACTTCTCAGTGAGATCTGTGTGCAGCTAAATGCCTTTGGCATGTGTTTGTCAGTGCGTGTGATGATGTTGTTTGTACATATGTATTCTGAATGACTTAAGGGCAAGATGGCCTCTAATGGAATTTTCCAATGAGATTTCCAATGAGATTCCCCAAAAAAAAGTTTAAAAAAAAAAAAGAAATCATATTTGGTATTACATTTACAATAATTAAATAGAATTTTGTTAAATCACACTTTGGGGCTCAAGCTGAGACCATTAGGATATTTATATTTTTATATATTTAGCTGCAAACATCCAATGCAAGCATTGATGACCAATACTATTTACAGTATGACAGGCATCGCAATGATCTTTTCAGGTCATTCATAGGTCTTCACTGAACTACTGTACTGACATTTTCCACACACATGCATTCTATGATCTGTGAGTCAGTAAAAATATTATTATCATATCTCCTGCATACCTAAATGAAAGGCCGACTTTTAAAACCCAGCCAAACCTACTGTAAATGTTGGTAGCAATCAGCCATTTAGGAGGAAGAAGAACTACCAAGTCAGCATATTTAAACGATGCACTTGCATCCTGTTCTATTTGTGTCCACTTCGATGTGCTCAGATTAACATCAGATTAGCTGTGCACAGATGTGTAATGATTCCTGGCAACCTATTTTTTTTTTTTTATCACTTTGTATCATATGGTTGGATCTTAGCTTGCTGTCATGAGTAGAACTGCATCTCTCAGAACTCTCCACGGCATCAGATAGGCACACTATTTATCAAAATGCTCTGACAATGGACAATGGTCTTTAATCAAGATATGCAAAAATTCTGATGTATGATTGGTGGTTTTGTTAGTTCCTTTAGCCACATCCGGATGTTTATCTGCCAACCATAGCACAAAGATACTTGCTGCACCTGCGTTGAGTCTGAACCGACGTAATGACTGACTAGAAGCTGTTGCGTGTATTGACGCTATAAACCATATTATATTTGAAATTATGAGAATCCAATGTCTGTGAGTTAAATAAATGACACAAATTTTCTTGCTTAGCATGGAAATATTTTTTAACTTGACCTCATAAATAAAACAGAAAAAAAGAATATTTTAGGGAATATCGTAAAGAGTTATCTAAGAAAAAGGGAAGACAGCCTAAAGTCATAAACTGGTCAAATCAGAGGACATAAAAAAGCAATAGACCAAGGGTGAGCAGCTAAAACACAAATACAAGAGAAAAAGTGAGACAAGGGTTTAACAGGAAGGCAAAACAATTAATAAGAGGGAGCTATTATCGTGGGATTGTCAGTGCTGGGAAGGAGGTCAGGTTTCCGACCCTTTTGAAGACTTTGATGGTACAAAACAGGCCTCATTATAGAGATATTATCTCTATTCATACACTTACAGAGCTGCTTCGATCCCTGCTGGGAAAGATTAGGTTCCTCCACTTGAGAACATCCTTCTTGGCTGCATGGCTCTAAGATTGCTGTTCTCAGTTCACAGCACACCCACACAGCACAGGTCAACTCATTTCAATTCAATGCAACGCATGTTAACTCAGCTCAGAGGATAAAGATGCATGATAAACCATTATTGGCATTAATGGTCTAACAGTAAGTCAGTCCACTTGATGTACATGACAAAGAAAATATAATTTGTCATACCATTCCCTCTAACACCTGGATCCACCATCCAGGTGAATTTTATAGCAATATCTTTTAATTGTACAATACTTGATAGAACGCCATCCATTTTTACACATATTAAACCCTCATTAAAGATCAGGTATGATAATATATTTCAGCTTTTTTCAAACACTGTCACAGTTAATTAAATTCGTCCATTTTTTTCTCAATAAGCACTTTCTTGCTGCTCAACTACTTGTGGCAAACTTAATGTGTGGAAAATACTTGAATGCATAAAACACATCTCCTTTCTTCACAATGCATGCCCCTGTCTGAGACCTCATACTTTACTTAGATTCCCTCGGCGCACATAGGAACAAGAGGTTCGACATTTGTTAGTCGAGATTATTTACTTAAAGGAATCTGTGACCAATAGC
Organism: Rhadinocentrus ornatus; assembly: GCA_037177495.1. NCBI lineage: Eukaryota > Metazoa > Chordata > Actinopteri > Atheriniformes > Melanotaeniidae > Rhadinocentrus > Rhadinocentrus ornatus. The sequence goes on along the minus strand of JBAMHW010000016.1, from coordinate 22,861,638 downwards.
AATTGACCAGCAAGTTTTGATCAAAAGTAGTCAATTTCTACTCATCCTACAAAAATCCTACTCATCCTAGTGGCACAGTGGTCAGTCTAATGGCCACAAAGTATCCTCATGTTGGTTTTACAAACTGAATGCATACAGTAGTGTTTGGCAGCCGAACATTGATGCTTAACCATTGACAATGTTGAATTTTACACCAAATCTGAAAATTGATGGTCATTGTAAAAGTCCAAATGTCTTACATCTTTACTTTTTTTTTTTTTTCAAGATATAATAAGGGTAATGTTAAGATCCCAATTGAAAAACTCCCAACAATAACTGGAGCCAAAGCAGTCAAAGCTACCTCTGTTGCTGTCACTGTTAGCATGTGGGAACACACAAAACCGTAAAAAAAAAGTACAGTGTTGGTTGACAACCTTGTACTGTGACTGTACAGCCTACATCTAAGAATGCTCTATGATGTAGCATGCTAATAGTGTTACTGTTACAAAGTCTTCTTATTTACAACATTATATAGTTTCTAAGTTTCTCAGTTCAAAGAATAGAACTTTCAATAAATGTGTATGATAAATATCAATGCAGAAATTTCAGCCTGCTCACACCATGAGTAAGCTACAGCCTAAACGTGCTACTAGCATTAGCTTCCTAAAGTAATTGCTCGTGATCTCTGAAATTGAAAGTTACAAATTTATCTTAACTTGACAGTAGAGTTAACTACAACGTTAACTAAGAAAGTTAACTTTCTTAAATTCTTAATACATGTTGTTATCCGTAGTAAATACTGTAATTTACAATATCAAACATTCACACTGTAAAACAGCAAGACAATGCATGTTACGACATTAAGACAAAAGAGACACATTATGCTTGTGTCTTCTCTGGCACTGAGCTAAGAGCCCGAACATTTGCTTCCAAGACACCACAAAGCAATCTGCTGCCACATCTGACTTTCACATGAAGCCTGAGCTTTGTTGTTGACCTCAGAAGGCACGCTGACTTTTGAAGAGTTCTTCAGGACATAGAATGATTGTATGATTTTAATTACAGGAAATTTCACCGAAGGAAAGAAAACCGAGCCTTTCTGAGGGTTCTGCTTGTCCACTTTTTCACTGTTTTTTCACTTTCCTCTTCTTTAGTCCGTTTTGTTTGATGTATTTGTTTTTGGCAGAAGGACTCTTCTTTTGCAGATCATATTTATTTTATATTATTTTATTTTTACTCTTTTAAGTCTTGAAATGTATCTTAACCCTTTAACACCCAATCAGTTGCTGGTGATGCAAAATTAAACTTGATATCCCATTCCTAGGGTAGTAAAGTACTGGGTTTAATTAATATAATTTGCATTAAATGACAGTGTGCAAAAATCTGTGTGATCTAAGATAAAGTACACACAAACATAAGGTCTTTTCATGTATCATTGCCCTAAAAAAATCTGCCACACATGTCCACATGAAAATACACAGTGAGCAAAGTGTACGTGCAGCTGCTTACTGATGAACAAACTGCCCTGACGTAGGCTAAGTATAAACTTTCATTTAATGCATGATTATGATTGCCATATGTATTCTGCAATTGTTTGTCATTTGTCAAGTTAAGTGTTATTTGTGCACTTCCTCAGGAATTAATGCTACACAAAATGCAATATGCGAGTAACCAGTAGGAGCAGTGTAGTCACCAATTTGGAGCATATGGTCAACAGTGGTAAAATGATGGATGAAGACAAGACACGGCATGCTTGATTTAGGGGCCTTACATACTAGCTACCATACTGCTGCTGTTGTTTTTTTTCTGCTGTGATTCTAAATAAACCAAACGCTTACCTCCTCTGTTGTTGCTATGTTTATCATTGTGTTTAAACCGGTTTACACCCTACAAATTTGGCAGAGCTGTCCAGTCTTAGCTTTCTAATGTTTCCACTAGTGGAATCCTACAGTAGATAATCATTGTAGTACACAAGCAGGAATGGAAACATTAATGTTTATGACAGAACCAGTTGCCTACACAAATATGGAGTTGAAAAATAAGTTTATTTTTGGTCTTAAAACTGAATTTCCATTTTACAGCAAAAAAGCAAAATGTTCTCAAAGCTGTACCACCATCAAGAAAGGTGTGGTTTAAAACCAGTGACACTGGCATAGTGTTCTTTGGATTTGTAAAGTGTTAAAAAAAACCACCTGAGGCACTAAGCTCTAAAAATAGTCCACTGTCAGGTTATATCTAGTTTTTACACAAGGTTCCTGATGTGTCTTAAATCAAAGAATAATACATGTAAATTTGCACTTGACTCACAAAGTTGCCATGCATGCCCGAAAATAAGCCTCCCCTTAAAGCCCCTGTATAATGTCACCCCAAGGCATATGAAATATCGGCAAACCCATAAAAAATCTGCAGCTATCCTACAGCTATAATACCTGTGCTCAGGTGTATGTGTTAGTTGTTTTTAATTTACATCATAATACATTAAATGAAGGAATGTGCTTTGATCCTAGAAAATTATCAGTGACTTTGCTGACAATGTGTAAGATGACATCAAAGCAACAGACACTACAGTGCATTCATTAAAACAAATGCATATAAAACATAAACAATCCCAGCAATTAGCAGGCAAGAAGCAGGGTACATCCTGGCCAGGTCGCCAGTCCATGGCAGGGCCAACCTGGAGAGACAAACAACCACTCACTCCTATGGAGAATTTGACCAATTAACCTAACATGTATGTCTTTGGATGGTGGGAGGAAGACAGAGTACCTGGACAGAACACATACAAGGAGAGAACATGCAAACTCCACACATAAAGGCCACTGTTCGAACCTCCCCCCAGCCAAGGCTCAAACCAGCGACCTTATTGCTGGAACAAAGTTATTGATGAGCCTCATTATTAAATACAAGAAGTTATTTTTAATACTAAGAGGGTTTGCTTGAGACACAAAGGAATAATAATATAAAACCCTTTTGTCATCATTTTTCTCTCGCAACATGGTCTATTTGTCTGTTCATGACAATGAAAGTATACTCTTTTTCTTCTTTTTTCTATTTCATGACTGAATAGCTGTCATTCTGCCACAAACATCAGTGATATTGGTCATAGTTCATTTTAAAGATGAGTCAGTGAATGACTTATTGGCTGTCTCATGGAAACCAGGGGATGTGTAATCTATTGATTTGTATATTTGTTAACCTGTACTATGAATTGTTTAACTGTATTGCTCATACTATACTAGCATACTTACTCTAATTTTGGACGTTGCTAATGGAGAAAATATTTAACCTAATTTTGAATCTACTGAGCCAAACAATGATTGACCTAACAGACAATGTCTTTCCCTGTCTAGCTCATCTTTTTTCTTACTTTGACCCCTGATGAAGTTAACAAACATGGCAGCATAGTTTAAATGAGTGGGGAAAACTTGTGGTTTTTGCAAAGGAAAGTTATGTTTTTTGTGTAAGCTGGGAATTTGGCAAAAAATAGGTTTGGTTTCTATCTTTTGGCATTTTTTTTTCTTTCTCTTTAATTGATGATAAAATTTAATGGGAGACCTAGAGGACAACACATCTTTGGGGGTGATTAAAAAGCTAAAAGAGTGTGAAGTTAATGTCACTCTCTAAGCATGAAGTCCTCAAACACACTTCCAGGACTGGACAAGGGGGGCCTCAGGGTGGGACTCATAATTGGAACAAGGACTCTATTAAAAGAGGAGATGATTGCTGGAGCTCACTGGAGATTTTTTTTTTTTTTGCATCGTCTCTTTTCCTTCTTGAAAATTACAGACTTTGTTAACTTTTCCTGTCTTTGAACTAAACTAGGTTGTATGTACCATACATGGCATCTAAAGGAGGTAAGTCGAAAAAAGATACATTTTTTTCTCTTTTCTTTTCTTTTCTTTTCTTTTCTTTCATTTTCTTTCATTTTCTTTTGTTTTTCTTCTTTGTTTTACATTACAATCAATGCTAACATAACGCCAAATGCTCAAAATAATGAGCTAACTAATATGGACTTGCTGTGCTACACTACCGTGTCCTAATCAGGTTTATTACACAGCTTGTAAAAAAACTGACAAGAGTGTGGGAAGTCACAAAAAAGGTGTTCATCATTTCCGCCCTCTTCTGCGAAATTAAACGACAAAGATCAGAGAGGGTGTTTCATTGAAATATTAACACAGGTGATCAAAAAGCCTCCCATGCTTCATCTGGACTAGCTCTGCCAACACTCCTGCAACCCGCTCTGTGTTTCTGACTGCTTGATGATTCAAACCAGCAGCTGTTTAAAAGAAGGAAAAAAAAAAAAAAGAAAAAAGGAAAGGCTTTGCTTAATTTTCCCCATGTGGCCAGAGAGAACAAATGAGCGTGAAGGTGTAAAAAAAGTGGCCTCGCTGGTTCACTGGCTAGTAATGGAGCTGATTTGACCGTGTTACAAAAAGCATCACATCAAGGGGAGACAGCAGAGGTCATGGGATAGGAAGGGGATGTTTAGTCCAGGTGTCTGTAACAAAAGGCAAGCAAAGTACTTCTTCTCACAGATTAAACTCATCAGAGAAAGAGCAGAAAAAACAATAATCTTTCTAATTAGGTTCATATTGTCATAAATAAATGCAGCAGACCCATCCCCCCTCCTTCACTCTTCTCCTTTCAACCCCCTAGATACTGGCCCTGCCCAGGATGAAATGCAAGACAGCTCAGCCGGTGCTTGTACAGAGGACCCTGACTGACTGACTGACTGACTGACTGCACTCAGCAGAGCGTCAGGCCGTTTGCTCACTGCTTTGCTGCCCCGTGCTAGCTGACACACACTTGCTGCTGCTCACATACACAGACACACTCTCACTGCCTCCCTCTCTCTTGCTGCTGAGACACACACCGGCTCTCTCCCTCCCCTGCTCACTCACTCACTCCCTCTCTCTCTTAGTATCACACACTTGCACATACACACACATACACAAACGCAGAGTCAGTCACCAATCCTCATTCAACTCCCTCTCAGCCACGGGTCAGCAGCTCAGACAGGCAACTTGTTCCTATCCAGCTGGAAAGAGCAGAGCATCGCAAGGTGCACACACATACATAAGACACACACACTTGTCTATTTAGACTCACACATACACAAATACACACATGTACACTTTCATACATTTCAGGAACTTATCTGTGGACCAGTGAAGAAGATTTCAAGCCGTGGGAGACATAAGTTTGGACGAGGAAAAGAAGCGGATATAAGGAGGAATTTAAAAACGTGGACTTCTAGAAAGGAAGAGACAAACTAAAAGGACAACTGAAGATGACATGTGAAGAAACTTTGCTGTTATAGGAGGGAAGGCCCGCTGTCAACCCAAGGTGAAGAGTGGCTATCAGTAACATCCAGGGGATCTGCTGAGTGCCATTCCCCTCCCTTCTGCTTTTAGGACTCCCACCGTCCATAAGGACATCTCTTCATCATCATCAGCATGACTACAGCTTGCACAAGGTGCACCTTGGGAGCCTGACCCACCATGTGCAGATGGACGGCGTCCGTAGCTTATCTCTGTCCTGAATCCGCCCTTAGCACCACCACTACTGCAGCCTTCACTGGGCCATCCATTCCCCTGCCCAGTGCAGCCTCCTTCACCCTAGTATGCTTCACCTTGCTCCTGGTCACCACTGGCTGTGCCACAGGGGCCTGTCCTCCTAGAGTAGGGCATGAACCCCTCAAGGTGCTGACGAGTGGCATCAACTGTTCATGGACATTGGAAAGACACACACGCAGTTATAATCACCTGGAGGGTGATGTCAGACTACGGCGACTTTATTCTGCCAACAAGTTCTTCCTCTGCATTGACAAAACAGGAAAAGTGGACGGCACTCGGCGGAAAAACTATGCTGACAGTAAGTAGCTGGCACAGCCAGACTGAAACCTGGTTCTGTATCTCAAATGTGGGTCAGGATGCCTTATGACGTTCTTACTCGTCATTTTATTGCAGAACTTTATTATCTGTTCACCTTTATAGCAGTTCATGGGAATATCCTTCAGTTATATAACTGCTGAGTTAATTGTGTTGTGTTTAGAGCATGAGAGAGGCGTTGCTAGGTAAGAAGGGAATGCCCTAGTGTGAATACTGACTCACGGGAATAGAGGCACAGAGGAAAGGTTTTGAACATCAGATGGTGGGGCAAACTGGGCTTGGATAAGAGTTTCAGTTTCACTAGGAATTAAACTGCATGAAAGTGCATCGCTCTTGGGAAGCAGGTATACACTGAAGAACATTTCTTTTCCAAAAATGTGAACACAGATTCAGTTTTGCTGTTCAGACTTTACCTACATGATATGTGTGGACAGGTTCACCCTTCCTTGAAATATCGTCTCATGTTTGGTCCTCCAATGCAACGCCCATTACCCTTAGCTCAGCCTTCGTACCCCTTTCCAATTCGCTGAGCTCATCATACAGCTTTATTCTATGTGTAAATCTATGAAACAACACAATCTCAATTTTAGGGACACCTCCAAAGAGCTTAGTCCTGCAGAAAGTTTGCTTTTTCAGCCTGTCCATCAATGGACCGCTTTCAGAAGCCTAACTAAATCAGATGAAATGATACTGGCCATAATCTGACCTCCCACTCCATTAGTCACTGGCTGACTGCCTGATTGGGTAGCCTTTAGAAACCTTTTAGCCTTTGATGGTAATATTTATGCATTTGGTTGTTAATGCCTTTTTATACAAGTGGGTGAGTCAGAGTTTTTCCATACGGCTACTGGGGGAAGAGCAGCTGTTGAGCCCAGCCAACAGGCCAGCCAGTCTGTTGCCACTGTTTCAATGAGCTTTAAAGTGCAGACTGGATGACATTTGTTAACCTGTCGGGATTACCTGCCTGGCAAAATTTTTACAAGCCACACACACTGGTATAAATTTTAGCTGAGATAAATGATTGCTGTGTATATGTTGACTATAAGAGTTTTTTGAAAAAAGGTGATGGCGATTGGAAAGCTCATGCTTTTTCTTGCTTTACTAATTTAATCTCTGATATGAGAGTCGCAGCAGCATTCTGTGAAAAAGTGCAGTCTCCTTGCATGTAATGTCCTTTTACACTTCGACCATCGTCTTCTCACCTCCTTTGCTGAGAAGAACGATTCTTTCTGTGCTCACACAGAGTGAGGGTGTGTAGCTGACCCTAAGCACAGTGCCAAACAAGCGGTCATGTGGGCTTTGCCTTAAATTTGACTAAATGAAACTTGTGGTTAGTCTGTGGTTGTGCCTCACAGTGCGACAGATCTGTTTTGAGGACTCTTTTTTTTGTGTAAAACACATTGGGAGGTTTCAATCAGACTTAAAGCCTCTTGACCCAGAGAATAGATTAGTGTGGCAGGATAAGGAGCAAGTCGTACATATTTAATGATATGAGAAGTGACATAGAAGCTAGAAAGTGACGATTACATAAAGTCTGAAATGTGAAAGAGGACATAGTTGTATTTATTGGTTCTTTTATTTCTTTGGGGCATTTTTAAAAATTAAATTTCAATCAAAAATACAATGAAAATAGTCCAACACAAATGCAAGCACGCACAATGTTGCAGATGCAGTTGTTTTTTTGCTTGCACTATCCTGTTGCAGGATATAACATTTCCCAGCACATTCAGCTCTGCTCAGGACTGTCCTCTGCTCTTGTCGACACAGCTATATTGCCCCGACAGCTCAGTCTGCTACACCCAGCCCCCGGCCCTCACCTCCACCCCACTCAGTTTTTCCAGCCCCAACTCCCAGCTCCCTCTCAGGTGCAAAAACAGTTGGAATTAGTCAACAGACTCTCCGCTAATTGAGGTTGGAAAATATTGTATCAATCCCAGTGGAGCAGGGGCATGGAACAGCTGAGGGAAGAGGTGAGAAAGAGAAAGGCTGACGGAGGGTTAAAAGGATTAGACTTGGACAATGTTAAAGAGAGATAGAAAAACGTGTTTTTGTTAGCTGATCTTCAGTCTGCTTTTAACCTAAAACATGTAAAGCATGAAATATTGTATTCAAGTCATTGGTTATCCAGATGGGGTCAAGGGACAGAAAAGAGGTTGAATACTATTTTTGGAGATTAATGAAATTTAATGCTGTCACTACCAAACAGGGCTGACTGAGTATCTTTTTGCTTTTTGTTTGTTATATCTCCCAAAGTGCTCCAAGAAAAATGTTCTGCCTTGAGAGCACACAATGTACAAAACCACACACTCAAAGACAAACACTAAGGTATCCATTCCTAAAGTTTGTTATCAGAGTCAAGGAAGTTGTAAACTTACCTAACCTCTGACGGAAAGTATTTGTTAATCAAACCAGAAAGATAAAAATCAAGCTGAATGTCCAGACTACCGTCTGACTTCAGCCTGATCTAAATATAGATTTAACTATGCATAATTGTGAGCCACTTTATCATAAAAGTTACTATAAAAACTAGTAGAAGTAGTCACTCAGAGACACAAAGTACAGTTCTTTCAGGGACTAAAAGGGAGGGCTTCAACATGTTTTTCTTTTGACCTATGGCAAAGCAGAAAATGATCGAGGGGAAAAACACACCCAAGTGTTTATAAAAGCTGCAGAGGCAGGTACGCATCATATCCTGTCCTGGGTCATCGGTCATAGCTTGCTAATTAGACAGTGCTGCAACACAACAGCTGCACAGGCACACCCAACAACTGCTTCATGATCAATTGCAACATCAAATGCTGAGTAGTGCAGTAGGGAGCAATGCTCAAGTCATAACAGCCAAATTCAATTAACAGATGAAAGCTACTTGAAATTGTACAGTTTAAATACAAGTTTGTTTTCCTTTTATTCTCATCTTTCTGTTTTGTTTCAAAAAGTCTTTTTGGCTCCCAACACTGCAGATAGTTTATTCTGAGCTTCGTTTTTGTCAACACATCTTAAAAGGATGGACTGTTAAATTTTGGGTGTGTGTGGCTAAGCATCAAAAGCTTGTGCTGCTTCCAGGTGGTGTCAGCCAATTTACCCATAGGAAATAAGGTCACCTCACCACACCGCCATAGTTGCACAAGTCACTGCAGTCATACTATTGCATTACTCTGCCTCAGCAGCCGCACAGCTCTCTCGCAGCCAGGGTGTGTTGTATTTACCAATATTCTCGCAGTGTGCCACATATTCCTGTTTGATGCAAGAGTTTTCCGAGTTCTTGAGTGTATTTGACTTGGAAGGATACCCTGGGAGAAAATCGTACACCCCTCTAAAATATGCTGTAGAAATTGTTCAAACTTGTTTTAGACAGGGGAAACCGTCAATCAGAGAAGGAGAGTAATGTAGATTTTATAAAAGAAAGGAGGAGTGCTACAAATAAGACTCTATCCAGCTTTGATCAAAGCAGTAATGGAAATAAAGAAGATGACATGGTGTAGTGGTCAACCATGTTAAACTGCCAAAAGAACTGCTACAAAAAAAAAAAAAAAAAAAAAGCGTAGTTCTGACTGTCCGGATCTTGTTTGTGATGGATACCCCAAACCAGAAAGATGCTAGAAAGGTATGAAAATACAAATGTAAAAAAAATAACTATTTAATTACACTAAATATATTCTATTTTTTCATCGTCTGTCTGATTTTGTTTTGCTAATAAGCATCCATTTTTGCATTCTAGGCCTGCAACATAGTCAAATTTGAGAAAATAAAGCTTTAAAGATGGTCTGAAGAGTTTCAGTCATCATTTTGTCTGATTGTTCCTCCAAACACATCTAAACGTGTACAACAATATGGGATCATCATTGTTCCATTTTTTCCTTTTAGAATTCTCCACACATGCTCTATTGTTTATTTACAAATAAACATGTGAGGTGAAGCAGGTGAGGACTGCAGGCAGGCAGGCCAGTCTTCTACCAGCACCCTCTTCTTCCTCTGCTATGCCTTTGTAATGTCTGCAGAGTGCGGTTTTGCTTCTTCTTGTTGAAAAATACATTGTTGTCCCTGGAAAGGATGTGGTCTTAAAGGCAGCACATGTTGCTTCAAAACCTCTATCTGACTAGATACCTGCATCACAGAAGTGTAAACATGTTTTGCTAAGAGCACTAGAACGCCTGGCTTTTAGACTTGATGCTGTAGATGGTCTTTTACTTCTTTTCCTCTCATCCGCATCATTCATGAAATATGATGAAATGTTGCCAGAAGCATTGCCCAGTTTTAGCTTTCACACTTGCATTTACCCATTCCTTCAGATCCTTCTAGAATAGTTTAATAACATCTCGCTGCAGAATGAGAAATATCCAAAATCTTTTCCCATTTCTATATTCCTTGGAGGAACATTGCATTAAAATAGTTTCTCACAGATTTCTTAACAAATTGGAGAATATTTTATTATTAATTATTATCATTATTATTATTATTATTATTATTATTATTATTATTATTATTATTATTATTATTATTATTATT
>JBAMHW010000016.1:22826879-22841433 GCA_037177495.1 Rhadinocentrus ornatus | reverse complement strand
ATATATATAGTTAATTTAGCATAAGGTATCCACCAGGGGGCAAGACAAGAGCAAAATCTTTTCTATAAAGTAATACAATAGGTCTCAAAGTATGATACAGCATTACAGTTAAATAAAAATGTAATAGTGAACTCCAGAAAGTGACTAGTAACCCCCATGTGCAAGGGTGAGGATGAAATTGTGCTTATATGAGATTTCATTGGATGCAAATCTACTTGAGATATTTATCTTTAAGTTTTGCATACACCTGAGGAAGTTGAAAGTTCACCACTGATGATGTATGTTTACTTTTGCTGTGTTGACTTGATTTGAGTGTGTTTGTGTGAGTACATTTTTACCTCCCTGACTGCATTTGTCCTTTGCTCTGGTAAAACATAAGGGAATTAAACCAACACGTTCAAGATATCAGATACTCTGAAGATAAAACCAAAGCAAACAAACACACACACACACAAAAAAAGAGAAAAACATGCAAACAGTGGATCTGGATCTGCTTCGTGTATATATTTGTATTCACATTTATTGCCATTTACCATTGCAGATTAATGTCAGTATGATTGCAAATGTTGCAAAGTATGCTGACACAGCACAGTGAAGGTGTGATAAAGCCATTCAGATGTGAAAGGTTTTGATTTATTTTTCTTTTCCTAATTTTCTGAACCTTTGCAAACAGAGAGAAGTGCCTAAGTGTATAGGAAGGTAATTAAAGCACAACTGTTGAGGCTTATATTAAACAATTCTGCTTATCTTAAAAAAATTGTAAAGAGCACAATAAAATGGCTTAAAGTGCAAAAAAAGGGAATACACTCATTACCAGTCCTCACTGCAGTATCACGTTTAAGATACTGGTCATATCTTGATATTATTACTTTAGACCCCTGACATTTTCTGAGATTCCTGAGATTTTCTTAAGGCAAAGTTCTTAAATGTATGGAGCAATAATCAACATTGTTTGCCTCTTTTAGAAGTTTTGATCATCTCAAGCTTCCTGTGTGTCCTTGGAGCCACTCAGTAACAGTAGCACTGTTGCTGACTCACTTGTTGACTTGATTTGAAAACCATAATCATAGTTTTGTTGTCTAGGCGTAAACACTGGCCTCTGCCATGAATGAGAGTCTGGTTATGTTTTACAACCAACTTAATAAACAGATATTGCTAAATGATTTTTGCTTTCCTCTCAGATTGCAGATACGTCACAAAACAGGTTTATTTTCACATCATATGTGAAACAAATGCGTCTCATAATAACGGCTTCTTGTCTCTATGTAGAAGCTGTGTACAAAATTTACAAAAAAAATTAAGTTTTTGTACTGTAATGTCTTCGATCAATGGTTTTTATAGTGAATTACTCAATAGTTTAAAAGTAATTTGGAAGGTTATGTGAAGCATAAACAAGGATGGCTAAAATTGGAACTTCAAATCCTACCTATTGTTCATGCTTTTCATGGTTCTGGTTCTGGCTTCTCCTACAGCTCTGTCCTGGAGTCTGGTGAACCAGCCTGCATTCACACCGGTTAAAACCAAAGTGGGATGAATCTACTCTGCGGAATTAAATGCACAGGACAAGTGGTAGATCAGGTTGATTATCTGCAAACTTTCATCCTGTATGCATTCAAGCTACTGTTTTAACCCTTTCATACATAGCGTCCACTCCAATGGAAAGTATATTTAAAAGCTGTTTTCTGGTGTATTCATGGCTGAGGATGGTAGCTTGGGAATTAGTCACTTCAGTGGACATCATTGCTGCTGCAGTGACTGAATTCTATGCCCCTGTCACCTGGATTCCTGGTTGATGACCCATCATGTGGTCCAGCAGCTTAAAAAGTGGACATCTAACACCACACAGAGATCCACTTTTGCCCAAGTCTTTTTTTTTATTTATTAATTTTTTTTTTAACTTTCGTGGTATTCCTTCTTCACTTTCTTAAGCTTACTGATTATGCGTTCTGATGTTTGGGTGAACCCAGACTTGCCCAGTGATCAAGTCATGGTTTGGGTAGAAGAACCATTATTTTTGGTTCAACTTGGGAACTCTTCAGGTTCCAAACCAATCTCTCTCTTTTTTCTTTCTTATCTTAACATGCCAGCTGTTCAAAAATAAGGTTTTGGAACCGGCACGTCTTGCTGGAGAGAAAAGGCCAATCATCAAGTTCCCTGTGGATCAGTGAAATTTTATTGATTAATTTGTCCGGGAGGAGTTCATTGTCTTTTGTACATTAGAGGCACTTACGTGTCCACAACTGAAGGCGGGTTAAAAAGTTAGGTAATAAATTAATTTGCACATGACTTTTTTGCAGGTTATTTATTTACTTCTAGAAAGAGACTAAACAAAAATGTCTAATTTCATTACTGTACATTGAAGGTTTAACATGCAAGTATCCATATCACAGCACCTTGAAAGCCTCTGAGTGTCGTTTCTCATGGTAATCTCTCAAGGTGTTTAAAGTAATAGTGAGTGATGCAGCTTTTGTCTGTGCCGATACACAGGCTCTTTTGCCCAGTACCAGACCCTTCGAGGAGGTCATGGCAGATCAAAGGTGCTGGTCACAGCCATTAGGCCTGGCAGCCCAAACCCGACATGAAAAGCTTGTGTTTTGAAAAGGAGGGCAGAAGGAAAAAAACAACAGGGCCCTCTTCGTTTAAAAAGCAAGCAAACTGTGAAATAATTGAAAAGGTATGTCAATCAAAAGCAGGAACACAGCGGGAGCTCCAAGATTCCCAGGCTTTGCTCTGGTTGAGCACTAAGCCATGGAGGGTTGTTCAAGGGGGCAACACAAGAAATTAAAGTCCTGAAAAAAGGAACAAAAAGAAGACAGGAGGAAAAGAGCAGAAAAATCTCTTTTTTCCTTCCCCTTTGCTCAGTCTTTCACCCTTTTCTGCTTTAGATTTGTGATGGAAGGAGGTATTTTGCAACAGTTTGCCGAGCCTCATTGAGAACACTTGGTAATCAATTAGATCTTGTCCAGCTCTTCACCTCTCAGGTGAGTAACAAAGACTTGATGGGGGGCAGCTTTTAGAAGTACCTGCCCCCACCACCAAAGCCACCATCTTATTACCCATCTTATTACCAGTACCTTCAGCGTGTACTCCCTCTCCTCTTTCCTCCTTAGCCCCCGACCCCCCATTACCATGAATTTGACAAAAAGGAACCCAGTGAGAGTGTCTCTTTCGTTTCTTTCTGCATTTCTTTTTTTTCTCTACAAGGTCAGAAAAGATTTCAATGATCTGACGATGGGCTGGCATCCAAAAAAAGTGATGGAAAGAAAAGAAAGTAAAAAAAAGTGAGACTGGGTAAAAGACTTTCTCTATGCTTTCAAAAATCCCATAGAAAAATAAATGGCAAGTCCACAGTTGACTAGACATGTATGGTGCAGGATTTGCTTGTAATGGCAGCTTGAGCTTATTGACAGTCCCAGCCAAAACATGTCAAAGGTTAAGAAATCTTGCCGGCTGCAAGTGGGAAGCCAAAAGTGCCTTTTTCATTTGCTCAATGGGACAATCAGTTGATACTAGCTCTGCAGAACAAGGTGAAGAAGTGAAGCTCATGTCTCGGTGACAGATTTAATTTGTCCACATCGTCCACAAACACTGTATTTTATTACACTTAAATAACCCCTTGTTACACTAAATGTTAAAAATACTCAATAACACTGCAAATCGACTGGTTTTCAGGAGCCTAAAGGCCCATTTATGCTTTAATAATAGGTACTTCCGTTCCAAGTGTTGTCAAACATCACGCACTTCATACTTCCACACCCTTTTACATGGTTTTTACCCAATTTACGGTGCCATGATTATGAAGTCAATTCATCCATTAACACTAGAACAGCCAATATTCCAATACTTCTAGAACCACCGAAAAAGGCCATTTTTACCACCCCCTGCTGCAACAGCGCAAATAACGCAAAGATGCATTGAAGTTGTTTGTTTACATTTATTATTTTAATAGTTATAATAGAGACTTACAAAAAACTAGCTAAACAGTCAAAACAGCATATATTAAATAAAAAAAGAACATATTTCAATATTTTAGTTCATTTTAGAGGACGATAATATAAATAAACGTTGCTGCGAGTCCTGTGACTCGCACGTGTGCGTCAGACTTCTTGGTCCCGTGTTTCAAGACAGGTAGGGTGGGTAGCCAACATCGCCGCAGAACCCTTGCGCCCTTTGCGTGGGCCGGTCGCCGCCCTGGCGGCGCGATGCGGTTTGTTGACAGTTGCACCGGGGGCGAATAAAATAAAATTATATAGAGTTAGCTCAGCTAGAGCAGAGAATATTACCAGGATGTTGTTCTTCCACCTGTTCATTTTCTTCTTCTCCGGTTTGTTTCTTTCGCTGATCGCATGTTAGCTATACTGTTCAACACTGATCCCGCGGTTTCTGGTTGCGCCGTTTGCTGCATCAAGCAAAGGATCCACAAGGCGCCTGAACGCACCATTCACTTTAACGACACAGGAGACGGATGATGGATGTCTGTCCATCGGGGTATCCGTTTTCAAGCAAAAATGTCTTTGACTATCCAGATTTTAATTGTCTTCTAAGTTATTAAATAGATTCTAAATAAATGTAACCTTTGGGTGGAAAACTTGTACTGTCAGGGTCTTTGTGAGTCTACAGCTTCTAATGAAGTCATATATGAAACAAGTTTGAAAACATGATGGTGTGACATTTTAATAGGAGGACTGTAAGTTTTATGGATAAAACTTATCTCTATACAGTGGTGGAAATGTTTTTAGGACATCCTTAACATTTTACATAATCTCAAATACGATGAACTATTTTAAAAAGTTTTTTTTTTTTCTTTCGGATTGTGATCAAGCACCTAGAACCTAAGTGGACACTTCGGACAGCTAGAAATTCCCATTTCATGTCTAGATCTTGTGTATGCTGGCTGTTACAACAACATGTATTAGACTTAGAAGAAAAAGTAGCTCGCAAAATTAAATTAAATTAAAAACTTTTTGCAAACACAGTGATTGCAAAACGCATCCCTTCTAAACAGCTAATCTAATTGGGCAATGTTAAAATGAAGCAAACGTGACAATTTGCACTCAAATCCTTGCAATGACAAACTCCATCACATCCTGGAACTTAAACCAGCAAAAGGTTAGCAATTACCGCTGGCTCCACTTTCAGGCACCAGCGGTTTTCATTGGCCTGGACTAATCCCCCATAAACCCTTGCAGCGCCACAATCACCAACAAAGCCTCAGCTAATTGCTTACGAGTCCCTTGCACGCTCCAGGTGCCATCAGAGTACACCCGGTGTTTGTAAACACAGCTTGTCAAAAGGAGGCAGCCTTCAAAGTGTTAATGTTTCCTTGGAGGATCACAGGCAGCGCAGGAATGATGAGGGTGCAGCTGGGCTGATACCTGGACAGACTAAAGTAAGGCATGCCCATCTCTCCTGCAGCTGTGTGCAAGTGAGGAGAGAGCTTCATTCACACACTCCTGTCAGAGAAAAAAGACACACAACAGGAGTTTGTGTTTGTTTACCTTGCCCTTCTTTTCTTTCCTTATTTTAACTTTGTTCTTCTTTCTGTGGGTGCCTAAAGTAGATGACCTCACTTGGTAAGTATGACTAGTGATTCAGGGGGTAAAAAATAAGTTTAAATAGTTCTATGCTTAAAGTAATGGAAGAGGCAGATATGTTTTCCTTTTATTTCTTGTTCCTTTTGAATCATTGGAGCTCTTCCCATGTTGCATTTAAAACCAGCAACATAGACCAATGATATTAGCAAACGTGGCTTAATTTATCTGAAACGATGTGCTGCATTGATGCCATCTGGTATTTTATCTGCTATACTGTTTACGTCAGGGTATATTATTAGATGCATGATTGTTTGCCTTCTTACAACTACGTACCTTTTAGTGAGGAGACGGCTTTCACATTCTGATCAGATAGGCGACCACAAGGTGATATTGGAGGCGCAAGTGAAAAACTGAAGGCAAAAAAAATGTTATCCAAAAGAGGCCTTCATTTTCAGTAATTAGCTCCTATTCAGAGTATGCCTACGCGTCATCTCCAAAACATCTCTCTGTCATTGCCACGACAAAGGGTGTGTGGCTTTATTTTTATATGCAGACAAAAAGCAGATCAGGAGAGTGCCACATGGGACTTGTTTGCAATCAGAGCCCAGAGGAAACGATTATCTTATAGGCTTGCCAGCTTTTTCATGGGGTTAAGTGGGTTTGAGAGGCCACTTAAGTGGCAAGCACACAGGTTTTGTGTCTTTTACTAAACATCACTGGGTGTCATCAGGATGAAGTGTAACATCTGGAGTCAGGAGACTTTTATGGACACATGTAACAGAGCAGACACGGACTCCACAGGTCCAAACTGTGCTTGTCTGCTATGAAAGTGTGTGATACTCCTGTTCAGGATTCACATAGACTGAAATTATTTTAAACCATTTTAAATCTTAAAAGTTCTCATATGGTCACAGTTTTACCTGTTTATAATGTCCTAAACTTGGGTCCTGCTCCCTCAAAGGAAGCTCTTGTTGTACATATGGTGTATGGGATTTTTTTTTCTAATCTTGTTTGCAAATAGTATCTGTCTGGTGCTTTAATTGCTAACGAGAGAGTAGTTTTTGATGGCAAAACTGACATCAGTTGAGGTCTCTAACCCAGACTCTTGTCCTCTCTTTTATTTTCCAGGCCTGATGGAAATCCGATCTGTCAGTGTGGGAGTTGTTGCCATCAAATCTGTCAGCACTGGGCTGTACTTAGCTATGTCCAAGAAAGGCACACTCTTTGGATCGGTGCGTATACAACCTGACAACATTGTTTCTGGAGGTCCAGACACTGAGAGTGGGGAGGGGAAGTTGGTCAGGATGGGAGATATATATGTAATCTTAAACTGAAGTGAAATCTTCTCCTGGAAAGTCCAGAGCGAGGTCAGAGTGTCGCTATCAATCATGGCTGTACACCTGGGCTGCGACTGAACATACCTGCAGCTTGAGTTGGATTGTTTTACTGTCAAAATAGATGTGAAGAAAGAGAGAAAAAAATAAACCCAACCAGCAACAACAAAGAGCCAGCTGGGCTCATTCAGGTCCTTGTGTGCCATCTGCCAATTGTTGCTTTGCACAGCAAGCTTATTAAAGAAATCACCTGTCTTTGTTAAAATCAGACCCTAACATCAGACAGGAGGTGTGTGGTGTCTAGCTTAGACAAAGAGAAATCAGGGACAAGCGATCACTCAGCAAATAATGATAAGAGAAGAGCCTCCAAAGCAACAAGACATAAAAAGACAGGAGGATCCAGGGCTTTACCTAACTCTTAACAAAAATACCAAGAGAATCACTGCAGGCTTATACTATCCTGATGCTATCACATGGAGGCCTCGTTATAGCAGCGTGATTATCATCTAGAATATCTTTTGTCACTACAATATTTTTCAAGATTCTTTGACTATCTGATAATAAATGGTAAACACCCATATAAAAACAGCTTTACTGTGGGCAAAATGTTGTATTAAAAGAATGTTCTTTCAAGAATTTCATCTTGGATCCTGAGGATAGTTCACAGACCTCACCGTCATCATCTTGAGCCAAAGATCAAAGATCCCTGCCAACAAAAACTTACCCTTCAGGTTAACTTCAAGCCAGAAAATTCTGGACGAGAATATTGTTTCCTGTCGACTCACTTACATTAACTTTACTGGTCTGATAGAATATACATTTGTGATGTTTATCTCCTTAAAATCATTTTCATGGATAACATTACCGAAGGTAAATGTTTTGTAATTTGATTTCACCTCAATTCTAATGTCTGTGACTGTAGAAGGTTAAATAAACAGAATTCTTTGTGATGGAAAAACATGCCCCACTGTAACAACCACAAACACATGGAAAATCTTTTACTGCAACAACAGACATTAACCTTTCTGCACTTCTTGGAAGCTGACCTTTTACAGCACAGCAGGAAAAATAGTCAGCCCATAGCTGTAGACTCATCTGTTATAACCTCCCTAAAATTTCCTCTTCCTCCATCTGATCGCAGGTGAAGTACAATCCGAGCTGCAAGTTTAAAGAGCGCATTGAGGAAAACGGCTACAATACATATGCCTCGCTCCGCTGGAAGCACGGCGGCAGACAGATGTTTGTTTCACTGAACGGGCGCGGGAAACCTCGGAGAGGTCACAAGGCTCGACGGAGGCACCCATCCACTCACTTCCTGCCCATGCTCCCCTCCTAGGTGCACAAGTCAGAACTCTGACCAACAGCTGGATGGCACACCTGCCACCTTGCATTAGTGCTGATCCCGTTGCAATAGCAATGTCTATTTTTATTCTTCCATCCTTATGTCACATAAATGAACATTTTCTGAGGTGTGTAACATTTGTAGTTAGGATGATATCTGCTTTTAAGTTATTTTCTGCATTTTCTTATGATGTTAATATAATACAGTGCAGTCGATTACAGTTAAAAAAAAAAAGAAAAAAAAGAAGGAAAGAATAAAAAGAAATATCATTAAAGGTTAAACTATCCAGCTGTGTGTAAACTACATATAAAAAAAATGTAAGCGGAAATACATGGGACGGAGAGGTTTAAAAAAAACAAAACAAAAAGCACAATATTTCCCATCAACCCTACAATAAAGTAATTGCATTTTTCATGCCATCCCAAACTATTTTCATAAATAATGATACTTTATTTGGAAAAATAAAATATTAAAAATGTATAAATGTTGTATATTCAACACAGTGTGAGACAGTATATAATAAAGTCACACAGTACATATAAAGAAGCATTTTTGTAAAGTTATTTAAATGAAGATATACAGAAATAAATTGTCCATCTGAACTGAATCATGAATATTCCCAAATTCAAAAACACTGATCTTTGAAATGTTGCATCTTAATTTGTCCATTTTTACACAACAGAAACTAAGCTAATAACTGGGATAATGAGCTGGACTCCCTAAGAAGTCGCTTGTATGTTTGTGCATGCTTCTGTCATCTAACACCCTACAGATAATAGCTGAGAAATCAGTACCAGAAAACATGCATTGTCTTATGTATTCTCTGATACTTAGTCTTTAGAGCAGTTTTAAAATATGTGATTTCCACATTTAAGTCATGCACTTATATGATTGCAGCTGCAGCACATCAAATGTCAGCAGCTTCATTCATTTTGTACACAGTAGTAAATGTTTTCAGACATACTGCCTCTCTGTCAAGACTTGCTAACACTAGAAAACATGTTGTTAACAGAACATTTAAAACATTTAATTTAAAACATTTTGTACTCTGTAACTGTTTGAGGCTGTTCAGGTTCATTCTTGACATTTCTGTTGGATTGTAGGGAAATAATAGTTGTATTCAAGTCTATATTCAGCTCAGTTTGTAAGGTATTAGTACTGGATATTGGTACGTTTGTGATTGTACTAAGCTTACTGCTACTAGACAGTAAGAGCCAGTTGTATACTGTATAAAGCCACATTCCTGAGAACAAACAGTCTTGAGATCCATTTCAACTAAGTCATTTGAGTGCCTTGGTCCATGCTGAGTTTGTTAAACCTTAATAAAATGTGGAGAATTCAAGAGTCACGGCTCTCTTGCTTACAAGTCTTATTTGAATAATTTTGTGAAACCAATAGTGTCATGCTAATCTCATGGTGTATGTGGCACTAATTGTTAAGTATTTGTAACATCTTCATCAGAGCTGCTTGACATAACAGCTTACCTTATCATAATCATGAAAAAAGTCACAGCAGGAGAGACGTTGATGTGGAGGACCTCCTGTCTGGTGAAAGGTATGCGGTTATGCACTATGCAACTTAGCATCAACGTCATTTACAAACAGACGAGCCCTCCAGTGCCACACAAGGCCACTCGGTCTTTTCAGAGAACAGAAAGGAGAGGCACGAATGAATAGTCACTGCTTGAGGTGAATAAAGGCTAACCTTTCAGCTTGTCATAATGTAAGATTACTGTGACCGGGTACATTTCTGGCCAGAATGCTGTGAAATCACACTGTAGTTCAGCTCCAAAGGTCTGGGTACAGCACACAAAGCATGGGATGTCTGGTTATACTGTTGCCATGCAAATGTCTTCATTCTCAGCTGTGCACCCGTATGCAGTAATAATTTTGAGAAAAAAAAGGTTTAATTTTTCACTTTAGTTTCACGACAATACGAAACTATTTAGATCTAGAAAAGAATAAACACAAACATGTCAAACTAGCCAGCTGCCTTCGGAACTAGAGGTATCCTGGACAGGTTGTCAGTCCATCACGTCAGGCCAACACAGACACAGACTAGACAAATGTCACAAACAACCTGGGAGGTCAATTTAGTTAAAACAAACAAACAAACAAACAAAAAAAATATCTAGCATGCACGTTTTTGTACCTGGCTGGAGTACCAGGCTAGACCACACATGCATGAGGAGAGCATGCAAACTCAGCCGATATTCAAAACCAGGAAATTTCTTGCTGTGAGGTAACAATGCTAGCCTCGTTCACAGACGTATCTGTCTACATCGAAGAGATACATGTCCACATTTTTATCTAGTATTTATTAATAATATAGTTACTTATAAAGTAAATAACTTTCCATCTTGTGATCACACAACTGAATGTATTAAAAGTGCTGAATTTGTTCATGTTATTAAATAAGCAAAAAAACAAACGAAACAAAGAGAAAATATAGTGACTGTGGCAAAACACTGGTTAATCACTTGGTATATTTTACAATTATCAGTGTTTGGATTAGTAATGTTTGACCTAAAGGAGAAAACAAACTGAAGTGTGAGAGAATCTAAGCAGAGGTATAGACTCAGTCAGCAATCCAGTTCAGTATTTATCTACGATGGTAATTTTGTTCCTTGAAGCGGCATGCTTCAATTTCTCTCATTAATGTCTATTTTCCTTTTCAGTTCTCATTTACATTTTACCATTTTTTCAGCAAATTTGATAATTGTAGCCTGCTTTTTAGTAAAAATCAAACAAAAGCATCCCTCACAAGACAGGGCTCTCATCCTAACATGCAACTACTAAACACAAACCAATACAATCCTGCCCAGATCACATTTTCTTTTAACAGCATTTGCAAGACTTTTTAATTTTCCTTGACAGTTACATGAAAACACAGCTAGTGTACTTTAGAAATGCAGTTAGGGTGGATTTTGTGAACTTTCTAGTTTTCACAAGTCTTTGCACTTGTCACACTTTCCTTTCTTAAATAATAGTACTACTCAAAACTGCAGTATACTTTGCATTTCAACTTTTCCGGTGCTTTTGAACATATGATCACCACATGACCCTTGGCTGGCAGAGACACACTAAAACATGCACACCACAAAGTAATCCCATTTTCTGCCTGTTCTCTCAACTGATTCGCTTCTTTGTCAGTGTCCCCCATCTCTTGTCCTCTATCCCTTCTTTCTCCTCTTTTAACCGTCCAAGAATCTCTTCTTTCTCCTTGTTCTGAGGGTGCGCCTGGCTTTTGGTGCCAGTTCCGGAGGACAGTAAATGGGACCTGTAATTATCATTGCTCTACCACTGTCCTGTCAGTGTGCTCGCCAGTGAAGAGGGATCCTTTGGAAGTCCTCATCAAAAGCTTTGGCCTTTGATCATGAAGCAGAAGGAAAAACCTAAACAGTGTGCAGAATCAACGTGGAATGTCTCAAAACCAGAGGGTGCAGGTAAATGTACATGACAGTTATCCATAATACAGCCTCTTTCTCTGTCATGACATGTTGATGTCACCAGCACAGGTGTTTTGCGGCATTGAATAAAATCAGGAGTGAGTCATGGAGTGACGTGGCTAAAATATCTGCAAGGCTGCGCCTGCTAAACTGCACAACAGGTTGTGTCTTCACATTTCTGCAAATGACTGTTTATGGCCTTATTTTAGGAACAATTCTATATAAATCAACAGAGATGGTCTTTGTTAAAAAGTTACTTTGAATGCTTTATCAATAATTTTCAGCTGAGTAACAGAAAAAAGTAATAACAAAAGCCCATTTTGAGGGCCTCAGTCAATATCTACAGGGGCACAAGTCATGCTGCTTCAGCGACAACAAATCGCAGCCTCTGGAACCTTTGAAACCCTGTGTGGTCATTTTCTCTCACAGTGACTGAAAAGAACTGTGGTGGGTGGGAAAGAAAAAAAGAACCCCTCGCCACTCATAATACCAATCTTATGTATGTAGACGAAAATGGAAAGGATGGGAGGGGTTGCGGGGTGGCAGACGGACTAAGGCACAATTTTAAAGCGCTTATTGAATTGCCATTACAGCTTCTGAGACTAATTGTGGCTGTTGTGTGTCTCTCGGTGGCCTAGGGGGCTCTGGAGTGGCCCTGTATGCTCTTACTCAGTGGGGTTTTCAAACCGAGTGGCCCTGAAAGAGAACAGGACCACCGTAGATCAATGGCAAACCTTTCACTCTTTCACAGGCCCTTGCTAATCCTTCTCATTTGTCTGCCATTTGTTGAGGCACATTCACAGCTCCCTGAATTTAGGATTAGGGCTTGTTTTGTTACAAAAACAGCCCAAGTTATAATGTTGAATAGATGGACTGAAGGGTGGACGATGGATGAGAGTGGATGTGAGTTTTTGAGCATGTTCATGTGTATTTGGCTATTAAGTATACACTATGCATATGATCAAAATAAGAATCCTGCTCACTATGAAAGTCTAAGTTAAGGCAGCAGCATAGATTTAAACACTTGCACTGCATTGAGTAATCCATTTATAATAACATATTTTACTTTAAATGTTAAACACAGGTGGTGATTTGAATTGTAAATTTTAAATCTGAATGGATACAGTTGAATGCTTTGTGTCAGACATATTTTAGAGATGAATAAACTAAAAAAAAAAGAAAGTGACATATATTTTTAAAAAATGGACACAGGGAGACTGTTCAAACGCTGTAAAAATGGCTCAACTTAGGATTGTGCTGGGGGTTTGTGATTTTATTTCATAGAAACATACAGAGGAGAGCAAGAAGAAAAAAACTGCAGGTATAGAAAATAGGGGCTTCAGGTGAATCCTGAAGTAAACCAGCAAATGAGTTTGATTAAACTTGATTTCATACACAGATCTGTTTATCTATAGTTGGTCATATGTGAGGTATCTGTCCAGGCAATCTATTTCAGCATGCTCTCAGTGAGGACACTAAGACATAAATAACCATCACAGCAGCTTAGCAATGCTAAGAACGAAGTCCACGGCTAAATAAAATAAAACCACCCAGCAATATCACTTTAAGTCTATGCTATATTAAAGCGGCACTACTGAAGTTTGGCAGCTTTTTAGGCTATTTGTAACGAAGACTAATTTGACACATCCTCCTAAAAACGGATATTGTAGTGAAATTCAGTTGCTGACATGTAACATGGTGTTATAACGCAAAACACCGCTGTCCCCAGGCTGGAAAAAGAAAATTGTGAGGTGCAG
Source organism: Rhadinocentrus ornatus (assembly GCA_037177495.1). Lineage (NCBI taxonomy): Eukaryota > Metazoa > Chordata > Actinopteri > Atheriniformes > Melanotaeniidae > Rhadinocentrus > Rhadinocentrus ornatus. The sequence continues at coordinate 22,828,018 of JBAMHW010000016.1, read as the reverse complement.
TTTCTCTGTCTTGGGACACTGTAGGGCAACAACGGCTCCAGAAATGTACAGTTATTGGCAGAATCAGAATGACTATTTTCTCATTGTACAAGAGCAATAAAATTGAAGGAGGAATACCTTTAAGGTGCATTATTAAAAAAAAAAACAACACTAATAAATACAAGATGACACACACATCCCATACATTCACACATGCAGACACATCCACATGTATGTTTTTAACGTGCGTTGAGTTCTGTTACTGCTTTTGCACAAAAACTTTTCTTTAGTCTGTTTGTTTTTATTCTGATTTTGGCTGCCTGAAACGCCTGCTAGAGGGCAGTAGTTCAATCAATTCATCAGCCAGGGTAGGCATTAGGCATTTGCCTACAGTCAAAAACATAGAAAATACATCATGCCTAAGTTATTATAAAAATTGCTGAGCATTCCCACATGTAGTGTACAAGTGAAAATCTCAGATAAAGGAATCCCTCCAATCAACCTTGGGCAAAGAACCTTTTTATACTTATACAAAGGCATCTGTTGTCACTTTTAGCTCCCATATAAAGGCATGTTTTCAATGCAGACAGAGTTGATGTCGTCCAGAAAGTTAGGCTTTGGAGATGATGCTACACATAGATCAAATGCTAACTGGCTGAAAGTTAGTTTGAGCCAGGGCGGGTTGAGAGCAAGTCATCTCAAGGAGGAAAAAGTGGCAAAACCCTATAATACATAGGTGAAAAGTCAGACAAAAGTAAAACTTGAATCACAGATCACAACTTAGATTGTTCCGTATATTTCTGATACGGCCAACATGTGGCAGCAAAAAACCTATGACAGCTACATCACCCTTGTCAAAAGCTCCAACACAGAGAGCATGCAGAAAGACAAATCTTCAGGCCTTAACTCACCCAGTAACTGAAAGCAAGGTTTAACTATTTCTTACTTCCTGTTTCTGTATGATTGTACGCCTCAGCCTTGGGACTGAAAAGTGCAACAGTAGACAGACAAGGGTGACAGGTAAAGATTATCAACTTGAGCACACAGAAAGACAGAGACAGATTATAGACAATATTTGACACATGATATATACAGGACTGTCTCAGAAAATTAGAATATTGTGATAAAGTTCTTTATTTCCTGTAATGCAATTAAAAAAC
>JBAMHW010000016.1:22811708-22824472 GCA_037177495.1 Rhadinocentrus ornatus | reverse complement strand
TTAAGACATATGAATTAAGGTTAACAGGTGCCATTAAGGAGGGAAAATTTGTTTTAACATCTTTTCTTTACACTGATAGAAATATGGCTCCCTCTGATGGTCAAAGAGCAGAGCAACTTTAGAAGATTTACAGTAAACTCTGGTGCTCTCTGTTGAATATAAAAAAGTATTTTTCTGAGCTGTACTTCTAATTTTATGTTTTATATTTAAAGCCCCCTAGGTATTGATGTAGAATGCAATGTGGAGTACAACTAACACATATTAGTGGTGTATTTTAAAATGAGTTGTAAGGTGTAGACCATGCAGGGTACAGAGTGGGATTTCTTTGGATAGACCTTTGATGTCATAAAGTCAAAAGAAATCCCAACATTTCTTCTTTTTTTCTTCTTTTTTTGCCTGAAACCCCTTACATATTGACCTTACTGCATGCAAACAATATATTAACATGCTGAGTTGTGCTAGCATAGAAGCTGTGATACTGAAACTTGAAACAGTGGTTTGGTTTTCACAGGTTGCACAGTTGGTGAAACATTAAATTGGAATGATTCAGAAAAACAAACACAAAAAACAAACAAAGAAATGTATTAATTATAGATATTCCTTTTTAGATTCATGCAACAATTGGAGTAATTCCTCTTTTATCTTAACTTTGAGGTAAGAAGAACCAAAGAGGTCCTGAAAGAAGAAAATAGTATGATGAGCAAATAGGCGTAAGGGAAGTAGATGAGGCCACAGACAAGCTGCGAAATGTTGCATATAATGGTCAACAGCCCCCTTAAAGACATTTTACTTCTCCTTCATGTTTAATACATGATGTGTACAAGTTCCTCCTGCTTCACATTCTGACTTGCCTTCGAAACAGTGGTAACAATGAGTCACTTATCAGTTTCACACACTCTGGTGCACATGTGAGACATTATGTCCTCCAGATTTTCTTCCATTGTTTGCATCACTCAAGATTGCAAACATATGGTTTGATAAAAAGTCCAAGAAAAAGTCAGTGCTGCACATTGCATGAATTTTTAGCAAATGTTCAACAAAAATTTGTCATATGTGGAGAATAATTCATCTTCAAGGACTTCATAATTACTGGGAACTATAATGCCCTTTGAATGAAACTTTTTATTTACCAACTATTATTCAAATGCCAGTTTCTCTCCATGACTCATGCAGGAAGCTGGCAGTTTTGGGCACCCACAGTTTAAAGAGGGTAGATGAAGACATTTGAAACTACAGTGTAGAAAAGTGCAAACATCCATCTTTTGTCTGGGAAAACACACTAATAGTAATTCAATTTCCACTCAGACTTGTGAAAGCATGCTATTTCAAGCAACGTAAAAGCAGAACTCAAAAAGAAAAAAAAGAAAAAAAAATATATCTATATATAACAAAATATCCTCACCTTTGAAATAACACTGATCCACATTAAGCATTATGGATGTACACAGAGTTAAAGAATTACTTAAGCACTGCATTGCTGAATACACTTACAGACCACCTCATTAGGTCCACCTTGCTAGTACCTAGCTGGACCAGCTTTTGTCTTCAGACATAAATTCCTTGTGGCATAGATTTTGGTCCATGTTGACGTGATAGCTTTACACAGAATTTGTCTGCTGCACATCAATGATGAGAATCTCCCGTTCCACCACATCCAAAGGTGCTACACAGTGAAGAAACCACTTTGAAATTGTTTAAACTTTTTGACAGGGTGCATTATCCTGCTGTCAGTGGCCATCAGAAGATCCTACACTCTGGTCATAAAAGGAAAGCAAATGGTCAGCAACAATGCTCAGGTAGGCTGTGGTTTTCACGCTCAATTGCCAAAAATGTGGCAAGAAAATATCCCCCAAACCATTACACCACCAGCAGCCTGGTAATACAAGGCAGAATGAATCTAAGCTGTCATGTAATTTACATCTAATTCTGGCTCTACCATCTGGATGTGGCAACTGAAATCAAGACCTATCAGATCAGGCAACATTTTTCCATCTGCTATTGTTTAGTTTTGGTGAGTCTTTGTGAATTGTAGCCTCAGTTTCCTGTTCTTAGTGGCACCTGGTGTGGTCTTCTGCTGCTATGGCCCATCTGCTCCGATGTTGGACATAGTGTGTATTCAGAGATGGTATTCTGCATACCTTGGTTGGAACCAGTGCTTATTTGAGTTACTGTTGCCTTTCTATCTTCTCTAACTAATCTACCCATTGTCCTCTGGCATCAGCAAAGCATTTTGGTCCAGAAAACTGAAATAGAAACATTTTTAAACCCTAGACATAGTTAAGTGAGAAAACCCAGTAGATCAGCAGTTTCTAAAATACTCAGACCAATCCGTCTAGTACAAACAACCACATCACATTCAAAGTCACTTAAATCCATTAACGAGCCATTGAACAGGTGAACTGTATAAAATGGCCAGTGGGTGTCTTGTTTGCTTTTAGCAGGTGGTGACAGACTGACACAAGTCCCTCAGGACTGTATACAGCTGCTAATACCTATGTTAGGTGCAACCAATTATATACTCCATACATATACGCTTATACCAGCTTTGTCCATGCAAAGAGTGATATAGTAAAATCTGAATATGGCTCTGTATGTTTAGCTTTAGTTTGTCTAGCTGTTGCCCTTTAAGCATAATGGTAAGTTGTAAATTAGTTTTTTTTACTCAACACAGCCATGTCTGGTATATTTAACGACCTGGAGGATTGAACTTATCTATGTTGGCAACTTTAGCTTGTCACATAAAGATGCACCAATGAAAGAAATACAGCTTTTAGGTACTAAAATTAAAAATAAAAAAAATAAAATAAAATAGAGTGCAGTGCGACTAAATAGACGGATGTGAAAAAACAGTGGTGTAAGGAGAAAATGGATGTTCCTAATATGGAAAAATGTCTGAGGATGTGAAATTATCACTTTTTGCCAATTTTATTTATGCTGATTGATACAGTTCACACAAATGTTTCAAAATAAAGTCTCAAAGTAAAACTTAAGATATCTGTCTTCTATGGTAATGTTACTCTTTTATTGCTCCTTGAACTACAGTTTCTGATTTCTGTCAGTAATTCAAGAAAAATCCAACTACTCTTCAATGATTTTAGTCATTTCAAGGTCTAACTCTTATTGTGTAGGGAAAAACAGCTTTGTGAACCAGTTAATTACCCCTACTTATTTAGTAAAATAAGACATCTTTTCATGACAATAATATTTCCTGATAGCAGTAGCATGATCCACCAAGATAACATATCCCACCATTCGTCAAGAAAAGGTTAATAAACAGATTGAGAAATGTTACAGAGATCAAAGTTGTGATCTAGTCTCCAAGTCAAGTCAAATGCACTCACATTGCAACTAAAAGATCTGCTGTGTGTGTCCTGTTATCTGAAATCACATGACACCATCAGAGTTTGTGTGGAGTTCATGTTTCAATGAGTCTGAGTGGTTTCAGTGAATCTCCAAAAAGCGTCAGGCAGATGGTTTTAATGTTGTAGACGACAGTGCTCATAGCATCACTAATAACATAAAGTTTATTTTATTTGATCTGCCTGTATCTGTCACCCATGCCAATAGTTCTTGTTTTTTTTTTTTTGTTTGTTTGTTTGTTTTTTTCTTCTAGCTAAAAGAGAGTTGAACATTTTACATGTTAAATTGTGGGTTCCATTTTTTCTAATTTCTTATCAAGATTTTGCAAATGCATAATCAGTTGTTAAGAAAGCAGTGTCATGTTCACAGATGATCATATCTTTCAGAGGCACACAGTTAGAAGTGTAAATATATCTAAAGGACTACATCTTTCTCAGCTGTCAAAATTAAAGCATTAAATCACGGAGATTAATCTGTGAAATTAACATGTTAATTTTATAATGCATTCATATGTAAACAACAAAATTATTACTTATGCCACATTAAAAATACAAATTTGGTATTATCTTGGGGAGAAAAGCTGATTTAGGGCCCACATTTTCTGATACATTTTAAGCCCTACATTTAGTAGGTTGTTTTTACTATCAGGTGTCCAGAGAAATGGATAACTGGCAAATGGGTGCTTTGCCATATACTGTAGATGTGAACATAATCCACCATTTCACTTACTGAAGTGAACATGCTGAATCGCTACTATAGCAGATTTTATTAGAGTATCAATTTCATAACAAGCAAAGTTGCTTTCCTAACTCTAACCACATCAAGTGCAATAGTTAAAACTATCCTGGCTGCCACTAAAAGCAGAAGCAAATAGGGAATTTAGAAAGTACTGGATAGGACAGGAGATAAACCAGGATATTTGCATGTTTTTTTTTCTGGAAGCAGATAATGTAAAGTACTTAATTCTACAACTGCAAACTGTGACTTCTGTGGTTCATCAAGACTTCACATCTCACATCACATCTCTCTTCTTGATATGTCCGTGCATCATTTGCATTTGGAAAGGAAACATTGTAGTTTACAAGTAGTCATCTTTGTTTTGGAGGGATTCTATGACCATACAGACCAAGCTTAGACCTAAGATAGTTTATAGAAGTCCGAATTTAAAAACATTAAAAACACATCTCAAAAAACACACTCCAAAAAAAGAAGGAAAAAAATGACTTATGACTATGAGTAACATACAGTATTTCTCTGCATGTTTAAACAACTTTTTGCTCATACTCATTATTTGAAAGTGTCCAATTTAGACCCTCTCTTTCATTTTCATATGACAAAGAAGTCACGTGCTGCATCACATCACCGGATTTTAAAAATGCTGAATCTATTTTTAATAATTCTAATGATGATTTGATTTTGGTTTTGATTATTATTATCATTGATTATAATTGATTTGATTATGTTATATTTGGCATCATTCGTGCCGCCTCTGGAAACTTCAGCCCTGCATATGAGTCATGTACTAACATTCCGCAAATGCTAAATGTTAGCACAAAAGTGACTCACATGCAGCTGCTACTCCTACCACCTCAAAACAACAGTCACACAAGATTGCAAAACTTCCTGTGTCTGTGTGTGGTTGTCTTAAGCAGGAAACAAAGAATTATTTCATTTCCATGATATCGGCTGGTGTTTAGACAGAAATACTCACCAATACTAATCCCCTTACTTTTGGTAGGATTGGCGAGTATGCAAGGAAATAATTTAAGTGTATACATAAAGGCAGATTGTGGCAGAAAAGAGAAAAAGAAATGTCATACCTGGAAATGTATGACTTTCAAAATACAGAGAAACAAATGAGATAGTGGGTGGAAGGATTACTGAAACAGAAATTATCAACCAAGCACAACCTGGTCTTAAGAGATAGCTGAATGATAACTTGCAAGGTTGAAAGTCATTTTGGAAGGTTTTACACACGTAATCTGTGTGTCAGTGCATGCCATGCACCTTTAAAGGAAACCCTCAAATGCCTACAAATGTAATCCAACATCCAATCGTTTGAAGTTATAGAAAGTTCAGCACAAAAGATAAAATGTTAACTGATGACTTATTTTTGCTCAGGCAAGAAAACTCAAAGTCCACAATGAGGGTGAGGTGTTCTCATACACTCAGTGCAGCTGCGGTTAACTTAACATAAATGTTGTTGACTGAACAAGAACACACACCAAACCCTAAAAACAGCCACCAACACTTTAATGCAGACTGGGTAATTTCCAGTAATTCACATCTAACGGATGAGATGTTTTAAATATTGTTGAATGGCTTTAACTTGTAGTGAAAAGGAAATTATTTTATATTAAACTGGTTGACCATATGTGCATCTTAAAAAGCAAGTTTAAACTCTTTAGCTCCTGTCTTTGTAAGGTCTCCCAAGTTGCACAAAAAGTGAACAATTGAATGACATACATCATGCTTGACTGGATATGACAGCTTCTGATATCCATTCAAACCCAAATAAATAACTTTCCATTACAAGGCAAGGCAGTTTATTTGTATAGCACATTTCGTGTACAGGACTATTAAAAAGCGCTTTACATAAAACAAAAGCATTAGAGATATTAAGAAATAGTAAAAGGCAGCAACAAATAGCAAGAATCACTGTATGGTTTTATCAGGCAAACTACCATTAGTCCAATAACTCCCACCGTAAAGGGTGTGTTTACTGGTGGTACAGTGCTTCACTCAGACGCCAGGTTACTTGATCACTCTCCTTTATTGTTGTGAGCAGGAGCTACATGCTTTTAGCGACTCCTCATAACCATTTCGCCATTAGGTGAACAACTGCAACAACACAAAACCCACAAACCAGTATTAACATCACGTACACATGGCAGGTAACATAACACATGCACATTCGTAGACAACCGTATTTTAGCAATCGTTACTTAACTCACCAGCTCAGTCTCACCAGCAAACAGCGGCAACTCTTTCGGCAACAAAAGGGGATCTGGCGTGCATGGGCGGATGAACAAGCCCCATCGCCACCTGGATCCACACAAATAAATCCGCATTACGCAAACACTGCGGATGACTGGTCGGTGATAAATTACATACACAAACAAACCTGCATGTTAACATAGGAACAGGGGAAATCCACACACCTCTCACTTGGGCTACTGGTCCTTGACTAAGGAGGCCACAACAATCCACATCCAAACAAAATAATGAGCAGAACAAATGTACAGAACACGTAGAAACTTCCGATCATGACTCCTGAGCTAAACCTAATGATCTGAGTCCTCACACCAAAGTGTCCACAGTCTTTAAGTACTTCCCACAGCACTCACCACACAGGTGGGCAAACAAAGCCCCTCCTGTTCTTCCATTGGAAGCAAGACCACCAGTCTCCTCACGTCCCTGAGGAGAATGGCAGATGGGCACTGTTCCTTGTCCTTCCTCACCTGGGACAGGCAGGTGGGAACGCTGTAGCAAGTATTCACTTTGACGTCCTGGATACGCCTTTCTCGTCTGGATGTGCCTCCTCAACACGTCCCAGCTTGAACCGACCTCAAAGAGCGTTGTGGTCTGCGACCAAGACCAGATCTCCGACGGAGATGTTCCTGGTCGGGGTATGCCACTTTTGCTGCACAAACAAGTGGGGCCCTGCTAGCTGGTTTTGCCGTCTCCAGAACTTGTCCACCTCCACTTGAACTGCACGCAGGCGACTGAAAGGATAGGCAGGGAAGTCAAACCCCAGGTCGTCGTCCCTAGGCCCCACTCGACCTAGTAGCAGTGAGTTTGGAGTAATAGCATCCACAGTCTCCTCCTGAACCTGAACTCTAGCCCCGATCGGCCTTTCGTTGGTGAGATTGGCAGCCAAGTAGAGAAGAGTCTGGAACTCCAGAGGGGTTAGGTCACCTCCCCCTCCGACACAACGCCGTTTTTTAACATGCGGACTGCCGCTTCCACCGCCCCATTTCGATGCGGTGAATCTGTGGGACTGAACTCCCACACCCAGTGGGTCCGCCCACGGCCGCCCTACACTGTACTGCCTTTTTATCTACCACCGCCAGAAAGCCGTAAAGATCCTTAAGTGCAGGCCTGGCCCCCACAAAGTTGGTGCCCTGGTCAGACCAGAGCTTCCTGGGATGACCCCTCAAGGCTGTAAACCGCTGATACGCCTGGAGAAAGCCCTCTGTCGATAGGTCCTCCACCACATCTGCATGGACTGCACGGGAGGCCATACAACTGTAAACTACAAACCCCAAACCTTCTTCTTCACTCGCCGTTTCACCCCGTCCCTCACCATGTAAGGGCCGAACAAGTCTAGTGTCGTATATTCAAAGGGGGCTGCTGGCCTCGTGCGCACAAGGGGAAGATACCCCATTACCTGGGAACAAAACTTGGCCCGATTCTTCCGGCAATGTAAGCATGAGTCTACTACCCTGCGAACAACCCTGGGACCCTGAACTACCCAGGCCTGTTTCCTCATCCGGAGGAGGGTGCCGGCGACACCCTCATGGTTCGCACGGTGGGTGCCTTCAGCAAGGAGAGCGCCAATCTGAGCCTTATAGGGGATCAGTGGAACACTATCCTCGTCAACGGACTGGACCTGACTGTAACACATCAAAAGACCCATCGCCCCATCTTTGCTAGTGACGAGGCGGTTGAGTGTTGTTGTGGGGAAAGCCACACCAGCTTGGGCAGCGAGACATAAGTCCTGGAACGCCTCCTCATGCTCCTGAACCGTGAGTACCCCCTCCCACTTTTGCCTTTCACCAGGACGACCTGTACTGAATAACCAGGAGTGCACGGCCCTACAGACGTACCCCACAGCCCCGCTGAGTTTGGTTAATGTGCTAAACCTCAACAGATCTACCTGACTTATGAGACCTGCACCCCATAGCCTCTTGGCGTGGTGGTTGTTAGGTGCCGCTGAAGGGGATGCTACCGTACCACCTGGCAAGTGGCCCCATTATCAACTGGAGCAGTTCTTGCGCTGGTCCCGATACCACCGGTACCATCCAGCACAACCAACTTCTTTGCCTGAGCCCTCGTAGTGATGGCAGAGAAAGTTTTCCTTTGGAGTTTGCTCACTATTTCTCTGGTACCAGAGGCCACCTCTGCAGCAGACTTTATGGGTCACTCCTTTACCGGCCTGGTTAGGAACGCAGGACCTCTCTGCCACTGGGAGTTACTACCAAGCAGTTCCGCAGAGCACCGACTTGTGACTAAGTCGGCCACATTGAGTAGGCCTGGGATCCACCACCAGTCAGTTACGGCCCTCTGTATCTCACCCACATGGTTAGCAAAGAAGGGCTGGAACCCATAACTGTCTCGCTGGATTGCACCCAGAACAGTCTGACTGTCGACAAAGTGGTACCACCTGTCCACTACCTGTACATACTCTTTTAGGCGGCAAACAAAAACAGCCCCGCAGATTTCTGCCTTGACTGCGTTGCCTTTTTGGTCAAGCAGGGTCAACTTAGCCTTCGACTCCACTAGCCGGACCACAACATCCCGTCTCCCCCCGCAGGTAGAGAAGCGCACCAAACGAGTCACAGCTCCCGTCGGAAAACATGATGCCCCAAGGTATGCCCACCCAGCCGGGGTGGCGTAAGTCTCCTGGGGAATGTAATCACATTTAACCGGGCACACTCCATGAAGAGTTCAATCGCTCTCTTACGTAATTCATCAGACAGTGGTTTATCCCACGTGCCTTTAGTCAGTGTCCCGGCCTCTTGGAAGGCCCTCCTAACCAGAATGACACCCCTCTGTTTCAGGGGTGTCGTCACACCGAGAGGATCATAGAGACCGGCGACCTGACTCAGCATCATACGACGGGTAAGAGGATCTGGTGTTTACTCCTCTATTTCCTCCACAGCGAGGTCAAGCCCAATACGCATCTTCTTCCTCCTCGTGGAGAAATTGATGGCCGCCATGAGGAAAAGTTTGTCCTCCCCTACGTGGTAACCCACTCCCAGGGTTTTGTTGTCCTTGTCCCATAACTGGTTTGGTAAGCCTTTCCTCCACTTATCAGCGAACTGCAGCAGGTGGGCAGTTTCACGCATGGCAACCTGAGCGATACAGCCAGCTGGTTTATCGCCCATATTTACCCGCAAGACTGCATAGTCCTCGATGTTATCGGCTGGAGAATCTCTCCACAGAAATCTGTGGACGTGCACCTCCTGATCCTCCAACCACACTAAGTTATACATCTTGGACACGTCACCAATCGCCGCATGCTCCCCTTCCTGAAAGCGAAGCAGCACCGCGCGAATAGGGTGCAGGACATCTGGACCCTTGAGTAAGACGCCATTCAGGCTAACGCCCCTATACTCCTGGCTACTGTCCCAGACAAGCCTCACAGGAGTAGAGGTTAAGTGCGGATTTGGTGCCGTCAGGTGGTTCGCCCACCACACAGCTCCAGTCCACTCCTCCACCACAGCCTTAGACAGTTTAACTGCAGCTCCCCTAGCAACCATGTCATGCACCTGCCTGGCGTATGCCTGCTTCCATACTGGATCTCTTCAGGAATGTTGCCTCAACAGCCTTGCGGTTGTTGGGTAAGGTAACAGGGTCCTCCCTCCAGGGGTATTTGGCCCAATCACATTTAAATCAGAAATTAAATTAAAATGATTAAAAAGATGTGTTAAAAAAGTTAACGTGCAGAATTCATTTACAGGCGCACGAGAAAATAAATGTTTTTTTTAACCTGGATTTAAAAATTTCTACATTTGGTGAAAGTTTAACCGCCATTGGCAGTTTGTTCCACTTGTTTGCAGCATAACAGCTAAACGCTGCTTCTCCATGTTTAGTCTGAACTCTGGTCGGGACTAGTTCACCAGAATCTTTGGATCTAAGAGCTCTGCTGGTTTATATTGTCTGAACATATCACAGATGGATAGTTAAACAATAAGGAGGAAAAGCAGGTCCAAAGCTACACAAAGTTACATAAATATAAAGAAAGAAAGAAGCTAAGAATGTTTCATTCATAAAAAAGGAAACATGAACAAATTGACAGAATAGGCTAAATTTAATCAAATATGGTCAGTTTTATTTCTACACTAAAGTCTTTTTTTAATTTTGCATTTGAAAAGCCACCAATATCCCTGTGATTGTGAATTATGTAGAAAGAAGGTCCAAAAGGGACCCTAAAATTAAAAAATCGCATCACATCACGCTGATAGATCAACTCCCCGTATTTGTTTCGGAAAGGGGTGGGCTCAAAGATAATGAATGATGATAAAAGTTGTAAACTAACACGTAGAAAGGATATGGTTTGATATTAAGGTCAGATAATGAAGACAACAGAGCAAAACAAGTGTATAAATGTGTCAGCCTGACATCCTAACAAGTACGTGTGTGACCTGCTGCTATCATGTACAGTCTGCATACTTTTCTGCTTCTCCATGTTCTAACGTGTGTTGGACAAATTGGTAAGAAATCCTTATCTGAATGTCTTTCACTGAGTTCTAAATGAGAAATTAACCTCATTTTATTTTTTATTTTACAGTAATTGGGAGTGATATTATACATGGAGAAAAAGCCCCAGAGAACACAATGCAGTACATGGTCTCTGTGCAGAACCATTATGGCCATATATGTGGAGGATTCCTCATTACTCGGGATTTTGTCGTCACGGCTGCACACTGTGGAGAAATGTGAGTTACCGTCTCTTCTTGGAAAGCAATGTCTGATTGATTCTTGTATAAAAATGTACCATAAAATGTCTAATTTATCTTTACTGTAGTAAACTTACACACGTTAATCTTGGAACCCACAATATCAAGGGGAACAATTATATAAGAAGAGGAATTGAAAAGAGTTACATGCACCGTAAATACACTTCACCTGGATATGGTTTTGACATCATGCTTCTAAAGGTAATTTTTTCTAAGTTACATTGTTAAGTGACATTTTTGGCGCAGGTAATTTACATTGTTATTATTAATCCAAATCTTATTTTATTAAACCTGTAACGTGTGGTGTAACTTTTTTTTTTTTTTTCAAATAATGACTTCCTTCCATACAGATTGTTCAGTGTGATGAGTGAAAAAGTATAATGCCAACTTTTACTCTTTGTGTCTCCAGTTGTCAGTTGAAGTTGACATAAATGAGAGAGTCCACACAGTTCCAATTCCAACCTCTATAATGAATGTAAAAGAAAATCAAGCATGCTCTGTGGCTGGATGGGGTATGATTCGGACCGAGGGTTCAGTTGTCAATGAGCTGAGAGTGGTGAACGTGTCGATCATAGATCCAGAAATCTGTGAAAAGAAATGGAAGATTCTTCCCCCCAATGTGATCTGTGCAGGAGGAAGTGGTACAGACAAAGGATTCTGCCAGGTATGTTTTTCCAGGTATATTAATATAAATGGCCAAAACATCAAATGCTAAATGTAAATAAACTTGAAAAATCTGTCCCTCACAGGGTGACTCTGGTGGTCCTCTGGTATGCAACGGCATAGCTGTTGGCATTGTTTCTTTCAACAGGCATTTCAACTGCAACTACCCAGATGTGCCTAATGTCTATACTGATATCTCACCATATGTTCCTTGGATAGAAGAGATTCTGCAGGAGAATTATTATCATATGTAAACTTGTTACTCAAGGCTTTGCTCCAGCACACATTCATTGCATCTCAGAGGTGAAATTTTACCTATTACTTCAGCTGCCCTGTTAGTGTTTACTCTTTAACGTAAATGTAGAATAAAAAATTCTTTCAAAAACTTTTTTTTGTCTTTTTTCTTTATTGGACAATAGAAACACATATTCACACGTTCACAAAATGTAAGAACTGGTTTGTGTTGGTAGATGTACTTTATTAGTGTGAGAAAACCATATGAGTAAGTTAAGTCTTTTATCCTTCAGGATGAAAAAGTTAAGTAACACGTTCATAAAGTAGCTTTTCCAATGTTTTTGGAAGTATAGTAAGATCCATTACGAACAGTAAAAACATTTTTACAAAATATTCAGTACCAATAAAAAGCTTGAACACACTTTCTCATTGGATTTACAAAGGGGTGGATGTACAACTCCTCGTTACAATGTAAAGTCAACAGCTTCAGGATATAGATGAAGCATAATTAACTTCCAGCTTCTGATAAACTCATACCACAGCTGTGTGTATACATATCTGCCCACGACATAGATTTTCATCAATCTTTCCTGTAAAAATTCTTGAAAATTGTTCATTTGTGAACATCAGCTAATCACCAAAAAATATGCTTTCTGTGGTTCATCTGGGAGTCCTGGGAGTGGATCTCTCTCATCATGTGGATCTCCCTAAGGTTTCTCTTTTTCCCATAGATGTTTTTTTTTTTTTTTTTTGAGTTTTTCCTTACCGCGATGGAGGGTCTAAGGACAGGGGATGTGCTGGGACAGTCCTTTTACTTGTGTG
>JBAMHW010000016.1:22768043-22786405 GCA_037177495.1 Rhadinocentrus ornatus | reverse complement strand
ATCAAAATATATAAGTGTGTGTAGTACTGTCCCCTGCAGGTTACCACTCCTGTGTGGCTGTAAATGCAGCCATCACAGATGGTCACCACGTACCAACAAGGATGAGACGTTAGTAAGGTGGTGGAGTGATGTTGTGGGTTGAAATAATGAGGAGTGAGCTGATAGGTCCTTTTAGGCCCTAAAGTTTAGGTTGTCTGAGGATGTCAAAATGATGCCTGAAAAATGTGTGCAGTTTTTAACTGACCATTATCTGCCAGAAGAACCATGCCTTCTGCTGTATAATAATTTTAATGCAAAACAACACACCATGCTGCAAAAATGCTATTGAACTGTTGGCTACTATGTGTAAAAAAAGGGAGAAAAAGCTCATAGGGTTACTGTCATCATACTCTGATCTCATCCCTGTTAAGAACCTGTAGGCCAAGGATACTCAGTTTGGTTCTTTAAGGGTCTCAGTCCTGCAGGTTTTCAATGTTTCTCTGCTCCAACACTCCTGGCACACATTAATGAGTCATTGTGAAGAGCTTCATAGGCTGTTGGATCCATTTAATTTGAGTCGTGTGTGTTGGAGCAGGGAAACATTGAAAACCTGCGAACTGCAGCCCTTGCAGAACCTAATTGTATGGCCCTACTGTGAGCAGTATTCCTCCGAACAGCAACTTTGGAAGGCAAATTCTGGTCTCCTGAAATGAGATCTAAGCAGAAACTATAGAAGAAATGGTCATTTTCAGTTCATTGCAGTTTATTTAATGTTTTGAAACTGTTATGCAGAATAATGTGGAGCACATTATTTTGTCTAATTAGTTAAAAATGTTGTTTTCATCGTTTGTAGCTTTGTTCAATAAAATCCAGATTATTATATGATCTCAGTTTTACAATGACAAACTCATATACTGTCATTTCCATTGATTATTTTGGAACAATGTACAAGAATGACATATGCATGATAATTTGGAACACTGCACATAAATCTTTGTTAGGCAGACATAATACTTTATGTTAATCACAAACCACAGTTAGGGCAATCTGCCCTTTCTGAAAATACCTCTGAAGCCAGTGTAACAGTCTCTTGCATCAATCCTGTTTCAAAAGTCTTAACTCATGTCTTTTGCAATCAATTTAACAAACTGCCCAACAGCATGTTGTCACTATGTTGAAGAAATAGATATAACCAAAAATTATGAGGAAGTTTTCTTTCAAAAACAATATAAAGCCAAGAGACGAAAATCTGGATATCACTAGAGACCATGGCGGTCCACTTTGTACTTCTGCTGCTCTTTGTCCTCAGTGGTAAGCTACTACATGAGCTAAAAAATGGAAAAGGAGCCAAATAATTAACATTAAAATGAAATGTGAATTTATTACAGAACCTATGTTAAAGGTTTTTTGTGTGTGTTTCAGGAGCTGATGGTTCTCGTATTGTTGGAGGCAGAGATGCGCCCTCTCATTCGCTACCATTCATGGCCTCTCTGCAAGTTGGAGGTAACCATTTCTGTGGAGGTGCACTTATAAGAGAGGACTTTGTGGTCACAGCTGCACACTGTGCTCTATCCAGGTGAGCTTTTATTCTTTTATTATTTGATTTTTTCTGTTTTGGTCATTTAAAGCTGATAAGATCCTATTTTCTCACATCATTTTATGATTGTGTTTAAAAATCTCAGATTCCGTCTATAGTACTAAAAAAAAAAATCACTGTTATTTTCCTTGTATGTTTCGAGTCGGAACCTAAATTTTAATTCACTTCAAGCCCACCAAATGTTCTAAATCCCTGTCCTCTGAAAACTGACAGTATGAGAGAGATTGATGAGGAAAGAGCTACCTGACATCTCTACATTAAATGCAATGTCATTGTGATTTTTAGACAAATCACGGTTGTGCTTGGGATTGATACCCAGAGAGGTGATGAACAGATGAAGCAGGAGTTCCCTGTTATTAGATCCATTCCACATCCGAACTACAATGATCTCAACAATGACATCATGCTCCTAAAGGTGAGGAAGGCTCATCCACTGCACTGCATCAAAGTTAAAGAACAGAAAATCTCTTTGGACTATTATAATTATATTATATAACTCTTACATTTATTTTTTTAACATGAACTCTTTCTCAGCTTAGCGGCAGGGCCCAGCTGACCAAAGCAGTGCAGCTGATCCCTCTGAAGACTGGTCGGCTTGGTCGGTGCATCACAGCAGGTTGGGGCGATATAGGGGATAACAGCACCTTAGCAAACAGGCTCCAGGAAGTCAACGTCACCATCCTGACACAAAGAGAATGTCAAAGAAGATGGAATGGCGTTGCCATTGAAAGTTCAATGGTTTGTGGTGTGGGAGCCGGAAGATTTCAAGGCTTCTGCTCGGTAGGTAATACACTGACCGGACATTGATCAAGAATTATTCAGCACAAATAAAATCTTAAACTAAGCTCACTTTCTGTTTGGTGTTGTATGATTTCTCTCCAAGGGTGACTCGGGTGGTCCTTTGGTGTGTGATGGAGCAACAGCAGGTGTTGTTTCCTTTTCTGGACGGCGATGTGGAGACCCCAGGAAGCCTGACGTCTACACACGCATTTCATCCTTCAGAAAGTGGATCGCAAGCGTGTTAAACAGCAATTAGACCAAATGGACTATTCTTTGTTCATTCAAATCATTTTCTTATTTTGCAACATCATCAATTTATGCTCCTTTTGGTCACTTAATAATGCCTGAATAAGGAAAATCCTTCCTTAGTTTGGTTATATTTATTGTTTCAGTGCAATGACAACATGTTGTTGGGCTATTTGTTAGGTTAGTTACAAAAGAGTTAGGGTTATAAAAACAGGGTTTCGTGAATGATGCAAGAGGCTGGTGGTTATAGTGGCTTTAAAGACATTTTCAGAAAGGGCATGTTGTCACATAAGTCCTACCCCAACTGTGTTTTGTGTTGAACTGTAAGAGTAAAGTAAAATACCTGCTCATTAAAGAATGTATGTAATGACATTAGAAAAAAGAAATGTGACATGGGTTCATATAGATGTTGTGCTGGATAATTTAACAAATGTGATTTATTCCTTAAAGAATTTATCTTGGAAATAAATCATTCAAACCGTTATCACACCTGCTTTCCTCTTTTCTATGTGGTTGCATCACAGTTGGTTTAGAAACATTGCTGAGAAGAAAGAATGTAAGTTTGTTTGGTGCAACTCTGCTCTTATATGTGACTGGGTTTCTCTGTTGTGTGAGATTCAGTTTACTGCTCAAATAAAAGTGTGAAAACTTTTATTAATGCACATGTTGCCACTGTTTCACTAGAAGAATACAAAGTAAATTA
Organism: Rhadinocentrus ornatus; assembly: GCA_037177495.1. Lineage (NCBI taxonomy): Eukaryota > Metazoa > Chordata > Actinopteri > Atheriniformes > Melanotaeniidae > Rhadinocentrus > Rhadinocentrus ornatus. Next base: position 22,783,100 of record JBAMHW010000016.1, on the reverse strand, counting down.
CAGACAGAGCACTCAGTAGGGAAACATTCAGGATAATACTATATCAGGCTCAGCTGAACATTTGAAAAAGAATACTTGAGTCCCACTAAAGAAGATTATGAAACGCTGTTCTGTTTTTATTTACACAACCTAATCTCCAAGTTTAACATGAATCAACAAACATTAGCACATAAAATGTTGGTCTAAAGTATTAAATAAAATCAATTATCAGCTTAGTCACAGTGAACATGTTCATGTACTGATATGACTTTGTAATTTTAAGGGCTGAAACATACTGTACCACTTCATAGTGTAGTAGTAACTGTTGTAATGCATGACAGGTACTGTGGGTGTTTTTGGTCTCTCTCTGTATTTCTTAATGGTCATTTTCCCCTTTAATAAGGTTATTTTTATACCTCATATTTTTCATATTGTGTTTATTTTGGTTTTTCTTACATTGTAAGATGCTTGCTCTTAATCCAAATAAATGCTCACTTGTATTGAATGGTATGTACTGTTCCATTTTCTTTCTTTTTTCTGTTCTGACAGATCTGGGCACAAATCGTGAAAAATGTTTTTACTAAGTACGGTTCTGGGAGGTGTCCCTGCATGAATAGGTCAAGTGCTGGTGCAGAGCTCCAACCTAAATTGAACCAAAGTAGATATGGCATGTCATGCTGCTCTATGCTGGTTATCAGCAAAGTGCAGCATATAATTTATCATCAGAAACATTATTTTGCCTGTCTCCATGGCCATCTTTTATCTAATTTTGTTCATTTAGATTCTCTCGCATATAACCCTTTGTGTTTTTTTAGTTTTTTTATCCTGACCTAATTTTTCGTCTTTTTTGTTTTCTTGTAGTAATATGGCCCCTTTGTGCTTGTTTGTTCATTTTATTTATTCTGTTGTTGTTGTGCGTCATTTTTTGTGGTTTAGTGGCATTATTCTCAATTTGGACAGGTAGTTTTAGTTCTAGCACAAATGGAAAGCCGCAGTTTACTGTTGTCTCAAAAGCCTGCCACCACCGCGTTTCCTTACGTTCTTCTGTGCCGTCATTGTGACCCAAAGCTTGCTGGGAAATGTAGTATTTTTTCACAATTCTATCCGTCTCCCCGTTCTACACAGGTTTCGCGAGATTTACACCGGCGGTTTGGCGTGTAGCAGTATTCTCTCGGCCAAACGAGCTCAACAGTACCGACATGAAAACTGCTTAAAGGTAATTAAATTATGTCCCGAATGAAAAATAAGGCTATAAACACCCCGTAGTTGCTGGTGTTTGTTAGCTACTGTTAGCAACTCTTGGAGCGGGTGTAGCTATCTGGACGCCTCCGCTCACCTACAGTAACATCTGCATTGAGGTAGAAGAGTCAGACAGACCACTGCTCTGAAAAACCTACAGTCTAAGGGTGTAGCATTCAGTCCAGGACAGGTGGGCTATTGCTTGAGTCGTTGCGTAGTTTTTTTTAGACTTACCATGTCAGATTTTATTTGCTATTTTGTAAGTCATTGAGACTAAAATGTCACCCGGCTAATGTTTCAAACTGTAATTTATCGCATAAAGGGACGGACTTAGTCTCTTACAGTTGTCACAGCGTGATATTTTAACGATTCACAAATGATCACAGAACGATCTCGCTTTCAGTATTGTGGATGACAAAATGTGACCTCCATATCTGTGTAATACAAAAAAACTCAGGAAGTTATTTGATCGTGTTAGCCCATTGGTTGCTGGAGTTGTCAGTCTGTTAAGCAGACTGCAGACAGTCAGGCTGCTGAAGGAGAGGCTCCCCCCATTAGAGTAGCACTGCATGTGTTTGTCACTTTGGCAGCAGTTATTCCCACCCACATAATAACTGAACATGGCCTTGTCTTTGTCTTAAATAGTAACCTTTCAGTTTCTGGAGGCATGTCCAAGAAAAGGAGCAGGTATGTAGAATTGTTAGTTGTCATGTGATGTTCTGCATATGTGGCTTCAGTAAACTTATATCACATAAATAGTTTCAGTTGCTTGAATATATGATGGAAATCATAATGTTTTCATTCAGTTATATCTAGAAATGCACACCAAAAACGGTCTAAGAAATCAAAGTTGTGCAAAGTGGTCTTTAAACTTGCTTGTTATTTCACAGTATACAAGAGATCTTAAACCACCTATGTGCAATATTGTTTAATTGTAATCTAATAAAAATTAGGTTGCCTCTCAATAATTGCATTGCTTTTAAATTTGTCTTATGAATTGGAAAAAAATGTAAACAAAGCAGGAACATATTGCTAATAAAATAAATTCACCACTGACATTCAGTTAATTACCTGTGAACATTTAAGCTAAACTGAACACACTGTTATTACCAACAAGACTATATTAACCAAACTAAACAGCGGTCAAAGGTAAATACATCATAGTATCATCAATTAATTAAAATACAGCATGTGTATAAATTATATTTTAAAATAAATGAGTGGTTTTTTTCTGTTATATTGTAGGTTTGTTTGTCTAAATCCTAAAATCTCTCCTCAAATATAAGGAGGATTTGTCTTTGAAGCCAGGTTTTCCTCCTCAGGCTCTATGTGGACTCACATCAAAACAGCACGTTATACATCACTTGATGATTATTCTGCTCAAAATACAATGGCCGGGCCATCTGTTGTAGCCGCAACTGCACAAAGCTAAACTTTTAACTAAATACTCAAGAAGTGCATCTAGTTCTGAAACGACCCCATTCTAACATCATCTCAGTCTCTAATTAAAGTTAATTTAATTTTATTGATTGAATATTTTTAATACGATGACTGACTTTCTAATCTACGAGTTAGGTCTAATATATGACGTTTGGAACAAGAGTTATAAAAGCATTTATAACCAGAAATGATTCACCAACAGAATGTGTAGCTTCCTTGGAAACATGGCGTAAAGCCCACATTTTTTTTTACTGTAACTACAAAAGATATTTGGTGGCATAAAAGCAGCTCAGCAGTTTGTTTTTTTTACATATTCTCTCACCTTAGTTTTAGTCTAAAAGGTGGACTTTAAGGTTGCAGACCCCTGTGCTTGATATACAGTGTGTTGTTTCAGCGTGATTTTGCTATGAAGAATGACATTAGGAAAAGAATCTGTGGAAAAAATGGAGCTTCATACCGACTGAATCTGAAAACTTACCTGAACATAAATTGCACCAGAGTAGGTTGTGTGTTCAGCCTGGTAATCCTACCATGTAAATAGTTATAACAATGAAAACCCAGACTTTCTGGAGGTGTGGGATAAGACACAGCATCACTGATTAGAGCTGCTGTAGCCATCCTTCTGAAAGGTTTGCCACTTAAAAAGTCTTGCTTTAAAGGGGACTGATGTGCTTGTGAGACTTAGTGCAGTTGTTACCAGAGAACATAAAAGTTTCTTTGATGGTGCAGACAGGGTAAATGACACTGAACAACACTAACCACTAAGCAGGCCCCTTGGTACAACACCTAGATTATTGAAAAGCAGCTTGACAAATACTGAGAGAACAGTCTTCGGTCAGATGAAAATACAATCCATTATCACAAATCACAATTTCAGATATTTGGGAAATGCCAAATAAAAAGGTAATTACTGTGTTGTTGTTGTAAAACTATAATTATCTTATTGAGAAGAGGTAATGCAATTATTGAAAGGTGGAACAATTTTGATTCATGGGTTTGCTGTTAACTTCTGTTGTTTTCCTGTATTTTATGTCAAACTTTAACCACAGATATTGAGACCAGTCCTTTACATTTGTTTTACCAGAAAGCGAAGCAGTGGGGAGCTGAGTGACACAGTAACACCGGACCCCAACTGCATTCTGGGAGTGCGCATTCAGCATAACTGGCGAGAGAGGGGAAACCAGAGCAAATGGAAGGGAACGGTACTTGACAGACTTGGCGTCAACCCCTCTCTCTTCATGGTGAAGTATGACGGCTTTGACTGCGTCTACGGCATAGAGCTGTTCAAGGATGAGAGAGTGTCCAACCTGCAAGTCTTGTCAGAAAAAGTTTGTGAGTCAAATATAGCTTTTGTCTACCTGGACTAATTTTACATTTTACATATTGAAGCTATTTATTCAGACTGCGTGTGAATATTAGGTAATGTGTTGCTTTTTGCTTACACTTCTCCACAGTGAATAACAAACTTAAGATACCTCCTGGGGCAGAGGAGCTGGTAGGCAAAGCTGTGGAGCATCTGTTTGAAAAGGAAGATGGAGAGAAGAATGAGTGGAGAGGCATGGTCCTCTCCAGAGCTCCAGTCATGACCAACTGGTATTATATCACTTATGAAAAGGACCCCGTTCTTTATATGTACCAACTATGGGACGACTACGCTGATGGAGACCTCAGGATTTTGCCTGAAGCAGGTACTGCTTATTTCTGTTAAACAAAGATGGATTTATACTTCACAAAGCTTCATTAAGCCTTTGACAATCTTGTCATGAGGCTTTAGAAATGAGATCAAACAACCTCACTATGGATATATAACTAATTTATCATGGATACTATTTGAGTTAGCCAGCAGGTCATAAAGGTTTGTCTTTATTGCAAATGGTTATCATGGAATTTGACTTTCAGTAGCATAAAAAGAGTTGTAGCATATGTGCTTATCACAGTCATAGACTCATATTCAGGATAAGGTCTAGAGTAAAACATCTATTATTGTGGAAAGAGTAGAAGATGGAGTTAAATGTAGAAGAATCTGACATCTCTGGGCAAGGTTTTTGTTTAACTTGTGCTATTTCTGCCAAGTCTCATCAACTGATTTGATGTCTGGGATTTAATTTGTCGGACGTAATAAACGTAGTTACTTTTTTCTACAAATTAATAATTTCTACAAATTAATATATTCCTTTTTTCTTTACACGTCAAAGAAGTCTGGAACCAATTCTCACCACACTCAGGAATGTGTGATAACGTCCTAAAACTATGACTTGTTTTATTTGTTTCCCTCATTGTATGGATCGATTTCAGACATTTTTAGTGTCCTTTTTTTTTTTCTTTTTTTTTTCGCTTCAACTTTATATCAAAGTAATGAGTGACAAGGTTGGTCAACGTGACATGATGCACTATTAGGCACTATACTTTGGCAACCTTTATAGAGACTTTATCTGATAGTAATGTGAAGTTATCTTATCAGCAATTATGGTGTGTGTGTCTGACTGTAATGATTTACTCCTCAGAAAACAAGCACCTGTTGCCTGCAGACAGAAAGCCCGGGGAAGAGACGGAGAGTCTGGTGGGGAAACAAGTGGAGTACGTTACTGACAAGGGTGTGAAGAGAACAGGTCTGGTCATCTACCAGGTCCCAGCCAAGCCCTCTGTCTATTATATCAAATATGATGATGACTTTCATATTCATGTCTATGACCTGGTCAAAACCACCTAAATATCGTGGACATTTTTAGCTCACTCTCCAGCCACTTTTCATTTGCTTATTTTCCATGTTCTTCAAAGCTGTGACAGGGTTACATAGCTGACAGGCTTCATTTTCATGTGTCAGTGTGGTTTTTTTTTTGTTTGTTTTTTTTGCACAAACTGTAGCACTGCAATGTGTGGCTTTTTCTGAGGTGCGAGTGTCCTTATTTTATCGTTGCTGCTCTACTGGTATAACTTAAGTTTGAGCAGTGTAAGATTGCATTTTTACTGCATTTGCATTGTTGCCATTGATGAGCCCTTTAAGTGGTTCTCTTAATTAAATCCCAAAGCTGCACAGAATATCCTTTAGAAACTTTATTCGGGATTATTAAAATAGCTCTTTTGCTTAATAATGCAGTGTTTGGAACAACTGGTTTTATGTTCTAAAAAAAATTAATGAAAGCAGCAAAGTCACTTTGATGGGGCCCTTTTGTTGTCAAATGCCAATATAGTGCCGCACCATGTTAAGTATTCAACGTTCATTGGTGTGGTATGCACATCAGCTACATACTGCATTATGTGATTCATGCTTGGCTTCTCTTCCTGCAACCTTTTGCTCCAAATCCATATTTTAACAGCATGAGGAACATCAGGACCTTTGCGCTTGCAAGTAAAATGCTAAATTTGCATTTGAATTTGAATGCACACAAATCATAAAGTGCCTTCCGGCTTGTCGTTTTGCAATATTTTATTTTTGTACCGTTTCTCTTAACCATGCACTCTTCATTCATCTTCGCTTATTAAGGCCATTATGTAGTTTTTATTCCAGAGGGGCAACGCTGACAGCTCGAGGAAAGTTTTGCAACCATCAAGCTTGTAGTAGTGATGTTTTGCTCTTAATGCTGAAATGTTCTTTAGATGTAATGCACATCATCATTGGTTGTATTATCTCACTGTTGATATTGTGGGGAGCACTTTAATGTATAAAGTTTACATATTTAGGTTATGGTACAGTAATTGTTTCTACAAAATGCTTTTTTAAGAGCAAATGTGGCAGAACTATGCTTTAATTTACACGCATGAAGGAAAAAAATGGAAAAAATTGCTGCAGTACATTTAGATAACCATATTTTGTCTGTAAAACTTGTGTATAATTCCTTGAAAAGTTGTTTGTTGTGATTATTCCACTTATAAACATATCTTACAATATCAATATAAAAGATTTGTATACTCAAAAGTAAATAGACTATTTCATGATTATAAACCTAACAAACCCATTTGTTGCAACTATCTCTAGTTCTAGTCTTTGAAACCTCATGCACTTTGTCACAGTATCGTCTCTGCATTGGTGTTGGCCGCAGCCTTTTGCTTTATTATGTATCCTTTAATTTGTAGTTTTTTTCCTATCAAAACTGCATGCATTGCCAGAATAGTGCCTGAAGGTTTTGAAACTTTACTTTGATGCGAATATGTGACAATGTGCAGTAGAAACACTTGTTCCTGCATTTAAATAGAATGCAAGAGGTTTGAAACATCAAGCATCAAAGCTAGCGGTTCTTTGGAGTGTTTGTGTTGTGAAGATTCATAATTCATAAATGACTGCGCTCTTCATGCTTCAGTTTCCTCCCACTGTTCATAAGCTGTAGCAGAATCAAATGGCAGTTTGTCATTCTTGTTCTGTAATGAGTAATAAAGGTTTTTGCACATTTGTATGGTGTTTTGTTCTTTAAACACAAAGAAAATAAAAATGGGATGTAAATGTGATCTGACTGGAAAAAACAAACTAAAGACAGGACATGTTTAAAGATTGTTATTAGTCACAGATGGTCAAATTGAATATACACAAGACATCCTCATAATAACATAGGGTTTGATCAAGATGTCTTAACATTTTGTATTGGCCAGTGGTGACAATTTGTCAGTATACACCAAATGAAATTATTAACATTACATTTTGCTTTTCTTCATTATGTACAACTTCCACCTAATGCCGCTCTCATTAAACCACAGCACCCATTCAGCAGAGTGCCTTTCTTGCAGCTGAATGTTGCTTGGTTTTCTTTCATGGTGAGTCTTCCTTTCAGGGGGAGCTACAACTTTTCAAGTAGTGATGTCATTTCTCAAGTGCAAAAGTCAAACAAATAGATAACGTTGGTTCACCAAGGGTGTTCCTGATCATTTGACAAGGTCCTTTACATACTGCAATCCCTGATGTGTGTATTCAGCTGCTTTTGTTGGAGCCTCTGAAAGGCCTGAAATTGTCCATCGCACCCCTGCAATAAAACAGATCAGTTCAAAGTCTTAAATATATATTTTAAAATCATAATGTTGACTCATGAACTGAATGCTGCCCTAATACAGTCCTAACAAAATCACTGAGTAAACCATAAACAATGCACAACCACAAATATGGACATGCTTAAGAACAGACACTGATGCCCCAACTGAATCTATACACTCATTTTCTTGCTGTTTTAAAGTAAAAGAACAGATATTAAGCTCTTACCAGAGTTCCATGCTTTAACAGGGGCAAATTCAATCTTGGGGACGGTAGGAAGCTGAGCCTTTGGACAAAGAAAGAGGAAGAAGTATTAGCTTATATTTTATATACCTCTTTAAATGGTCAAATGTCCCCAATTTCTTCAGAAGCATACCACTGGAATCTCACTGGAATTTTTTTCCAAGACAGTATATTAAAAATGTTCTCCAGTTTAAAAGAAAAAAAAAATTTGACCTGGTATAAACAGAAGCTTTTTTATTTTATTTTTGATTGAAAATCAGAAATTTAGAAAATTATTTACACTTTTTTAATATCTATAAATGTTTCTACCTCTACACTGAAATGGCTCTCATCCTTTGCTGAATGTCCTAAGTCAAACTTGTGTATTTAGCGCAGAGTAAATAGAAAATAAACAAAATAACATATTTTGTCTTTCTACAGTACTTAAAGAATGACATACAACTACTAACTGTGAAAATACTTTTAGATAAAATGGCCTTTAGATAGTCATTGTTTTTTTTTTGTTTTGGTGCTACGTCTCAATATTAAAATTCTCCAACCTCTAAAGAAGTAGGGCTTTTGCATTTTGAAATATTTATGTTTGGTAAGAATGTTCAGGGCATTAAAATAGCTCATTAAGCTCCATGTACTCTTTAGTTGCATCACTTTAACAACCACGAAGTTTCCCTATTATTGATCTACTTGAAAATTCAGGAAGTTGATTTCTAATTAAGACAGAAATATATGTTTGACATCGTTGCATTACTATGTACTAGAGCCATATACTGGAGCAGTGCATCTTATCTGTACCTCCAGACCAAAGTACTTCATCCATTCCTCTACTGCGGGTGGCACAGCAGCTTTGGCCTTTTCCAGGGCCGCTGAGCCCTGTTCGCTGCTTCCCAGCAGCCCACAGTCATAGACAACGTAAAGAGCTCCTCCTGCAATGGTCACCTTGGTGGCTAGTCTGAAAGTGAATGAACAACGGCAGCCATACTGTTAGCCCAAATACTCATTCCCGATTCAGTAAACACGCTTAAATGAAAATGACAATACCTTATACTATTCCTTAAATAGACATTTAACATGGTTGCTTTAGTGGTAAATTAATTAATCACCAGTAAATAAAAGGTAAAGCTCGTGTTGACAAATGAAGTAAAAAAAAAACAAACTAACCCAACATCCAGATTAACTGAATATAGATTTTTATAAACGTAAAAAACTAAGCTAATAGTGAGTTATTGTGTCAAATCAAGTAAACAATGTGTTGATTGTGAATGACAGTTAGCCTAAGTTAGCTAGCTGGCTACTCGTGCACTACGCACATCCACCACCAATATTTCAAAGAAAATTTGCATAATAGCCTGAAATACTAACTTCACTACGGGCAAAATCCTTGCCGCCATGGTCCACAGTTGTGTAACTTCCTTTTACGTGTTATTTTTACAAACACTCCAAACCGTGAACCGGAGAGGCACTTGCTCGTTTGCTACACTGAAGGACAAGCCGTGCTTGTACTTTGTATACGACTGTTGTTTCAATAAAGCTGTGTTAAAAAGCTAATGCTTTTTCAGAGCAGCAGATTCGATCTTTTTCAATTTATTTTTTCCATAAAATGAATTACTATTTAAAACACAAACGTAACACCACTGTGCGCAAAACGTTGCTGCTATTTTGTTTTAAGACGTGTTTTTAAAATAAATTATACAAACAACTGTATATATTTTTGCATAAGAAAAAAGGGTGGATCTGATTAAAGTCCAAAACAGTACGCAAAGACGTCGTCGAAAACGTCAGGAAAGAGGGAGGGAGCAAACAATTCCTTAAATACCTCCTACTTAAAACTAGAATTGTGAAATTTGGGGTACACTTATATAAACGTAGCAAAGAAACAGCAGCCCAAGCAAGTTACTAAAATGGGATTATTCACAAAATCTTTTATAGCGAGTATATGTTTTGCTTACATAGGTGTCAAGTTGACAACACCAAGATTCGATCCAGGTAAGTTAAACCAGGTTGTGCGAACCCTACACATTTAGTTATAAGTAATTTAGCATTGAAAAGTTTGTGTTCGGTCGTTGAAGTGCAGCAGACACAGCACAGTGTTATGCGGTGTTACACCTGCAAATCAATGCGCAAGGAAACAACAACAAACAAGTTTAACAGGTTGTGCATGCTTTATTAAGTGCAGAAATGTGTCAACATGTTTATTAAAACAATTATGGAGGGATATGTGTCTGTATTGTAAAGCATCTTTTAAGATAATGATATGAAGTCAGTATAATGTCTAGAAATGTCATATTAACCATTGCATGTAAAACGATCAGGGTGATACTAATACATATGACAAGAGCCTCACAGTAACCCATTCTTGGATGAAGACCATTGGCAGAAGAAAAAAAAATAAATAAATAAAAATAAAAACAGATGAGAAACCAGTTAATAAAATGAAATTATCCCATCATCTGTCTCATGTGTATATGCAGTTTGGGATGTGCAGTTTGCACATGTTCATGTCTTTTTGGTTGAAATCAAAGTTGGTATGACTTGATAAGACTTGAACACTCTCCAAGGTTACTACATCTTTAAGAATGCATGAAATAAAATGACAGCCTACAATTGTTGGGCTCGATAGGTAGCGCATAATGCAAGAGAACCATTTTAGATACATTTTGATGAGATACAGCATGTGCCTTTTGCTCTGCATTGAACAAAGTAATCTGTGTATAATTATGATAATGAATTTTTAACGTTCCCTTTGGGAAATCTGGGAGTAGAGGCACAAACTGAGCGAGTAATTGGTGATGATCCGAGTTCAACATGTGACGGAAGGGCCTTACGAGAGAGAAAGCAGTATTTATCCACACCGTGAGGACACACTGTACAATATTCCACCAGTAGTTACATAATGTGGTTTGAATTAATGGTTTGGTATTAAAGCACTTGCACATATTTTCAAAAAGTCACGGCCACAGCTTGGAATCACCGATTTTGTACACTATGGGTCAAATGAGCAACACGTAGATTAATCTAAAGGTCCTTTGACTTGAAACAACCTATGTAGGACTTTGGTCCATTTTTCTTTTTTTTTTATGGTATACCTCCTTGTGTAACAATCATAGATAAAATGGAAACCAAAGTGAGATAACTGAGATAAACATTTCAGTTATTAAGATTATTTGCTGAATACCTGCTTGCAAATCTTTATAACACTAATATAAACATAGATTGATATCCTGTGGGATGTAATGTATTTGCTGTTACACACATTAGGCTTATCACGAGTAACACAGATTACTTTTTAATACATGAAAAAGTATTATCTTTTCATGTGTTTTGTGTATAGATATTATTGAACCTGTACTAAATATGATGAATTTGTCTCAGAATCTCTCAAAGGTGCCAGGGTACTGGTGACAGGGGCCAGTACGGGCATCGGTGAGCAAATGGCATATCATTATGCCCGTTATGGAGCCAAGATTGTCATTACAGCAAGGAGGGAGAAAGTGTTACAGCAGGTCAGTGAACTTGCAGACATTCTTTGTATCGTTCTTTATTTGTAGAGTTGTGTGCATGTCAGGTCAAATACAACATAGAAACAACCAGATTCAATTTCTGATTCACTTCACCTGTTTCAGTATTGCAGCTATATTGAAGTTTTTTTCTGATTAATCTTGGCTTATAGGTGGCAGAGAAGTGCCTGACTCTGGGAGCCCAGAAAGCTCTTTATTTAGCAGCAGACATGGCCAACGATTCTGACCCTGAGAAAGTGGTAGAGTTTGCTGTGGAGAAGCTTGGAGGCTTGGATTACCTGGTTCTCAACCACATTGGCCCAAGCCCCTTCAGCATGTGGGAGGGGGATGTAGAACACACCAGGTGGCTAATGAAGGTAATGGAGCATTTTGATGGTCCATCAGCACATAAAATGAATGGGCATGCCCTGATCGTTCTATGCATGTGTGTGTTTGTATATCAAAGGTCAATTTCTTCAGTTATATTCAGATGGCTTGGAAAGCTTTGCCCTCCCTTGAGCAAAGTAAAGGATCTCTGGTGGTTGTTTCATCTCTTTTAGGTAGATATGCCTCATTATTTTTATGCACATTTAATGACACTGATTTCTAAAATCTCAACTGTTCATCTACTTGGGTTAATATTTGCAAAAGTGACTTCACAGAACAGTCACACATAATTTAGTTTGACCTAATTTACTTTTAGTAAAGTCTTTTTAACATTGTGATGATCCTGTTGTAAAGCACTTTTTCATAAAGAAAACCCAAATAAATGAAAGATTTGCAGGGATAAGAAATAAAAAATGTGAAATTTTGTTTTTGTTTTTCTTTTACTTTGAAAACAGCAAATTGCCCATCTGACCATTTAAAAGCTATCCTGAATTTTTGTGTTTCTTCAGTGAAGCTTCAAGAGTAGAATGATTTTCTATTTTAACTCACTTGTTTATGCTTCGCAGGTAAAATGGCCAGTCCCTTTGTGGCGCCGTACTCCTCAACCAAATTTGCCTTGAATGGATTTTTTGGGTCACTTCGGCATGAGCTGGCTATGAAGGAGAGCAATGTTTACATTTCTATATGCACACTGGGGCTTATTGATACTGAATCAGCAATGGAGAAAGTCAAGTTAGTAAAAAATATATACTGTATATGCATGTGTGCAAATGATTATAAAACATATGGCATCATTAATATTACTTGACCTGTTTACTTTAGTTAAGTGTAGGTTTTTTTCTGTTTCCTAGGGGAGTCACTGACATGCCAGCCTACCCTGCCACAGATGCAGCGCTGAACATCATCATCACAGGAGCAACAAGACAGCTGAATCTTTACTACCCTTGGTTCACATATTTGGTTGATATCATCAAAGATTGGAGTCCTTCTATTACAGGCTATGTAATCGAGAACTCATACAACTACAGTCCATGAGGGACAGGAAGTGTTTTGATATTAATGTTTTGTTATAATTAGATGTTGTGCATAACTATATGTGACATAAATAAATATGAATGAATGAAAATGAACACTAGACACTATCGTACCATGAATAAACCAGTCTATAACTGATGCTTTACACTTCCATTCCCCCTAGATTTAAAACCTAATACTAAATCTAACTTTGAACCATTTTCTTCTTTATTTCAGTGTCTACTTTTATAATGTTTATAGACTCATAGCTTGTTCTATTTTAGCTCACCTTTAAAGAGACTAGCATGAGTCTGCATAGTGCAGTCGCTGCTATCCACCAGCGACCCCACTGTAGCAAAAAACGTGACGTCAGAGGACAAAAGAACACATCTGAATTATTATTCATTACAAACGTTGACTTAGTTTTCAAGTCACATTTTCTCTACTCGTCAGTGAGAATAAACTCATTAACTGGATGTCAAACTTCAATAAACTGACACTTCCCCTCCACTCACACTGTCTTGTGCTTATTAAATATTCCATATTCAAGTATAGTTGAGTTGTATGTTTTTTATTATTAGTATTAGTATAATTTATATTTATATTATATCATATTGTATTATAAAAAAATATATAAATGTTGGTGACGGTAGGTAATGACCATTGATGCTAAAAATTATATAAAATCACAGCAAAAACAGCAATAATCATAAATATTTTTAAAATATTATGAATTAGTATTTAGAATTTACTAAGACTTTATGATAAATTTAGGCAAATTTGAAAGAACTCTGTTAGTAATAATTACTGATATTTAGTGACCAACAATGCTCTTTACACGCTTGCGGACAGTAACAAACAACCAGACAGAAAAGGGTTGTGACAGATCCTCCCACAGCAGGGCAACCTCAGCTTGTTATTTAGAGCAAACCTATATAAGCAATAAACTAAACGGGGGGAGGAGAAGAAGAAGAAAAAGGTAAGACTTATTTTTTAGCCAATTAAAAAATAATAAAATAAATAAATACTGTCACTGTTACCACCATACTCTTTACTATTGCTCTTAGAGGAGTATTCATTCTTCTGCTTGTGTGTTAAAGTATTTATAAACCCATTCTCCTGTGAATCATTATAATAAAATTACCTTTAGAGATAGAAAGAAAACATACCAAACATCTTACTAAGATCAAAATATGATCTTAGTAAGATGTTTGGTATGTTTTCTTTTTATCTTACTAAGATCATATTAGTCATATTAGTGTCCAACAAAATTCCTGTTCACCAGCCACCTTTGGTCTTTATACCTAGGAGACCTTCAGAAGACCTGAAGCTTTTTTAGATTTAAATAGCCTAATCTACACATGTGCATGGGTTATGGACAGGGCCGGATTAAAAGTGCTGGGTTATTTTGCTAACCCAACTACTGGGTTAAGGACATTTGGGCATAGGTTGGGTAAGTTTGACCAAACGTTGGGTCAAACACTTTGACCCAGTGTGTTGGGTTGGAAACTGAGAAATGAGCCTTGTCATCTTCCTCTTCAGTCTGCCATCTTTAACAAGACAACAACCTGATCAAACCTCCATGGATTGCTGCTCCAGCATGAAATATTATGGTAAGATAGTAAAATCTATCCGTATGACCATGTAGAGGTAAGCTCGCAATGGAATTTACTTTAGTTCATTTTAGACAAGATATTTTCTCACACAAAATAAACACCTTTTTAACTGTTAGCTTTAGCTAGCTAATAGCAGCCATGTTTAAATTAATCGGGAAGACAGCATGTTACCTTTAAGATACCAGCCTCATTTATTTTTTTATAAGCAAAACTCTTTCTACAATTGAATTTAATACAGTAATATAATTACTCCCCCCTTTTTTTCTTAAACGCTCCCCTGAATTCAGCTCAGATTAGTGTAGTTGTGCCGCTTCCAACCAGCAGATGGCAGTGGCAGCCTTGTTGCTAACTGGTCCTATAATAAAAGACGTTGGGCGTTAGCTCTCACACTCACAGTGAACTTTTGGTTCGTTTTCTGAGTTCTTACAGGTGAGAGAGCTAAACAAGTTCCCATAAATTTCTTGTTATATTCAGCTACACTGGTTATACGTGGAATTAAGCAGAGACATCTAAAGCTAGCGTTGCCATGTTGCTACCGTTAGCATGTCTGCATCCAACAAAGTTGGAAGAAGAATTTTGCTACCCAGAGGTCTGGAGATTTGCAAGTCAAGTTTAAGTCAAGTCAAGTTTATTTGTATAGCCCTATATCACAACAAAGTTGTCTCAGAGGACTTTACAGAGAGAGGTGTAA
>JBAMHW010000016.1:22738492-22756888 GCA_037177495.1 Rhadinocentrus ornatus | reverse complement strand
AGAGATAGAGAGAGATAGAGAGAGAGAGAGAGAGAGAGAGAGAGAGAGAGAGAGAGAGAGAGAGAGAGAGAGAGAGAAAGAGAGAGGAAGAGGAGGGGGCAGAAAGAGGACAGAGGTGCTGTGAAGCAGTGTGCATCATTCTTATGCCAGCAAACCTCCCTCTCCTCTGCCCCTCATGCTTTCAAAGACAGGTGCTTCATATCTATGTATGTCTGCCAACCTATTCCTCTAATTATTTCAGATAACTCCAAACATGTCGGTGGAGCGAGAGGATGCACAAAGATGACAGATGGCTTGTTTAAACATCCTGTACCTAATGGTCTGACATTGCTCTATTGTTGCTTCTCGGTGTCATCATTAACACAGAGGTCACTGTATTAGGGAGGGAGAAAGCCAAAGATCGTCATGCACACATTTATTAGCACATAAGCTCTTTGGATTCTCAAAAGAGAGAATTTATTGGTTAATATTTTAATGCAAGCTAAAGCAAAGAGTGTAAAAAAAGTATATGTAATGCAAATTTTTGATCAAGATATGAAACAAAGTAAACATATGCATATGTGTGTTTATTTCTATTTGCAATACGACTCTATACAATCAGGAAAAAATGCTACATTTCTCTCAAAGTCTAATTCATCATTGCAGTGTGTTTACATTCTGAAAGGGAAAGAATAGTTAAAATCCTTAATATGGTTTTGACAAAAAAAATAAGTAAATAAAAATGTGCATGCTCTGTGCTGTTATGAAAGAAATCTAAATGAAAGAGTTATAATCAGCACATGGATTTAATTTCAGTATCAGAATGCAAAATAAATAAAATCTAACACCTTTCACATTGTTTCCTCCTTGACGTTGACTTAATGCAGCACCCTCCACAAACAGAACAATTTCAATTTCTTTTCAATAAAATTTAGAGTAAAACTAATGACGTTCACAGGACAAGCCTTTCGTTATGTGCTTGTCATTTATCCCTTTTTTGCTGATCAGGAAGGTGGGAGAGTCACAGGAGCATGGGTGGCAGGCTGGGGGATACATGAATTCTTCTTTTTTCACTGGGGGAGAGAACGTCCAATTAACAAAGGATAAGAAGTGAACCGTAAACACCCTCAACAAGGCCCAACAAACCTACTAGAATAAGCTCGCTCTCTCTCTCTCTCTCTCTCTCTCTCTCTCTCTGTGCGCTCCTCTCTCTTTCTCCCTCACCCCCTCCAGCCCTCCTCCCCCTCTTTCGCACTAACTCTCTCTTCCACTTCCCTTACAAAAGGAAGGCTCAGAGCTTACAAAGTGCCAATTAACACTGAATGTTTGCCCCTCGCACCTCCCTCTCTGAACTGCTGACAGCTCTGGTGTTTGGGTTAATACCAAAGGCCTGCAAAGAATTATAATTCTTCTCCTTGCCCCATCCCCCCTTCTCTCCCTATCCTATCCTTTTATTTTGTTTCAAATGGGGTGGTTTTACAGTTCAATGCACAGTCAAAGGGTGATATAAAATGACTTTCCAAAGAATTACATTTGGGGAGAAGAGGGGCTGTGTTGCATTGGGACAACCAGGGAGCAGGAGGGGTGACAGTGGTTACACAGAAAAAGAGAAACTATAAAATCAAAGAAAATGATCAATTAATAGTAAAAAGATTCTTGAAAATGTGTTTTATTCTAATTATTCTGAGATAACTATTGTTTCTTCATACAAGCATAAAATTATCATTTACTATTAGCCCCTGTTTTACCATTTCTTCCTTTATAATCAGTTTATTTTATAGAAAATTAAAAACTAAATCCCAGTTTATACATATACTCTACTCTCTTACCGATTGGAACTTTAGTCCCACTTGAGATGAAGATAGAAGCGTGGGTCATTTATCAAAGGCAAGGCTGATGGCTATACTATGCTTGTTTTTCTCCCTGGTGAACCCCTATAAATCAGCACAGTGAATAAAGGAGCAGCCTGAGACAAAAGGCAAGAGGGTTAAACTCTGGGAAAAACAGCCTACTAGACTCCTTAACAGAGCTTCTACTTGCTTTCAATACCCTGCTTAAAGAGCGTCTGCCTCCAAAATTTATGGCCTCACAGGACCAAGTCTATACTCTCGTCTTCCTTTACTTTGGAATAAGGTACCCACCACTGCATGAAATATTCTCTTCAATAGCTTTGTGTACTCTGGACCATTCACAGAGAGGTGCATGGTGCTGTGCATGAATCATTATCCTTTTCATTCAGGACGGATGCTCCTTTGCTGCATATTGGTGTGATTTGTAAAGGACAGAAGCAGAATGGGGGGTAAAAGCTGACCAACCTCTGATATATGTCTGAGCTGCGATAAGAAGTAATAAATAGAGACGGAACGGGCCTGCCTTTCACACGTGAAGCTGTTATCACATCATGAGAGTGTGACATTGTGAAATGCATGATGCCTAGCATGCTGCAGCCTTTAAAAATCTAAACAATCAAGATTCAATCATAAATACTACAACATAATGCGTCTAAATTTTTTAACATTGCATGGTCATCATGTGTAAAATTAGGAGGTACTTATGGCTAGCTGGGGTAAATATCACGTCTTCTCTTCTTCAGTGTAGTTTGTGATAAAACACACCAGCATCAGACCAGTTTGTTTGGTTCATTTGTGAATGGGCAAGATGGTCTAGAAAAAAAGCTCATTATTAGGTTCACATGGCAGAACTGATGTGTGAAAGAAGCCAATTTACCCTCAATCTGCCCTGAGCATGTTTACACTCGTATATCGGGCTGTCCCGAATTAATCTGACTGCATGTGATACATGCCAGTAGCAGGTGAATACAGCATATTTATGGTGGTTTTTTTTTAAATTTAGACTATCGTGCACTCTGCAGTTTTAAGCTCTTGAGAAATGCATGAGACAGTTTTTCAGTGTTTACTCTCACCAGACTTCTCGTCTACCTCTCCACCAGTAAGCAAAGTGTTTGTCTATACTGAACGGTTTATCTATTAAGGAAGTTAAATACTCAGGAATAATGGTAAAGACCCTCCTGTTAGGATGTCGCCCCTTATGCTAAAAAATATAGTGGAACTACTGATGTGGAAGACTGTATTTTATTTATTTTTTTTAAGCAAGGGGAGCTGACATGACCTGACACGGTTCATGGTTCCACCAGTGAGGGCTGACTGAGCCTCTACCGCAACTCTGGGACATAAAGGTCAAAATGCTCTGCAGCCTCTCTGAGACGGATGCAGCTGGAGAAACATGTGACTCTGGCCTCAGCTTTCAATCCAGATTTCTAGGATTTAGTGTAGATAAGGGGAGTGCAAAATGGGAACTTATAACTTGAGGCGATAGATGGAGAATTCATGTGGGAGGGGAAAATAAGAATGCATTGGCAGGGAATCATATTTCCACATTTCCAGACATATGATACAGCCACACCATATCATTTTTATCTGAAGATTTATTTGGAGACAGGTGCTCCTTATGGGGCTGAGCTGCAAAGGGGTAGAGAGTCTCCTCTCTGTAACATCTGATTCACATGAACTATAATTTCTGGTTGCCAAATGACAGATCCAAAGGTCAGAGATGTGGCTGTGTCAAATGAGGGACATGAGAAAAGCAGATAGGAGCACGTGCTTAGAATAAGATGAACCTCTAAATTTGCCCGGAAATGGATACAGAACAGTCATTTGAACTTTGGTGGAATTGCTGTTCTCTCTCAGGAAAACTGAGTTTTAGTTTTTCCTTAATTTTAACATTCTTGTTCTCCCCCCATGTTGGTGTGTGTATGTCGGGAGTTTGTGTGACCCCATGATTGCTGAGCAGAACACAGCGGACCGCTGGATAAGCCCTGTGGGACTCAAATTCTGGGCCAGGATACATGAGTGTTCTGCATCACTCTGGATCTCAGGCTGTAACCCACCCTCGCCCTCACTGTCTGTGGTTTGGGATGATGAGGAGGTCAGGGTGAATCGCAGGTCAGCCATGGAAAAGCTTGCTTTATTGTCTGTCTCAGAGAATGAAGGATAGAGGGATGACTGAGCAAAACTGAGGGGATAGTAGGAGGCGAGGGGACGGGAGAGGAGGGAGGGCACTAGTTGGGCCAGAGGGTATGAAGAACAGGGAGATTATGAGGAATGAATTGAAAATTAGGACATAAGTGGAGGATTTCAGATGTAGAGTGATGGAGAAAAACACGTACAAGATATCAGGGTAGAGAGATGGACTACTGCACATCAGTTTTCCTGATCTTTTGTTTTTATTTTTTCCATATGGTAGAGTGAAAGACAGATTCTCCGCAGCAGGAAAGCTGCCGGGCACATGGTTACTTTTAAAGTTGTGCCAATACCCTTGACAATATTTGTATCAAATAGAAAATCCAAAGTAACTCTTGCAGTATGTATGTGCTTTATATTATAAGTGAGGTTTTTATGGAAATTACACTTAGTGCACTGGACAGATTTAAATTGCGGCATCGATAGGACCACTTGCAGACAATGGCACATCACTCACGCAAGGAGATTTGTATATTCCTCAAAGTTATCAAATGAGATGATTTCCAGCAGATTTGGGGTGTCAAAGTTCTTTGTTGAAGGTGATTGATGAGTGCTCAGTAATTGTCCATTGTGAGGAGATGTCAGAAGGAGACAGTGTGTCACCTCGCAGTGAGAGTAAAAGAGCCAGCAAATGGAAGTGATTAGATCTAATATTCTCCATCTGGGAGTGATTGCCTCAGATGAGGAGTTTCAAAGAGGAGCACGGCAGGGAGAGAAAAAAAAAGGCAACAGTAATTTGCACAGGATTTAAAAATCTCCTGAATCAAATTTGGGAATCTTTGTGCACATCTTGTTCTGTTCCCTCAAGACAATCACTAAAAAAAAAAAGAAAAGAAAAAGCATGCACACATAAACAACTTTGTTCCTGTAAGACAGCTTGAGATCTCCAACAGTGCCAGAGAATGAGGTTGAAATATTTACTGCAGCAAGTTGGATTTGGAGGCTCACACATCAATACTCAATATATCTCACAGTCTGTCTGTGAGCAATCACAAACCACCCAACAAATGGATGCCAGTGTGTCAGAGTTGAGCAGGAGCCAGGTCAGAAGTGATCAAAGACTGCTGGAGAGAGACAGGGGGGGGGGTTATCTGGTCCCAATTACATTCAATCATGGGAAATTGGCAAAGTGCACAGCGAGAGAGATCTTCATGATGAGAGCAGGAGGCCAGATGAGCTGAGGTGGTCTGCTGACATTTCAGACTTCACAGGGGAGATTGATACATTAACATTGGGTCTCTGGTTGCAATGTTTTTTCCCCTGTTTGTTTTGAGTGCTGTGAGGTCGCCGTGACAGTGGCTCTAACTTTTTCTTACCTTTATTAAGAAGTTCTGACACTTGGACTAAGATTTCCAAGGAAGAGCATACAGTAACTTGTTTTTCTAGCTACATCAAGGCAGAAAAAATCTGTTAAAAGCCAGAAACAAATTTATATAAGGTGGGAAATTAATTGAAAACTCCATGAATATAAAACCAAGAATTTTAGAAAAATATAGGGTAAAATAAAAGACATGTTAGGATTGTTGGTAGGATTTAAGTTGCTCCATAAAGATATGCCTGCACTGACAAATTACACACCATATATTGTTTACTTTTTATCATGCAGTAGGAGTCTGACAACAGAGTAAAACAAAACACTGTTATAAATTTTTGACAGTGAAGTGTTTATTTCATAGTAGAAGAAGATTTTTAATTAATACATCACAGTTGGGCCCTGCGATGGACTGGTGACCTGTCCAGGGTGTACCCCGCCTTCACCTGAAACACTGCTGGGATAGGCTCCAGCTCACCCCGCGACCCCTAATGGGAACAAGCAGTACAGAAAATGACTGACTGACATCACAGTTGCTGATCACTGTAAGTCTTGATATTGAACTCTGTGCTGCTGTTTGCACACTGGTCATGTAGTTAAAGGCCAGTTGAAAAGAAGAAATACACTTGCATTATGTTACCTTTTCCTTAGATGCTCCATCTTCACAACAGGATTACTAACATTGACCTTTAACAAGACCTGATGTCTGTCTTACCACAGGGAGGGCGTGGATCTGCAGCCACTCTGGCCAGTGTCTTTATTTCAATTGGAAAATTTCAGAATTCCTTGTAGGAATTTTCCAACACAACCCCCGTTCTGTGGTTTACAACTTGAAATCAGCCACACATTACACACACATAGCTAAGTTGGAATTATTTCTTCATTTTTATAACTTTAACACTGATTTTGAAGATGCTATTCTTTTTGGAGACAGCAGGCAAGCACCGATGGTGATGAGACAATATTTTTGACATTAAATACTCCACTACAGGAGGTGGCAACATGTTGCATTAACAGTGGTACTGGGATGGTAATTAAGTAATAGGTAAAGCTAATTAAACAGATAGTGGATGTCATGGTTTAAGCTAAAAGCCATGTTTGACAGAGAATGTCAGTATTAATGGGACTTTGCTAAATAGCTCAGTAACGCAGAAATTATCAAGAGTTTGCAGCAATTATTTGCTCTCTTAGCTTGTGTGGTTGCACTTTTTTCTTTTTTTTTTGGTAAAAAGATATAACATATACTATATAACTTTACATACAGTCTATGTGCCACACTTAGCAGTCAATATAAAATTGTTATGAATGCAATTCATAACAATTCAGTGATTACGGCCACAACAACTACCGATGACCTTGCAACTACAGCTCTGGCTGGCTGCCTTAACAATGGAAGCGTGGAACATTGTCCACTCAGACTCACTGTCCCCCGTCTCACTCGAGACATTGTTTAAGCTCTACTGGAGGTGGAAGTTGAAGCTCTCTTTAACAGGAGACATTCCTAGCAGACCCTTACAGCCCCTTTTGGCCTGCCAGGCCTCACCACCATCCTCCCCCACCATTTTAGCCAACTCACCACCAGGTGGTGATCAGTTGACAGCTCTGCCCCTCTCTTCACCTGAATGTCCAAGACATGCGCCCACAAGGCCAATGAGACATCTACAAAGTTGATCATTGAATTGTGGCCAAGAGTGTCCTGGTGCCAAGTGCACACGTGGACACTCCTATGCCTGAACATGGACATAAAAACCTATGTTTAAACATTCTTTTTAATGCTTTGGAAAATGTTGCTTTTATAAAGCATTTTAACCTCATTCTTTTTTTGCGGGCCAAAAATGATCCAACTTTGGTATTCAGCACAGTTAGCAACACATTGAGCGTCTGTATTTGCTCACTAACTACAGTGAACAATAAGTTCGACTAAGTTCTTTTGAGCTGACCTCATTGACAGAGACGATGAAAATTCAATATGTTGAAATAATGTCTGAAATTGATTTGGCATCTGACAATGCACGTAATGAGCAAGATATGGGGAAAACAAGGGCAGTAGACATTCCCTGACACTCATGATGTTCCCAACAGCTGACCATCAGCTTTATGGATCACAGCCTTTATGTGACAGAGGAAATAAAAGATGGTTTTGTCTTGTCTACTAATGAACCAGGCTATTATGTCACCTCAGCGTTTCCATCTGTGGTGCAAATGGAAAGAGAAAAAAGGCATGCTGTCATCAGTCAAGCACTTTTTTTTTGGAGTATTGATATCAAGTAGCAAAACTTACAATGTAATTACTTTTTGATTTAGTAATATGCAACTTGTAAACAACTATATTTCTGATTTAGCTTGTGCAACACTGCAGTTAAAATGTTTTTCAGATAAATTGCAAACTCAACGGTATGTTTATTGAGCTGGTAAGCAGAAACCATTAACTAACCGGATTTAGACAATTTACCACTGACAATGTGTGACAATGTAATGATAAGTTAAGGAATGTTTAAAAGATGATCCAGCTCCAACAAAAGCTTTTCCTTGAATACAAAGGTGTTGAATAGACTGCATTTCCTCAACAAATGAATGCTGATAAAACAAGAGGAGATAACCAAACAGGCATAACAAAGGGGATTTCACTTACGGTGGGTTTCACTCTGATTTGTCAAGTGATTCCTGCTCATCTGCGATTGGTTGGAAGTTGTCACTAAAGAATGCCAACAAAAAAAGTGACCCTACACTGAGCACCTCCTTCCTGAAATCCCTCCATTCCCCTCCTTAACCTCCCTACTTTTTTGTGCCCCCCCTTCCTTCTACCCCCTTGCCCTCAACCACCTCTCTGCTTCATGCTCCCCTCTCTCTCATTCTCTCCCAGTTGCCTCACGGCTTGCCGTGACCCATCTTGCACCTCCCGAAGCCCACAACAGACGCTTGGTGTGTGAAGAAGGTCAGGAGTTCAGGCTTGGCTGAGGCTCCATTCCTCCCTCTGCACAGAGGAGGCCTGCCCTGCGGGTTTATAATTATCTGCCGTTGGCATTCAACACAGGTTCAAGCACAGTGCAAGCACTGGCACCAGCGTGGGGGGATGCGCTTGGCTACACACTTGGTGATTAGTCGTTCCTAATGGTCAGTTCCTTGTTCCGTTTTACCTTTTTCTTCCTCTCACCCTACATCCCTCTCGGTATTTAAAACAACTTCACATAAAACCAAAGCTCTTGGTTTATTCTCTTGAACTTGGTTGTACTTCTGTCTGCTTCAGTATTCTCTTGATTATTTAATATCCACTCTCACAAAAAGTCCTGCAGGTGTCAGGTTCCCTTTCACAAATTCTTACATGTGTTAATGCTAATCCCTGGAAATTACTGTAGGCAGCTAGTAGTGTCTGACTGTTAGTGTTCACTGACGCAGCTGAATAAAAAGAGCCTTTATTCTCTACTAATGTTCGCGATTTATCAATGTTGCAGTTTACACCACTAATTTTATGACAAACTTAAGTGTGTCTCATACTAACAGATGAAAATGTGAAGTGTAGTCCTTTCCGAGATGCTCATAACACCATGAATTCCTTTCAAGATAAAAATTGAAGGGACATGAAAACTGACCCCACTGATGGGCTTTACAGGCCACAGTCATTGACGTGAAAACCAGCTGGCCTCAAAACTGCTGGATTCTTGTTTTCCAATAACTGGGACTGTTGCTGTTTTTGATGTGCATTGAGAAGACATTTGAGATGCAAGAAAAGATGAATAGAAATGGTAAAAGTAAAAAGTAAAAAAAAAAAAAAAAAAAAAAAAAAAATTCCACTAATGCACAGAAAAACTAAAATCTGCTCACTTTGAATCACTGATCTGAAGAAGCCTTGGTGCCCATTAGAAGAAATAGAAACAACTTTACAAATCATGTTTGACCTGGTGGAGATTAAAATGATGGGACGCTTTGGCTCTTTCTGGTTTGAGTCAGAAATTAAACTCATGCAACTGACTGACATCTTCCCAGATTTTATGGAATATCCCAGATATTCCAAGAGAGAAAAAGTTTCCTAGAGACAAACTCACCCAATGTTTCACATAATTTTTACAACTTTTTTTTTCTGTCTCAGGCTAGAGTTTTAGAGTCTGGTTGAATTGTGTATTTTCTTTCGGCACCTTGCTACGTCAGTGAAATTACCCAGAATGTTACTGAACAGCAATCATGATAGGAAATGTTAGAATTTCCTAGACCCATAATTCCTTATGGCCAGGCTTTAAAAGTGATGCTAGATTATTTTTATCCATTTGGACTAACCAATTAATGTGGACAAATATGACAATGCAGGAGTGCGTGTAAGCAGTCTGTGATAACATACTTCACTTTAAGGCCTTTACTTTATTAATTGTAAACTTTGAAAATAAAGTAATGTTTAATATTAAATTTTCCAACTTCATTCCTCGATAAGTAAACAATAAACCCCTTTCAGTGCCCCATGACAAAGTGTTATGACCCAGCTTGGCTATGGTAGGAGAAGTAACATAAAAGAAAGATATGCCCAGATGTAAAGTAGAATAACAGGGAATGTATTGTTCTACCGCAGGTGGAATGTGAAATCACAAACACACTAGAGGGATGGGTGGGTGGTGCTGTTCAAAACAAAGAAATAAATAAAACAGAATGGACTAAACAAATGATTGGGCTACCTAATTAACATTCAAACCAACACACACAAAATCCTGACTGCAAAACAAACAAAACACAAACAGCACCGCTAACTAAACAAGATAAACAGAAATTGAAAGTAGACAGAATCTAACTAGCCCAAAGTACCCAAACAAGTAAAAATTACAATAAGTGTACAGAAACCAAAAGAAAACAAATAGCCTTAAGACTCAATCCCAGACCCAATGGGTCAACAAAGTCACAAACATAAGAGTCTCTACAAAGTGGACAGCTGCCAGCCAGAACACACCTGCCACTAACTGAAGGGATGCTGCACCTTTTTTTGTGTGGAGCGAGGGAGCATCAGCAGCTATTAGTCCGGAGGCCAGCAGCAAGGCTAAGGTTTCTTTTTATATTGTGGAGTAGTTGGTCTGATGTTTGTTAAACTTCCAGAAAAAAAACCAAACTGGATGATCGACTCCTTTTAAGTCTTCTTGCAACAGGACAGCCCCCGACAGCAGTGGCATCTATTTCCAACTTAAAGGGACAGGACAAGGGAGTAGCAGCGGGCATGGGCGTGTGACAGAGAAGAGTTTTAGCAAGTTTAAAAGCTAGTTGTCCAAAGGAGGTTATTCATTGAACTAAGAAGATCAGTTAGCGGGTGGACAATGGTAGAAAAGTAACTCCAAAAGTTTCTACAATAGCCATTCATGCCTAAAAATCTGCGCAGCTCATGTCTAGTAGTTGGTGTAGGATACTTCAGCATTGACTTAACATACCTCTCCCCAGCCTACTTGCTTTCCCAAATATGTAACAGTAGCCTGGGCGAATTCACACTTAGCCAGGTTTAAAGTGAGCGGGGCTTGTGTTCAGCGTGAGAACACTTGATGCAGTGATGTTACATGTTCTGACCAAGCGGCAACCTCCGGTGGTGAAATAGGAAGCCCATGCTGAAGTGCAAAAAACTGCAGTTCACCCATCATCCGCTAAGGGGCTGGCTCCAAAACAGAGCAAATCTCCATAGACTCCCATGTTAAAAAGGCCAACTTCACAGCAGAAATAAACATGTTTAAAGCCTGGTACAAAAATAAGTTTTTTGATTAATAGGTCACGTTTATCTTCATGACATCTGTGAAGGGGGTGAATATTTTTCTAACTCATCCGTTTGGATGGTATTTAATCTTAAAATTCGACATAATTAAGGGTGTGTTTTTAGCCGGCTAACAGTGCATCATAGCTTTAGCCCGCCAACCTCCGTTAGCTGGTTAGCTCACGTTTGATCCGAGTTAGCTCAGTTAGCTCTTAGCTACAGGCAGCTCGGAGTTTGAGCCACACTCACAGCTCCCCTCTCAGCTCCGTCACTTTGCCCGTTTTTGTATTTAACGGGAGCAACGGCATGCGTAACGCTGCCAAGATGGCGATGGTAGGAATGCTCAACGAGCTTCACTTTTGCTCTTCAGAAACCTTCGGGTGACGTCAAGGAGGCTCCGTCCATCTTTTATATACAGTCTATGGTTCTGACCAATAGTCAGTGTAGACAACTAGGTAATCTAAGTAGGCAGAGCAATTTGGAAGACCAGCTAAAATGTTATTAACTAGTCTCTGGAAGGTAGTGGGTGCGTTGCACATACCAAAGGCCATGACTGTATATTGCAAAAAGTTGTCAGGGGTTACAAATGCTGAAATATCAGAAGTACAATCAGTTATAGCAGTGGTTCCCAACTATTTCCCTTGAGGACCCCCTTAATGCAAATGCTCAACAGCCATGGACCCCCTGCCCTACCTCGTGCTAAAACCATGCTAGGTTTTATGCTTTCAAAAATGAGATTCTCACAATAAATAATATATTTTGAGTGAGTCCTGTCCTTCCATAAAACCTAAGTTAAAATAAGAACATATAAAATAAAACAGGGACAGAGTGTGAACATCAATCACAATGGCTCTAAATGTTTAAAGCCTTGGGGAAATAGAAGCTGGTCCCGTATGGTACAGCTTAAGCATGTTCACATGACAAACCCGTGATGTACGCCTTTGATTAAGTGTTTGGATCACGTAATTGTAATCTCTAATGCTGTCTTGGACTTCAAATGGACCATCATATTTTGCTGACAAAGCAGAACCAAGAACAGGCAAAAGAGCAATAACTTTGTCACCGACTTGGAACTCTCTTTTAACAGAGGTCCGGTCATAATTCTGCTTCATATTTTTCTGAGATACTGCAAAGCATTCTTTAGCAAAGGAATCGGTCACAAAAATCATTAACATATACATTTACACTCTTCTTTAGAGTGTCATCACGAAACAATAATCTCTCGTTCAGAGCTCTGCCGCGTGGCGTGTAACCAAACACTAACACTCACACTGAAACCAAGAGATTCTTCATGAGCAGCAAACACTACAAATGTGACACCCTCATCCCAACTGCTAATTTCTAAGCAGTACTTACACAACATGGACTTAAGTGTCTGATGCCACAGTTCTAGTGCACCTTGTGACTCTGGATGATACACACTGAACACAACATGTTTAATATTCAAAGTGTGAAACACTTGCTGAAACAGTTCAAACTCAAAATTCGTACCTTGATCTGTCTGTATTACTTTTGGTAGTCCAAATGTAAAGAAGAACTGCGTTAATGCCTTTATGACCAACTAACTAGGTTGGATTATCCAATAGGCATAATTGGGCCCAGGGGCCCATGCCCTCTTGGAGCCCTGTGGGG
The DNA here is from genome assembly GCA_037177495.1 of Rhadinocentrus ornatus. Classification (NCBI taxonomy): domain Eukaryota; kingdom Metazoa; phylum Chordata; class Actinopteri; order Atheriniformes; family Melanotaeniidae; genus Rhadinocentrus; species Rhadinocentrus ornatus. Next base: position 22,744,215 of record JBAMHW010000016.1, on the reverse strand, counting down.
CCCACATGAGCAGTTTTAAGAAAAAAAATAGGCTTTAAGTTTTATATATGGGAGCCGATAACCAATAAGAAACATGTTGATAGAACTTTTAACCTTAACAGAATTATTTGATTGGTGGGTTGCGATTGGGGAAACAATGGTAACTTGCATCAGCCCCGTGCCCTATCCACCATCTTTAAATTAGCCAGCGTTGAACTAGCCAAACTGTGGAAGTACTAGTAGGCTGTGAGAATGAGCGAGAATAAGAGAAATGGTTGTTTTTAAATGGAAGCGAAAGTGAGAAAAGGAGGCATATTTATTAAGACGTGTACCTTGCATAGACACATTCTTCGTCATGACTTTAGTAGAGTTATGTTGATGTTAAGGTAGATTTATGCTTGCACAGCGTCTGTTTCTGCATAACCGGCGTAGGTTCGGCGTAGCTCCGCAGAGGCTCGACGTGCACCCCTGTTACGCAGACGGTTACGTGGAGGTACTCCCTTGTGTTTGGACAGTTTGGGATCACGTGTTGCCGAATATCTCGATCATCTCGCTGAATTTGTGTGGTAACCACCGTTTTTAAAAACAATAACCAGTGGATCAAGTTGATGAGAGGATGATTGAATTATTTCTTCGTTTTCTTTCAACAGCTAATAAAGACACTGAACCATTTAAAACTGAAAATACCTACCGGATCTGCAGTTAACCATAAAAGAACTCCGACCTTGTGAGTTAACCGGCCGATACCACTCCTGCTGCCACCTTCAGATTAGAAGGAGAAGCTGCAACATGACACCAAAACGACACGCACCCCCTACGCTTGAGTGAGAAAGCAGGCACCATGCGAGCATAAATCTGCCTTTAGTGTTATCTGCTGTGTTAACTTCTTCTAAGAATTGTGACTTGAGTATTAAATCAGAAAGAGAAATATCAGCATTTTTGCACAATTGTGTGTGCATAATCGCACAAGTTGGATACAGTTCGAGGTTCTGGGAGGAAGAGTCTGGTATTTTACTGGCTATTGGGTAATCTATAACTTTTAAATTTTGAGCCACTAAACCCCCAACGACATCATTCCCCATTAACACGGCATCGGTTTTTATGGGCAGATCCGGACAAACAGTAACAGGAAAGAAACCAGTGATGAGTTTGGACTTTATCATGCTGTACAGGTCTGGGAACACATCTCACCTTGATGCCACGTAGTACCAAGTTGATACCACAAGCTGAGTGATTTGAGAAGGGCAAAGCACTGGCGAGAATAACAGACTGGGATCCCCCAGTATCTCTTAAAATGCAAACTGGCTGCTAGTCAGCAGGTTCACCAGTCAGGGGAAACAGCCATCAAAAATGAACAGATCAAACCATGGCTCAGGCACTTCGTCTTTACCTGAACCAAGGTCTTTGCAGCGGGGCTTTGCTTGGATCAAAGAACAACAGCAATATGTTCAAATGCTTCAAAATATGAATCAACCTCAGATTCATAAAAAGCAAGACCAAGATAATGCACTTGCTCACATCAAATGCAGTAGCAGACAACGAGGGAGAAGGGCCACCAGCAGAGGTGGGCGGAGCTCAAGCCTGAGCATCTAGCTTAAGCTGTCGCAGCTTCACGGCCTTATTGGCTTCAATCTCCAGCTTTCTGATTTCCAGCTCAGCCTCTCTGGCCTGGAACTGGCAGAATAGAGTGAATCGTAACAAGGAAGAGTAACTGCCGTCGTGCCCGGTTCACCTTTCTAAACATCCACCCCAGCAGCTGAAGTAGGAGTGAGAGGCGATACCTCATCTTCAGGGCCACCCACTGTCAGAGTGCCCTAACTTGGTACTGTGGAAACACCAGGCACACAAAGCACACCAGATCCATTCACAACTAATCCATAACCTTGTCTTTACATCACGCTTAGTGGCCTGTTTTGGAACCTGCAGTTGAAAGTGTTCCACAATCTGTAGCCGATCACACTTAAAGCAACCGTTAAGCAGCTTAAAAAAAGGAGCAGCTACAAAAAGTTCCTAGCCGCCATACTGAGCCAAGACAACCACAGAACAATAAAATTCAGCATCCAACTTAAATCCTCTCTTCTCTGAGCTCTGTTCAACCATTAAAAGCTGTTGACTCGTCTTATCTTTTGCTCTTTTTTCTTTCTTTCTTTCAAAAACAGCCAGTGTTGATATCCAGTTGCTGGCAAGTGATGGAGTGCCATTAAGTAAAACATAGCTGTCACGTGATGTTCCAAAATTGTGAACACAAAATTGTGTTAAGGTTGGGAACATATGTTGTATTACTTTAAGTGTGTTTGTCTTTACCTAGCTCCTTCTAAATTTCTCTTCTAAATTTTAACTTCAAAACATTATCTAACTAAATTAAGAAAAATAGCTTTTGAAACTATGATAAGTGGTAATTTACAACTATTTCCTTCTACTGAATTAATCAATTAAGCTGTTTAACCTATGTTTACTGTGATGACAGTAAGCAGCCAAGCTTATCTACTTCCAACCATTCAAACTAAATGTGTCTAATTTACATTCTTTGTGGTGCTTTTCAAAAGATGGCTTCAAATTCACCTTGTAAGTGAGTGCAAACAAAGCTATTGTTTCTATGTAACGCCAGAAGGCTTCAAACTCACCTTCAACTTATTGGACTCTTCTCAAAATTTCCCAGGAATGTATGCTTTGTTAGCTTCAATATGTTCTTGTGATCTTAATTTATTTTCAGTATTAAAAGGGATACAAATCTTTCTCTCTTAGATGTTACAGTCATACTTTATCATATAATTCACTGCAGATTTGCTCTCTAGCTTTTATGGAGTGACTGAGTCAGTTCCACTCAAAGGTGAACGTGTGCTTTCCATCAGGCTTTTATATTGGCACTGACAGGCAGTGTGATAAATGACACTGGATAAATCCATTCTTCAATGCCTTCAGAGATGTCTCCGCGCCATTAGTCACTCACACTAGAGATCTCTGCAAGAGTCCATCATTGCTGCTCAGAGAAATACATCTACAGACCTTGAGACAGACCCTGAAATGGGCTCACAACTGAACCAATACTGTTGGGGGCCATTGGGTGGGGGTGGAAAGAGGAACAGCAGTCAGGCAGATGTGAGGCTGGATTGCTGCCAAGCAGCACCATCATCCTATAGCAGACCCTTCATCTCAATATGAGTGAGGAAGAAAGCCAGAAAGAGGAGATGTGGAAAACAGCAGGGTGTACAGGAGTAAAAGGAGGACATGGACAGATTTTCCATAAAGGTTATTCCTCCATCTAAGAACATCCTCTAAAGTTTTTGGCATCATACACTGTAACTTCACACTCAAAGGTCAATCCGCAGCACAAGCTAACGCTAAGAATAAAAACAAATGCTAAAATCTGAAATAATTTATTGTGCAAACACCTTTTTGAATGAACACCTTCAATGGCCTATTATTCTTTGCTATTTTAGTGGAAAGTTGAATTAGTCCTTTGAGCCTGCCATAAAAATCTATATTTAACACATGCACAGATGGTTGAAATAAGACGAACCCTCATTTGCCCCTCTTTCCCTCTGCTTTTGGTGCAGGGAAGATTTTAGCCAATTTCCAAGAGCTGTGCTAGATGAGACATGGACTTTTGACAGGTGTTTGTTTGAATATCAAACAGAGCCATTGAGGCCTACAGATGTTAGGCATATTGCATTCCAGACAGGGGTTTCAGTCTTGGACCAGAGCAGCAGGAGGGAGTCCATCTTTGCTCTCCAATGGTTCTCCTGGGGAATTGATTTCCAAACCTCTCATCTGCACAACTATTATGGTCATCATCATAGCCACCACTGGGCCAGATGTCTGTAGACAGTTTGTCCACTGTGTGTCCACTGTGGAGCAGCAAAGCACCTTGTTTATCTACAAGTCATTTAAATAGTTTGGGCTTAGTGGTGAGTCAGAAACAAAGAATGGAAAAAAAAGTTTTATTTATGTTTTGGTGTGTTAGCAATATTTAAGCTTGCACAACACTTTTGCTGCTCTTGTATTAAAGATTTTGATAATCGTTCAAGGAAGGTGTTGCCTTAAAGATCCTGTTGACCTGCATTTAGCTTTTTGATATACAGTATACAGCAAAGAGCAGAGGGCAGCATTATTACCTATTAGCTGCAAATATCTTGTTTCAGCTTTGATCTACTGTAATAAGCATAAGGGATGAACATAGACATTCTAGGTGTGCTCAGTTTTGTTTTAAATCAAGTGGCACAGAACATATTTGGACATGTTTACAATAATCAAGTGTCCTGTTTGTCAGTTTTATTTGGACGTTAACCATGGCAATGTTGTCATATTCTTTTATGTGTGTATCATAACTGCTAATAAATGGCATGAGGCTATCAGAACCAGGTGCAATGAACAGAAATGGAACAGTACTATTTATAAATAGCGTCAATGAGATTAATGAAACAGCTGCAGAGAGTTTAAGATGTGGCAAAAGTTTCAAGTCCCCCCAGGAATACAAAACCAACTTCCAAAACAGTGAGAGTAAAAAAAAGTCACTAACTAATCTTAAACATTTTACTCAGAATAGAACTAAAGTAATTCATAAAAAATAAATGTTAAAAAATGCTTTACAAAAAGTTAAAAAATAGTAATTTTGTAATTGAGGAATTTAACGTTTTAAATTTAGAGAGGTGTAGAAAAACAATAAAATGAAGAACTTGTAGAATATCTCACAATTAAATATGCTAATTAGCAACAGGCTACTAACATGATTGGAAATAAAATAAATATAACACAGAGGTTGAGTATTTCAGAATTTTAAAAAAAGTATTATCAAATGTTGATATATATATATGTATATATATATGATATGTATATGATATAACTGAGAAATTTATTGAAACTGAAGATTCTTGGAAGGACAAGACAGAAAAACTTCCTGTCTGTGATATTCCACCCCTCTGTCAGTCCAGCATTAAGAACACATGCAACTCTGTGGTGGAAATCCCTGCATTGGCTTAGCAACACATTATCAGTAACACAGTTTGCAAGCTGAAGTTCTACAACTCATATACAAAACATTCATAAACATGATTTAAAGATCCCACTCCCCTCAGGACCGACTTAATCTGTAAAACCGTCCTGTGGTTTGATGAATCAAGTTAGAAATTAATGATCAAAATCTGATCATTACATCCTCTGGACTAAAGAGGAGAGGGATCGGTCCGACCACCACTCACACAAATCAAGATCCAGCCGCAGTGATGACATGGGAGTGTGTCAATGAGCACAGCATTGGTAACTTGCACTTTTTCTTTTTTTTTTTTGTGTGCATTTTTAATTGGGTTATTCTAGTATTACAGTTGTATATTTCAGTGTTAAAATAGTCCAGATACTAAACTGAAAATACTGTTTAGCAGATGAGAACTCAAACAAGAACAGGACCAACTTTTAACTTCCAAAACTACAACAATCTTGCTCCTCATTTCCCAAATGGTTACTGAATGTTGTTAAAGGGAGAGGTTACTGGTGGTTCAACCAGTTAATCGGGTGCCTGGTGTGCAGAGGCTGAGAACACTTGATGGAGTCAATCTTAGTTTGAATCTTTGCATGTAGTCCCACCTCTTACACCCATTTTCTAGTCTGGGACCCTTTAGGTCTATTTGCAAAAGAAACCCTTTCTTTTCTAAAACGAGCTGTACAGGGCTTAAACCTTTATAGTCCGAAGAATACTATTGCTATTGCTGTTTATAAAAGAAATGTTACGGTTTCGGCCTAGTTTTCAT
>JBAMHW010000016.1:22702288-22726458 GCA_037177495.1 Rhadinocentrus ornatus | reverse complement strand
CCCCCCCCCCCCCCCCCACACACACACACACACACACACACATACACACACCTTCTCTCTCTCTTTCTCTCTGTGGAGCACAATGAGCTGGTGGTGGTACTGAGTCGGGATGCTTGGCGGTTGTCCCACCGGAGCATTCCTGAGCAACTCGTAGACTTTAAAGGTGTCAGTGGGATGTAATTGAGGCGTCTGCCAAGACGTGATTCTTCCTTGATTCCTATGATTCTGCAAGCAGCATTTACTTTCAGAGGGGGAAAACGGTTCAAGATAAAATAGAGATCAATTATCTATGTATTGTAGCACACACATCTCCACATGCATTTTGATAAGTAGTTCATAGGTAGAGTGTTACAATCTGCAGAGAAACTCTAAAACATAAAAATTTGAACTCATTGTTTTACTGTACTGATCTCAGTACTCTGAATAACATCTGCCAGAATGACTGCATGTTTTCCAGCTTAGAACATCTCCTCTGAGAAACACATGATATGAATAAGAAGTAAGCCGCTCCTCTGACTCACACCACCCTGACAAACAAAACATACATACAAAATTGTCCTACAATAAATTTTCTTTATATGGGCACAGAAATGTATTAAGTGATAAGTGTCTATAAGTGATTTTTCTCACAATATAAACATCAGGAATATTCAGAATTCTTACTGCTTTGACATATGTAACAAATAATCATGCACTGGATTAAGAAGTAGAGGAGAGGTCATGGGTAAATACTTGCAGTATTGTCAGTCCTGCAGCTGTGTAGCTGAAGAGGAAAAGTGAGTGCACAGCTGCAGACTGAGGCCTCAGCTTCTCAAATTGCTCCTGCCTCAGTTTCCTGCTTTTTCTTACCGACCAAGCCAAACCAGGCACATATTAGACCTACCCCCACCTTAATAATCTATGATGTCATCCCTGCATCAATTTTTTTTCCATTTTTTTTTTAAATCCCCGCTTCATGGTGCCACCCCTGTTGTTGGCTGAATATTAACAGGTGTTGGAGCAGAGGAGGAGAAAAAGAAGTGAAGCCTTTTGTCTGATTTTCTTTCTGATCCGGCCAGTCTGTCTCTTAGTCTTTCTGCAGCTATCACCACATCTGCTTCAGTTTTGACTTCCCCTGGTTTGTTTGTCCATCTGTATTTGACCCCCCACCCCCTCTTCTTCCTTCTCTCTGTCAGTCGAGGGAGGTTGAGGAATGATCAGTCGGGCTTTGATGCTGCTGGCCCCTACCCTGGCTTTCCACAGCATATGAGCCAAAGCAATTACAAAAGCGCTCTTAGCTGCTCGCTATTACTCTGTAATGCTCTGTCTGATGCAGGACAAGGAAGAGTAGAACAAAGGCGAATGGAAAAGAAGAGTAGAGGAGAGGTTGAGAAGGAGAAGGAAGAAGAAGGGGAGAAAATAAAGGACAATGAATGAGAAAAAACAGGGTGAAGCTTAACTTGTTCAAGCATCACAAGCAATATGTTTAGTTGCAGCCAAAAATCTACTTTGACAGATTTAAAATACCATTAGGACAATTAATTCTGGCCTGTAGCATTGGGATTGAGAGCTTTCTCACTGTTCCACTGACAGGAGACAGTATAAAGCCTCATAGATGTCTAGATGCTGCAGCGCACATGTAGTAGACAGGAAGTACTCGGGGCACAAGGAGGGGTGGAGGATGGGACTGGACAGATGATGGCCCCTTTATTCCTAGCAATCATTAGACAAGTCTCAAAAGGAAGTCAGAAATCACTATATCATATGGTCCATACTTCCCATCTTCTCAGAGAAGGATTTGTGCTCTTTAAAAAAATGAAAAAACTATTCAGTCCACAGCTGGTAGAAGATTTCCATTCAATGTACATAATGGCTGGTCTGTCTCTGCACCATTACAAAAAAATTATGTGGCTCATCTGTTTGGTAAGGGTCAATTATGCTCTGCACTGACCGAGTGGTGGCATCTGCCAAGAATAATACACAGAGACACAGCAACAGCAAAGGATAAACAAGCAGGGCTTTGTATTATAGCTACATTTTGTTTAAGGTGAAGATAAAATTAGACAGTAGGTTGTTTTATTTGAAGCAACAACATAAGAAACTAACGCATTATTTTTTGGACTATTGGTATATCTCTGAGTTCCTCAGCATGTTTAACTCAATTAGGCCTCGACGAGGCCTGATTAGGTCATCAGACACAGGTCTTCTAGCTGTACACAGAATTATATCTAAGTGTATTGACGATGCCTTCAGTTACTATAATCCTGCTTTCTGTAATGAGCTGCTGCAAACTGAGCTTGAAGCTTGTAAGAATTTTGGGTAAATGCCGAGGTTTTAGGTAAGTTCTGCATATTACTTATAGTTCTACTACCACAATTACTTAAAATAAATATATATAAATGTAGCATAAAAACAATAATAGTAACACAAATAAGAACAGAATGCGATGACTGACAGAATCAATGAAGTGCTGCCCGAAGACCTGAAGATAACAAGCATCCAAGACTGATTATCAGCCCTGTCTCTAGAGCCAGAGATTTTCTAAATCTTTAAATTTTATATTTTGCACTGTAGATTATTAAATATTCAGATATATTTTCTAATTTCATGTAGAAGAGCATTATTTGCAATAGTTAATAGATTTTTTTTTCCAGATCGCTAAACTTCTGGCCATCTGTACTTTTGACAGACACTGATTCTCTTGTATGCCCAATCCTGTTACTGACCTGTTGGCAGTTAACCTCATCACATGATACATTTTTCTCCAGCTGTTTCTTTTGTGACCCGGTATAAGTGTTTTTTTGTTTGTTTTTTTAGACATATTGTACTTCAAGATTAGCTGATATTTGTTATTATTATTGATCTTTGTAACTTTTAATACATAACAATAATATAATTATTAATAAAAAATAACGCTTTATAAAAAAATTTTATGCTGTTTTATAATTTGAAATGTATTTTTTACCCATGTTTTCATTTGCTTACATTACTTCAATCTATTGTCTCAGATTGTGATTAAGTTTGAATTTTCATGTTATTAAAGATGCAAAATAAACTAAATTACAGTTTATTTAGCAGCTTAGTGGTTAATGGAAAGCTACTGGAGCAGCACAATAAATATTTTTTTTTTTTCATGGGTTACATCATTCAAATTATGTCAGTGAATTCTTGTTTGCTGTGTAATTTTCTGATGTAGCTGTTGTTCTTTTGAACTTGGCAATAAACTAAAGGTTTTGGAACTACTTTCTGCCTCTGCTTGACATACTGCACATTATGACAACTTTGAGCTGCAAAGTCATCATGAAACTGTGGCTGACCAAAGGATTTTACCGAAGCCAAGTTTGTACCATGATGGTTTCAGGGTAAAAGAATGAGGAATTATTCTGTTTGCAAAAATACCACAAAAGTTGAATTCCTCAATAGAGATCTGCCAAATATGGCAAATCTAACTGAATCATATTTCCTAAATGACTATGTGTTTATGCAGTGTTAGAAGCCAAAGTGTGTGGCCCAAGGCTTAATCCCATAAAGGTTTCCAAATCAACTCCAAAAGAACACATTCCTTTAAAACAATAGAAAAGCTGTTCTAAGGACTGCATATTATCCAGCCTCGCCAAACAGGCCAGCTCTATGCTGCTCCACCTCACACCTGCTGTGTGCTGTGAGAGGAGGCAACAACTGGAGATATGCAAAATGTCTATGTGTGTATGTTTGGGAAAGGGAAGCACAACTGGGCATGCAAACTCTTGTAGGAATACATGTGTTAGCGTGTGCATGGACATATAAGAATGCATTCAGTGCTCATGGCACAAGGCATGGCCTCTGCTCAATTTAACCCTCCACTGAATGCCACCATGACGCCAGTCAGACTTTGTGTGGCCGCATGCCTCCACTGAAGAAGATATGGAAAAAATTTGTGGACCAGTAAGTCTTGGGGATTGCATGGCTCCTCTTGGCTCTGGCCTCAATAATGCCTCAAATCCAACGTTGCCATTTCATTGCAATTTCGGGATTGCATCTTTAGAAAAGAATTTGAAATTTGAAATGCAAATCTTGATTTTTCATCACGTGATTGGTCAGTGAGATCCTTGGTGGGGCTGTTCATGAGCTTTTGTGTATGTATGCCTAAAAAAGAGTTGGCATGTGTGCGCACAGAAAAGAGAGGAGAGGCATGAGAGAGGGGATTATATGTAGAAATAGCAACGGATCAAGTCAAACACAACATTGGTTTGATTTTTTAATTGCCTCTCAACTACAATGAATGGCCAGTGCAGCTGTCTGCGTGAACAGCTGCTAGCCAAAAAAGATTGGAGAGAGATGGCTCTGGGAGGGAGGAGAGAACAGTGCAGAAAGAGTCATATGCAGACAATGAGGTATTTTGCAATATCACAACTTTGAAAAATGCATGCAGGATTGAGATTCACTTTTATTGGAAAATTCACATCTGTTTCCAATGCGCATTTCCCATGGAAGTCACTCTCTGTGCTGTCTGGGCAAAGCAGAAACAGCATGGAGCATGATCGCATGAAATAAAGCAGATAATGTTTTCCTCTTCTTTCAGCTTTGTTAATGTGGAATTTGTGAGTTTACAAGTCACAATTTACAACTGTGGAATCCAGGGGGTCTGAAGGATTTGATGGAGTCGTTGGTATGGATTTCCTGCAGAATATTTGTCAGACTTGAATTAAGTACTGTTGTTTTGCTCGCTCTCTCTCTCTGCTTCAGCCTGAGGCCTTGTGGCTGACTGCTCCACATCTATAAATCACAGGGAACGCATGCTTATATCCTGAAGCGAGCAAGTTGAGTCAGTCTGGCAAATCACATTTACATCTCCTCGGCCTGTTTGCAGCAGCCAACTGATAACCAAACACATTACAGGGCAAGACCCCTATTGTTTGTGAATTCTGATCATATCATGTTATAGTGGTGATGCCACATGAAAGAGTTGGGTGTGGATTAAGCTGTGGCTCCATTCTGTTATGGTGATTGTTACCAAGCATAGACTGCAATGTCTCAGGTGTTTGAACACCAAAAATAAAGCCAAAGAACATAAAGAATTTGTGTAAAAGAGGAGAGTTGTATGGGGTTGTCTGGGATGATAATCAGCCGTATTCATGCTGCAAACATACTCAGCTTACAACGGGACCAGTGTTTGGCTGCACTTGTAAATTTCATTGTGTGTTTGATGCTTTTCAAGTCTGACACATGGTTTCAAGCTAATGCTAATCTTTGAATCAGCTAGTCTAACTGTGATATCAATATGGGTGTGTTTGCAAGTGTATGTTCTCAAGCATGTGATTGTGCTTCAATCTTTTTTTCCATTCAATCCATTTGCTTTTTTTTTTCTCTTCTCAGAAGTGCCCTACCCAGATATGTAGGAATTAGGCCTCATCACTCAGTACCATCCTGCTCTAATCAAAGTGCCGAATAGTGAAACAGACAGCTGTTGTCATGTGCCTTGATTCCAATGGCTATCTGTCCCTGTGGCTCTCCCGGGTCCTTAGTTGTAGGGGGAGCGAGGGTAGCGCTGTATGCCATTTCAAACTCCTGTCAGAGAAGTGCCTCAATTCACATAACAGAATTCACTACAAGCATACTTTAACAAGGTAAGTTCTTTATCCTCTTTGTTGTCCTCTCCAGCACAACTCATAGCATCCTCAGATCTACCTGCACCTGAAGCTTCTAATTAAGACTTGAAGATGCATTAATTTTTTTAATTTTAAATGTCTTTCACAGTTCTTGTCTGATAAATCCACTGAAAGTGAGTAAAACTATCATCTTTTGCAGCCTGATTGTGTATTCATTTGACCTTTTTTAACCTAAGAGTTGATTTTGGGTTGAGTCTATAACATGCATGATCCCAAATAACCATACCATGAGCGACTTGTGCATTGTGAATGTCAGACACATCTGCTGAAACTCAATGAAAATGGCCATATCGATTTCCCACAACGTCTTCCTCACCTTACAGAGCTTCTCTCGGTGTATCTCACAGCTCTGTTGCCAATTTGCTTCACTGCCTTGAACCAGTTAAAGAAAAGGGAGACCCTTTTGGATAAAAATGGCTAAATTTGCACCTTTCTTGGTTATTGCTTTTAAATCTATTCCTGGTTCAGGACAGTTGTCTTTGGAGGAGGGGCTGGACTGGAACAATAGGCTACCAACTGTTGTGGGTTAAGTGAGGGCTTTGACATAAATGTGGTGTAAGCTTCACAAGAATACCACATCAGGCAAAAGATTTGACGAGGCATTCAACAAGCCTGAGGTGAATATTATTGACATGACTTCTTTTGCACAAATATCCAAAGATCTTTTTCTACTCAACTGCAAACTCAACTTTCATAAAAGACGATTTGTGAAATTTCACATTTAGCATCTTTGTTAAGGCTGTTCGGCCTTTTTACATAAAGAACATTTGCAACATAAAACTCAATTTCTGAATGGAATTAAGCACATTTAGTGCTTTACATGAACATTGTTTCACACCTACATCTGTTTTGAGAGATTTAAAAATAGGTGGTGAGAATGTGTGTGGAGGCATGTCAGCATTTTGATTTTTGAGAGTCAAGTGAGCAGACAAGAGAGAGACAAGGCATGTTCAAACAAAATTATGCTTTGTAATAAGACTCATCGGCTGCTAAATGAAGCCCACGTCAAGTGTTTTTCTTCTTTTTTTATAAAGAGGACAAATCTAGACAGGAAAAACGAGCAGAAAAATATAGAAGAATTCATAGTTTGGGGAGGTTTAACACTAAAAACACCACACATACAAACATGCAGGCGGTGTTTAGATCAGAGGTCAAATGGTCTTGAACTCTCTCCCTTTGGGTTGAGGACATCAGAAGTCCCTCTATGTGCTACTCTCCATTTATTTTACTCATCATCCCTCATCAGGCGGGGATGACCCCATGATCCCAAAGCTAGGGTTACCTGTCAGTTGACTGTCTATTCATGAGCACGGGGGCTTTGGGCTGTGTCAACATTTGTTCTGAGTAAAAGAAGGAAGAAAAAAGAAATAAATTTAGTTCTGTGTGGTGAAGGTGTGTTAGAGTTATGCCAATACAATCAGATAAAATGTCAAATTAGTTAATAAAAATCTTTCCCTCTTTTGAATTCCTGTTTTAGAGCAGCGGAGATTCCGGTCTAGCACGCTCTCTACACAGATGACATGCATGTGTGAGAATTCCTGTTTACTCTGAAACAAAGGATCCAAAGAAACACAGCAAACAGATGCTTGCATGGGTACCCACTGAGGGGCTCCTACGAAAACACCCCCCCCCCCCCCCTCCCACCACCACCAAGTGTGTGCTGTCAGCTATCAATCAGGTTGCCGTAAGTGGGATCCTTGAGTGGAGATGCTATCAGCTCTGCCTCATATACACTCACACCACAGTTTCCTCTTATCTTTGCAGAGATAACAGATCCCCTCTGACAGCAAGCGGCCTCAACCAGACCCGCTCCATTTGTACATCTCTGTTTCATTCTCTGTCTCAGCTGTGCTATAGGCCACTTCATTACAGATAGGGACCATCAAATAAATGGAAATAAATAAATAAATACAAACAAACTAAACTAACAAAACAAAAACAGTCAATTTGCTCTGGTTCCTGTGTAAGATTCAATAAGTGTGTTTCTTATATTACAGCCGCGTGGTGCTTACAGAGGCTACAGAGGGCGCGTGCTGCTTCTGATTCCAATCTCTGATGTTATCAGCCTCTAGAAGAAACATGATACATGTCTGAGTTGACAAATCTGGATGGGCATGAAATTGAAAAAAGTCATAGGCATGAAACTTTCTCAATTTCCTGCCCCTGTACTTTCATATCATTTTGTAAACATCCATTTCCAAAAAACAGCAAAATTGTGTGAGAAAAATTGTTCACTGTGTCTGCTAATAACCAAAGCCAATAGATGGTTCAGGGTTGTGGGTTTTAGAGGTAAAAAATGTGATACATGTGCACACATGTGAGGTTAGATGTGAAGTTTCCCAGTTTCATGAAATGCGTGGTGGATTTACAGTGCTGAGCTGTAGATATGTGAGAGGCATTTTGCTCTGAGGACAGCAGCTTGTGGAGATGGTCCTGAGCTGGCTGTGTTTTTGGGCTTCCATGAGACCACAGAAAGTTGGGCCTAATAACAAAAACAAGCATCCTGGTGTGGAGCTGGTCCCACAGTGTGAGGACCTTAATGAGGAACATGTGGAGCTGCCCAGACACACTGTCAGAGGAAACCCAATCCCTCCCTCCCTCCTTTTCTCCCCTTCTTCCTCTGCCCTTCCCCCTATTCTCCCATTCTTTCTCCCTCCCTCTCTTTTACTTTGCTCTACATTCTCTGTTCTGTTTTTTATTTTTTTTAACAATGTAGCATGATTTTTTTTTATAGCTTTGTTCTGTTTCAAATAGCTGTTTTCCCTTAACTTGCAGCTACATTTTCCTTTTTCTTGAAGAAGTTCCACATTTAGACTTACATTTCCTTTTTCTTTTTTCACTAGAACAAGTGCACTATTGTGAGCAGGGCACTTGCTCTTGTTTTTTACCCGATGTATGCCCTTGTTGTCCACTCGCTCCTCTGCTCTTTCCAACTTGTTTTAGACTTAACAGTGTGTACATATGTGCTGGGGCATGCAATGCAACAGGCTCATAAGAAAAGAAAAGAAGAAAGAGCTCTTTCTCCACCCATCAAGCCTGACAGGCGGTCTCTGAGTTTCTTTCATGTGCTGAATTCATCCTTACCATCCACCTGGATCAATTAACTGTTTGCTTCAGTGGCCATCAGCACCACAGTGTGGAACCTCAAATCACTTGGTAGACAACAGCTTATTGAGTAAAACCAAAGCTTTGATTTTGTTGCCTTTCATTTTTGTTTTTACATAACACAAATGTAATTATTAATTATTACTACTATCTAGTAAAACTATCTCCGGTTTTCTTTCCCAGGAAATGCCACATCTTGTATTTGAAGAGTCACGCTGTAACAGGTGAGAATAAAAATCTGAAATGAATTTTAAAGTGTTGCAAAATAAACCACACAAACACCATTTTACTCTTACTCTCCCACCTTGTGCTAGAAATCTGTGTCCAAGCTGTCATGGGGATATATGATGTGCAACCTGCTGGGGCAGGGAGTTTAAAATATCACCATAAAGGAACAGCCATAGAACAGATCAGCTAAGCAAGCCTCCAAAATTAGCTGAACAAACAGAGAAAGGTAGATCCCTCTGGGGGGATAAACTTGGCACAGTGGATCCAGTGTGACAGAGGCCCTTCTGGCAGCTCAGAACAATCCCAGCGTTCCACTTGGGCTGAGCTGTCTTCATTCCCCTCCTGTCTACTATAAGTATAAACATATATGGGTAGGTTTGTTCAGACTTTTGACTTGCACTGTGCATGTATACATATCAGCCTCACACCAACGAAGGCCTGTGAAGACCTTTCACCGGACTGACAGGCCACCTGAATTGCACAATTGTACAGCTAGAGGAGCCTGCATGTGTACAGAAAAACCAGTGATCCCATAACTGTCTGGGTTCACTCTCATAAAATCAGGAGGGAGGTGCAGAGGGAGACCCACAACCCAAAAGCTCCAGCTGCAGGAAAACAAAGCTTTAACTTTTAATATAATGATAAACAAATTACACAAACTTGGATTTTTGATTAACTTAATATAAGTATTTAATTCATTAATCATTTGATGCATTCAAATTCTTCACTTGCGTGGTACAAAAACATCAGAGCGTGTCTCAGGCAGAAGGCTGAAATCTGGTGAGTCTATGTTCCTTGCAGATGGTCCAGCCTCGCAGCAGCTGTGCAAATGAAAGACAGAGTGTCGTTGAAGGAGTGAGAGAGATGGAAAGTTGGCCACAAAGGGAAAAGAGCAACATACCAGTTGCTAACTGAAAATGTAATGGAAAATTTAATAGTGCACTGAGATTTGCAGAGAGAAAAAAAAATTGCAGAAAGAATTTTGTCCAAATTTTGAAAGAAATATAAGCAAACAATATGTTCTTTTATCCGGGGGAAACAAAACTATGACAAAAGAAAAAACATGCAACAATAACTTGTGGTTTAATGGGTATCTTTTACTCTCTTAGTCGCTCATTCCTTAGTGAGCTGATAATTACAAAAAAAAAAAAAAAAAAAAAAGTCTGGTCATTTGCACTCACAATTGTCAATCAAAGCCTATTATTTAAGCACTGAGACCGGGGTGAGAAAACAACAGGTGACAAAATCCTGCTTGATGCTGAAAACACACAAACATTTGTTCTTTGTGGGGGAGGGGGAGCCAAACAGGATATTTAAGCTTGCTGCATTCTGCACGTGAAGAAGTACTACTTCTGAATAAATAACACCGATATTAAGACAGATGTGTGGGATTTGTAAAGAAAACATGCAGTTGTATAACTATTATAACTACTACATTGCGATACTGTGGAATATTTAGGGGAGTCATAATTTCACAACCCCCCCCCCCACACACACACACACATACACACACACACACACTTTTGTTCAAGCCACTTCTCCACTGTCCTTATCCCCAGTAATTGCCACTACATGTAAATATCAAGTGGTTAGCGAATAATTAGTCTTTCATTGGCCAGCAATCACCTCTGGGCCCCGTCTATACTTTAGACCCCTCCCTCGTAGAGCCGCCCTGAAGACAGGGGCCCCTTTTGAATGACAGCGCTTGGGAAGGAAGACGAATTTTTGTCTGATTTCCCGCAGCCGCACCGTCAATGAGAAGCAGTCGAGGAACTCCATTCTAACTGAATGGATTGGTATGGGGAGAAGCGGACCTCAAATCACGGCTAAGCGGCAGCTTTGGGACTGTGTAACATTCACGATGGTTTTACTTTCTCTGCTGTTTCGACCAGGTAAGTGGTGCTTTTTAAATCCGTGCTCCCTCACTCCCGTCCTGCATGCAGTGCATAGCTGTGTCTCGCATTCACCGGAATGGAGTTGGAGATAGAAAAGTTAACTTTTCCCCAGCCTACTGTTGTGTGGTTGGAAATTTATGTGTCGATTTTAAGCATGTCTCACCCGGAGTTTGAAATGTTTTTGGAGTCAACAGAAGGGGGAAAGTAGCTGTTTTCAAAAGTTTTCCGTCCTCTCCGGGGACAAAGTAACTAATATCCTGTTGCTGCGGTATCCCAGCGTCCAGCCTGCACTGCGACGCTTGTATCGCTGCTAGCCGAGCAGCACTAGTTAACGCACTTAACGGACCTCTCTTAGATTACACTTATCATTTTTGTCAGACCATACATCCACGCTAAACAGTGTGCCACTAACCACTTAAAAATTATTACGTTTCGACAACATACACGCATGGGTGTAGTTAATTATTTACCAACTTGTGTGCAAATAAGGCTTAGCTTCCACAGCTAGCATAGCTCACTAGCAACTGGCGTATAGCACCCGCAGTCAACCCTAGGACAAAAACCCAGAGTTTTGTGGGTGTATTTTCTTTTATTTAAACCAACGAACTACGGCTGCTTGGATTATAGGAGATGTAAGTGTAACTTTTCCACCCAGCGTCTGCTGTCGTAGTTGTTGTGGGAGCTCGGAGGACCACGGTATTTCATCTATTCATGCTTCATTTATTAACTTTGTTAGCCACCATGCATGGGGGTCCACCTTTTTGGCCTCTGAACGTGTTGACTGCTCCTCTATCGCAGCCTGAGATCGGGGATCTGCATAAAAAAACTCCTTGATACTTTTGCGATTGTTTTTTTCTATTTTTTATTTGTCAATGTTTTATTTTCCACGTTGTTTTAATGTTTGTGGCGATTTATTTATTTATTTTTACAAGGAGTTTTGTATTTAGTTAGCTGTGAACGAATATGCAAGAAATCCAAAAACAATTTAGTTTGAAATTTTATTTTGACTATATGTTTTATTATTGATATATCTTCTAACCACATTTTATTATAATGCATTTGGCTGGTGCAAATGTTCCTTCTTGCATACATTATATCTAATTATTACTTGCATATATATGTATTTTGAATATATATCATTACAGAACGATATAAAAAGTGATGATTATCATCCACCATCACTTTTAAATATGCCTATAAACCTCTGTTGTTTTGCCTATTTTATTAAAGCAAACTAAAAGCTGAGGCTGTTAAAGTTTGTTGTAAAGGCTTAGAAAGAGTTGCTGTGGTGAAAATGCTTAATAATCTATACTGAACTTGTTGAGAATATACTTGTCTGTAGCTAATATTTTGTTATCATAAAGAAAAAGTCATTTGAGTGTTGCTTTGTTTTAGAAAAGTATTGTCTAATCTCTGCAGGAGAAATTGAGTAGTGATTGTCTTAATTGATTGATTGGCAAATAAACCCATTTTAACTGGATTGCCATTAACTGAGCACTTTACATCATCTGTAAATGATTATTTCACAAGGCAGGAATTACGTGTTTACATCGACTTTTCAAACAACTTTCTAAGTTTTGACATAAACTAAATGCTTGAGTTCAGCAGTTTTGTATCTACTTTTGCTCTGTAGAAATTCCTGTATAATATGAAATTATTGTTCTTATATATAAGCTCATCTGATCAGTAAATAATTATTATTAACACTTGAAATCCCCATATCATGTTGACCACTAAGCTTAAGTATTTAGTTCATGTTTACTTGCACCCCAAAAATATAAAACAAATGCTTTTTCTTTGTCTCAATGTAACTCGCATGTACTAATCTAAAATATACTGATTTAAGATGTTCAATGTGTGGTCATTTAGCTTGTCCACAATGTCCTCTTCACAAGTGAAAGTAGCTGTTAAAGTGGTGGAACATAAAGACCCTTTAGGGAGACGCATGGTTGTTGATTTCTGTGCAGACAGTGATTGTCAGTACGTGTCAATCTGGGCAGACATGAGTGACCTCGCTGCAAGGCTGGAATTCAGAGGATGGATGCATCTAACTTGACCTCTTACACTCCATCTCAGATTTATCTGAGCTTGTGTTTAAGTGCACTGACTGTGAGATGGATTAATCATCTCTGCTGGTCCCTCACTGCAGCAGACTTGTGTGAATAGGAAGAAGTGGTGTGAAAATATTCACGTGCACTGACCTGAAATCCCATATTTATCTTGTTGTTTTTGTCCGAGCTGTTAGGAGATAAGATGGAGCTTTGGAATAAACAGAAGATTATTCTGTTGCAATATTTAGAGAGCACTTGGTCCCAGTCTTGCCGTAATAGTTATTTATGTGTTTTTAGATTCTGGCTCATCCTGATCTGAAATTAAAATATTTCTACCTTACAGCAGCAGGTCGTATCCCAGGCAGCACAGACGGAGACATCAAATCCAAAAGTTATTATAAAATAGAAATAAATTTGATGAATATCCCTACTTAATTTCTCAAAGTACTAGTAGAATTTCTTTGTATTTGCTATGATAACCCATTTATGAGAAATTACTTGACCTGAATCCCAGAATTCAGACTGAAAATCACATGCTGGGCTTCTTTGCCCTGCTGCCTTCCAGCTTCCAGTTTGCATCCTGAGCAACTCTGACTCTTGGTATCCTCTTTAAGTTAGAATCCCCAATATGTTGGCTTTACATTGACATGTATTGTAACTTTATGGATTTTAATGATCTCACCAACAGCCAAATCACATTCAACACCCTCAGGCAATCTAACATTAGTTGGTTCCCGTCTACAGTGAAGCTGTTTCTGTGAGGGCTGCATGAGGAACATGAGTTTTGACTGATTCTGGAGCACAGTGTGCGATCGGGGTCTTGTGAGCTTACACGTTTGGTTTTTAATGCTCTCCTGATTGTGCTAAACTTGATAGTGGAAAAATTTTTTGCCTCTTCATGCAGCGCTGAGGTAATGTATCAGTAAATGTCAGCTGGATATTAATGATAATGTTAGAATTCAATAGCTTTTTGAAAAGGTGGAAATATGATAGAAAAATGTATTTTTTGGCAAATCACAACATAATTTTGCAGTTCAAATGTTCATGGTCATCTTAATCCTTTTTTGTTCTGCAGCTCACTGCCAGCAGTGTCGAATCCAGCGCTGCAATGCAGAGTACGTGACTTCTACCTCACCAGTGAGTGGTCTCCAGGAGGATGTGGCTCTAGACGTGGACTACTGCATTGCCCTACGGGCCTATGCTCTGTGCACCCGGCGGCAGGCACGCAGCTGCAGGGGTGACCTGGTCTACCACTCAGCTGTCTTTCGCATTAAGGAGTTATTCTCTCAACACAACTGCTCCAGCGACGGGCCCACCTCCTCCGCCAAGGTCCCGAGCACGTCTCGGCCAGCGGTGTCGGACCTCTGCGATTACGAGAACCGGGTTCTTGTATCTGGCTCCAGTGGCCAGCAGAAAAAGTACGCCCATTGTGGATTATTCGGAGACCCGCACCTACGGACTTTCCGAGATGACTTTCAGACCTGCAAAGTGGAAGGGGCGTGGCCTCTGATCGATAATCGCTTCCTGTCGGTGCAGGTGACCAATGTGCCTGTTGTCCTAGGCTCTAGCGCAACAGCAACCAGCAAGGTAAGGATGAGTGTTACTCTCTACCTCTGAGTTGTTTGCAGCGTCACCTTCCTTTCATTTACCTTTTTAATACATAAATGGGCACCGACACGCATGTCCAGATCAGAAACTATCTCTCACATGACTGTAAGTTTGAAACTAATGGCCTACACAAGCAGTCTGCTTTTTCCATGCTAGCAGAGGCGCTGCCTTCAAGTATCAAACATGCGAAGTTAATCTTCATTCCATGGTGCCTCTCTAGTCTCCAGCATTCCTCGTGTCTTGGAGCTCTCTCAGATCTGTGAGAGGAAAAGAAAAGAGGAGGGGAGTCCTTCAGTGGTGTTGAATCACAGACATGCTTGAGCGCTTTACCTTTAACACATGGGTGGTCATATGGTAGTGATTAACGCTCACTCGAACATTTTCCTCCACCGTCACGATCTGGAATGTTTTTTCACCCCTCTGGTCAAATAATTAACTTGCTACTTTTTGTGTAAATATAGAACAATTTGGAAAAATAAAGGAATAATTGTCCAGAAGCAAGGAGTAGCCCATTTGTTAGTTGTTTTTGAAACCTTTTTATAATTTTTTTTTGTACATCTATTTAGTAGTGAAAGTTGCATATTTAGTCACTGTTATCTTAATCAAACTGCTTCTTTATTTTCTTCTCTTAATTTATTGGTGAAAAGCTGCATTTTCTTTATAAAGAAATGTCACAGATCATTTGAAATCTGGTTAAAAGTACTGGTTATGCAGCCCACTGAAGATGTGTAGCAAAGGTGTATCAGTGTCAAACACCCGCATGCCCACATCCCGCTTTTAGAGTTGTTTTCTACTGCCAGACTTCAGACCGGAAATCATCCATCAAATACAGTATTCCCCTTTAAGTATAAACGTAACCACAGGCACCGCTTTGTCAAAATACAGAGGGTAAAAAGGAGGGTAACTTGCATTTGTCAAAGCTCTGGTTTGTTTGATTTTTTTGTTTTGCAAAGGGTGATGATTTTTGGGATAATTTATTAAAACTAATTTAGTTTTGAATAAATTTATTTTGATATCTGACAGAAAAGCACTTACATTTTGTAAAAAGACCAGTGTGATTCATCAACATATCTGACCCAACCTGTTAATATTTGTTACTTACTGCCACCTAGTGGCTATAATATGTAATTTTTTAATTTTTTTTTAACCTTCTTGACAAAATGCTTGATGTAGGGTAAATCTAACACTTTAAATATTTTCTTCTAAACTAGTTTTACTTTCTCTCTGTTTCAGATCACAGTAATCTTCAAGTCGTATCATGGATGTACAGATCAGAAGGTGTACCAGGCCACCACTGAAGATCTGCCCCTGGCCTTTCAAGATGGGACTCGGAGTGGTGGCGAGAGCGGCAGCCTGACCATCGCAGAGCGAGGCGGCTCCAGAGTGGGGCGGCAGGTGAAGATACAGGCCCGTTACATCGGCACCTCCATCATCATCCGACGCGTGGGCAGCTATCTGACCTTTGCCATTCGCGTGCCAGAAGACACACTGGACTTTTCCGAGGACAGTGGCGGTTTGCAGCTGTGCTTGCATGGCTGCCCGCGCAACGAGCTCATCAAAGAGCACATGCTGAGCCGCCAGAGCCAGCAGCCCCGCCTTCAAGGCACCAACACGGAGTTGGGTCCGCTGCGGCCTCCCCACCAGATCTACACGGTGGAGAGAGCCACGGCCAAGTGTAGAGAGACTCTGCAGGTGGAAGACGTGTACTTTCAGTCCTGTGTGTTTGACTTACTGACAACAGGAGATCCTGAGTTCTCTATGGCGGCCTACGGCGCCCTGGAGGATTTAAAGGCACTGCCACCCAGTAAACTGAAGCAGAATTCCCCAAGGACTCCCCGTGTTTACAACCGAGGAACGTCACAGACGCTGGCTGCAGCAGCAGCCAACAGCTCCCTTCTCTCTCTCCTACTACTCATTCTGCTGCTGTTGTAAAAAAACAAAAACAAATATAAATGATTTTTTTTTTTAAAGTGGTGCATGGACACAGACAGGACATGGAAGCATTACCAGCTTGAGGAAAGAGTGACTTGAGCACAGACATTTTATATTTGTGTTTTTATTTCAAAGGGGGTTGGGATCTTATTATCTTTACTGTTTGTCTGTTTGTTTGTTTGTTTTTTTTATTCCATTTGAAGGATTTCACTTTTTGACAGAACAATTTTCCCATGTTGCATCTTCTGTGGATTCATACATGCATCGCATCATTTGAAAAAGAAAACATGCATTCAATCATGTGCTCAGATGGCCCGTTCAACATGTTACCAGTACACAGTCGTGACTTATCCAAAAGAAATTAAACCCAGAGTTGTATGTGCCGACCGTGAAGCAGCTTAACATAATTTTTGTAAATATTTTACCGAAAATGTGCACAATCTTTTAACACTCCACTACGTATGAAGTTGAATATCACTCCATACAGTAACTATGCTTGTTCTTTTTTCAATTTCTATCTAGAGCAAGGTGGCTTCTAGATCCTGTATAATCCAGTAATATAATAGCACTTAATGTTTTTAGCAGGAAGTGTTTTTTTTTTTTTTTTAATCATGTTAATTTGTTTAAGTAATTGGCAAACTGAATACACAGGATCCAACAACTGTATGTAAAAACTACCTAGCCTTAAAGAATGATGTCAGTGTGATATTCAGCAGTTTCCGTTTTTGTAAAACACTCCCTCTTCAAGCTGTTTGGCTTCCAGTTTTAAAGGTAAAAAAACACAAATCTTTATATAATAATATATTAAAAGAGTGTATATATGTGTTTTATATTGTGTACATTTGCCTGTGTATAGATGTTTTAACTGTAATATGTTTTACATTTGTTGTTTAGCAGGTTATTTTGAGTCACTGTATAAAAAGCAAACTAATATGTGTTGAGCTGAATCTATAAATTTCTGTATTAAAGTGGTGGACACTCCAGACTACAATTATTTCTCTTTCTTTGTTAGTCCTCTTATTGCTTCTCTTATTGTTTAAAAATGTCTTAATATTTCTAAAGAAGTAATTTAAATAAAAAAAAAAGAAAAAAGTAAGAGATCCAAAAACTGGTCTTTTCCGAATGGGCGGTGTCATACTGAAGCATCGTTTGCACCAGCCATGTGCTTGCAATGTCGCTTGTGTCCTGGTGGTGTCCTCAGTCTACAAGGCCTGACATACAGTAGGACAAAGACAGCTTTGACAAGCTGGCTGTGTAGCTGTAGGGTTCCACAGTATGTTCTCAGTCCCCTGAGTAAATGTTACTTTTGAGTGCTGAGCTGGCTGCTGGCTTTGCTTTTGTCTGTCCGAGTGTTGCATGGCTCCAAATGGGATTTGTTCAGTGGTTAACACCAGGTTGGAGTCAACATCGGCACACGGTGATTATATTTGCTCAATATATGAACAATGACAGCCATGATTAGACAGAGGGCTGTGATCAGTTTTAATTTCTATTAAAAATGCAATTAAGAAAGCTTGGGCACACTCCTTATAAAGTCATTAAGAATTAATACTCCATCACAAGCTGTGGATGTAATTTATATTTTGGATTTGAGTTAAAGGTAACTTACTCTGATATTACTCAGGGTGACAGCATGTTTCGTCACACATGCAATAATACTTAATCTTTCTTCATTCATTTTCTTTAAATAAAGACACATGACAGCGAGCTGCATGCTATGGGAGAAAGCTGATGAAATACCTTCCTTTTTTTATTCTCTCACATGTGAAGCACATTTCAAACGGTCTAAATAAGGTCTTTCCTGGGTCACTTCATCGCCTCACTCTTAATATCAGGAGGAAGTTGGAGGAAGATTGAGAGGGAGTGAGGTTATAGTTAGATGGAAAGGAATCTGGTGTTAGAAATAAGTCCATTCTCCTAACTACACAGATGCAAATTTAATGCATTTAAATTCCTTCTATTTCTTTATGTTCAGCTACATTTCTGTCAGTAATTTGCCTACATGTTTGATTTTATTTACTACTCAGATAAAATCACAAATTGCATTAAATTTAGATTTGGCTCTATAAATCATAGGAATTCTGACTTTATTAGTGCCCTGAGACAAATAATTTAGTCTGTTTTGTATCAGGAATACACCTTATTAGTTATATGTGATGCCAATAGATATCTAGTCTGACTCAACACCCACGATCATAATCGGTTTATTATTGCATATTGAAAAGCAGGACATAAGCACAATTAAGATGCTTGAATAAAGTTTGGTACTTTTATTGAAAATTACTTCAACCACTAATTCCTTATTAAAACTGTTACTTTATTGATTATGTGTCCCCTCTAGAATGCACTGAGGTGCAGCAAACTCTAGTAGGTCCAACCATACTTTTATGATTTATTTAATACAGTCAACTTTTTTCAAGAGAATCACTGTCAAGTTAATGTTAAAAATGCATACAGCTCCTCTGCTCTGTCTCATTTAGGAAGATCAGACCATAATCTGGTTCTTCTCACCTTCACCTACACGCCCATTATTCAGCAGCAACCAGTCATCACACACACTATTAAAACCTGGTCTAATGAAGGTGAAGATGCTCTGAGAGGCTACTTTGAAACCACAGACTGGAATGTCCTCTGTGAACCATATGGAGATGACAGCAATGCCATGACAGTGTGACAAATTATATTAACTTCTGTGTGGACAGCATCATCCCAACAAGAACAGTGAGGAGCTTCCACAGCTCACAAGGAGGACTACAGGAAAAGTTAAGCTCCAACAGAACAATGTAAGGAATTTGATTGGTCAGAAATGAAGAAGATCACTAGCTTCAGGTTAAAGAGAGATCAGACTGATGGAGGTCTGGACAGAGCTAATGAGCTGAACATGTTCTTCAATAGGTTCAGTTCAGAACTAACGTTCAGCAATACCCCTTCTGCCTCCAGCAGACGACACATCCTCCATTAGCCCACAGCTTTAATGTCACGCCTCCACTCTGTCACCCTGCAGCTCACAGATGGACGCTAACACAGCCTCATCCGCCTCCACATCAGATACTGACCTCGTCTGCCTGAACCTCCAGCCTATCTGTCTCCTGCAGTCAGGATAGAAGCTGAAGAAACTGAACTGGAACAAGGCTGCAGGTTCAGATGGTGTCAGTCGCAGGTTTTTGAAAACCTTCTCAGAGCAACTGTGTTGGATTCTTCAGCATCTTTTCAACACAAGCCTGAGTCAGAGAAGAGTTCCTGTGCTGTGGAAAGCATCCTGCATTGTTCCAGTGCCTAAAAATACCAGCCATCTGAACCCAATGACTATAGACCGGTTGCCCGTACATCTCACATCAGGAAAGTCTTTAAGAGACTGTTATTGGCTCACCTGAATAAGCAAGTGAACACCTTTCAGGACCCATTAAAGTTAACTTATTGTAATGTTCTTGGGGTTGAAGATCATATACCTGCTTCAGAGAGCCCATTCTTCAGGAGACGCTCCATAAATTCCAGGTGGATAACTCCACCACTACCTGGAGTTATGACTACGTAAGAAACAGGCCATAGTTTGTGAGACTGAAGGGCTGTGTGTCTGAGATGGTGGTCAGCAGCATCGGAACACCACAAGGGACTGTACTTTCACCATTTCTCTTCACACTGTACACCTCCGACTTCAATACAACTCTGAGTCTGTCATCTGCAGAAATACTCTGATTACTGTGCAGTTGTAGGGTGTATCAGTGATGGACAAGAAGCTGAATACAGAGAACTGGTCAGTCAGTTTGTGAGATGGTGCAGAAACAATCACCTTGTCTTGAATACAAACAAAACAAAATAGATGATTGTTGACTTTAGGAGGAACAGGAGTAAACAAAACACTGTTTACATCCTGGGAGAAAAGGTGGAGGTGATGGAGGAATTTAAGTACCTTGGAGTTCAACTAGACAACAGAGTAGACTGGAAATGCATCACAAAGACATCTGCAAGAAAGGACAGCGCAAACTCTACTTCTTAAGGAAGCTTATTTAATGTCTGCACCAAGACGCTGCATATCTTCTATAAGTGCAATCAGCTTTGTAGCCATCTGTTGGAGCATCAGCATCAGAGCCAGAGACTTAAAGAGACTGAACAAACTGATCAAGAAGGCTGATTCTTTGCTGGGGATAACTCTGGAGCTGCTAAAGCTGATTCTCCAGAAAAGAATGCTGCACAAGCTGCTGAAAATAAAAGATGATTCTTCACATCCTCTACAACACAGTGCAGAAACAACATAGTGTGTCCAGTGTGAGGCTTCCTCACGTCTAATGCAGGACTGAAAGGTAACACAGATCATTCCTGCCAGCGGTGATCGCCCTCCGGAACAAAGTACTAAATTATTTTAATTACTACTGTTGTTTTTATTTAAAAAAAATAATAATAATAATTAAAAAAACAAACTTCTACAACATTGTAATTTCCCTCTGGGATAAATGAAGTATTTTTCATTTCATTTTTATTTCATTAAGATCAACCCAAATTGTTTCAGCTCTCAACGTTCTATTTATCTTGCGAGCCTCTGGTGGAGCCTGATCACTGGTGCGCAACCGCTGGACTGGACTACCTAATTATATCTAAAATATGAAAATAACTCAGCTTCCCAAACATTAGAAAGCTACTTATGTTGTGATACGTTAGAAGCAGCAATCATATTACACTGCATGCAGCATGTATTAATCATAGAGAAAATTCTGCTGCTGATGGATAATATAAACATACTTAGCTATTTATAAATACCTGTTCCTAAATATATTGCAATTTCATTTAGGTAAGAATGTCCCACCTGACTCCCTTTTACCAAGCACATCAATGTCTCACGATCTTTAATAGCCTGTAACAATGACATTTAAACTGTTAATGTCCTTTCATTGGCCTCATCATTAAAAAAAAAAAAAAAAATCTCCAAATTTTGTGTTTCACATATGCCGCTGTGATCCAGCCATCTGACAGGACTGTTAGGCAGCAAAGCTTGTACAATAACTCATCGTGAGAGCAATCTGACTGTTGAAAGGCAGTGAGCTTTCTGATAACTTGTGAACATTTCAAATTGGGAATCTTTTTTTTTTTTTATCAAGCTGATTGACAGTAAAAACACATGAAATAAATTTATATAGAAAATGAGCCACATCATCCATGCTGTGGAGACTTCAGTAGAAGTCCTCCCTCTTTGGGCCACCCTGTGCTGACTTTCCCCCGTAAACAAGGACAATTACAAAGCTAATGAGTTGAGAAAAAAAGAGCTTGAGTGATTGATATTCTCAATGGGGAAATTAATTTGATAATAATAAAGCACTTGGAAAGATAAATAGATAGTGGTGTGTGAGTCTTCTCCTTGATTGATAATAGATAGATTGATGGGTGTCTTAATGAAAGCTGTGCCTTAGACAAAAATGAGGCAGCCTTGATGAGGAGAGATTCTTGTATGAGGTAATCAGGTGGCTTAAATTCACTGTTAAGGTCTGTGTGAAAACCAGAGGCCTTAGATACAAATTTACATGGCTTGGTTTTATTTTGAATAAAAAAACTCCATGAATGACAAGTAATAGATGAACACTGACGGCAGCATGCGTGGAAAACATCTTATATGAGGTACATTCTTACAGTTTAGACATTTGCTTGATTTATTGATGCTAAATGATGCATGAGATGTTGGTGAGCAATTGCTGTAAACTCATTCATCTGCTCTTGTGAGATTGTGTTTTCTCCCGAAATGATCCACCTTGCATCATTCCTGCACTTCCCGATGACTCGTAACCCAACCTTCTGTTACAGGAGCATTTTGCTTAATGATGCACTTGCAGCCTGATTGTTGCACCAAATAGAAGACGTCCAACACACACATACATTGCACCCTGTTACATGGGTCACTGCTGCGGAACAAAGAGTGAGAAGTTTCTCATTTCTCAGCGAGTTTCTCCTTGTGTGTGAGAATGTGTGTGTGTGTTGGCTTCTAGGATCTTGTGGCAGCAATCATACAGCTATCTCATGCTGCAGGCCTTTCATACTTGACCAACTCAATCTTTCTGTGTCTCCTCAATAATCAGAGTGACAGCAAGCAAGCAGACATATCTCACCCACTGGCTTACTGCAGAATGGGTATTGACCTACATATCAAATCATACACTCCTGGCTTGTGTGATAGGAAAGGGGGTGAGGGTGCTGCATGATTGACAGTGCTACTTTAGTAAACATGTTGCATCCCATGGGTTTCTGCTTCTTCATATGTTATTCTATTACAGGTGAAACGGCAGTCTGAGACGAACGTCCTACAAGCTCACAGATCCTGCAATTTCAGCACAGTTTTCTCAGCTACTGTAACCATTGAGAACAGCTGAGAACACCTGGTTGTCTGAGTGTGTATTTTTATTAACGAGCCTGTGTCACCAAACTTTTAACAAATGGCTCCCCGGCACCCTGACGCCCTGAAAAACCCAGCTCGCAAATTAAGCATCTGCATCATAAATCTTGGAAAGTTACAATAATTTGCAATTCACTCCCTCATCAAAGCCAATATTACCCTAATTTATTATCTCCCGGCACGAGGGGTGCGCAAAGGCCGTGGAGATAAGAGTTTATCAGGAGGGGGATTGATTTTCATTAACTGATTGTAATAAAGATGAACTGCCTGCCGTGCACACTGACCAAGAGCCACACTTTATTGTAATTGGGACAATTTATTTCATGAGCCAGTGGCTTTACTTTTTTAGTCTCTTGCATTTTTTTTCTCCATCTGACACCGCTCTTCAAATTGTGACTTTTTAAAATTCTGTCTCAGCAGCTGCTTTTATTGCATCGACTCCTGATGTAAGATGATGATTACAAGATGTATGTGGAGAGGCAATTCAATTGTTAAAAGATGTTGCGTCACATTTAGCGCCTGGTATCCAGGCAGTGCAGCAGTTTTGTAAATTTGACTAATGCTCCTTGACTTGCAAATTGAACTTATTGCACTCTTCCTTTCAGACTGCTTTACCATGCAAAGTTTATATGACATCTTTTGACTGAATGTTGTCTGATGCTTAATGTGCTGCCTTAGTTTGTACTTTGCTGCCATCATATATGACCTTGCACAAATTTGATCAGGTGACCCGCTAACTGGTAAAGCTTTCAGTCTCCATGCCGTCATATAGTCAAGAATCATCCCAATGAGTTTCATGAGCATCTTCACCACTAAAGCAGAATTCTATCTGATGTTAGAGCTGCAGAACATTACCTTGTGTTTTATATTCAGCTCAGAAAACATTAAAAGTAAAGTCTCACAAAGGATGTCACCCTTTAGAAGCTTATTGCACATGTCACAGCTTCATCACTTAACATGGACAAGGTGTTAGTGACATGCTCTGAGGTAGCGAGCTGGAAGAGGTTGCAGCATCTGCGCCCTGCAAACTTCAAGGTCCTTGAGATGCCAAATGGGGGAGAGCAGTTCTTTGTGCAATGACTCCCCCTTTCTTCGCGCTGTGGTTCAGCACTCCATTCAGTGTAAATACAACGGTGAGAAACAAAACATCCAGTTTGAAATTTTATTGTAAAATTGGAAAAAAAGGAGAAAGAGAGAAAAGCCCCAATAAGCATTTCTTTTTTTTATACATATCTTTATCTTACCATGACCATAAAATAAAGAAACTTTAAGTGACCAAAAAATAAATAAATAAATAAATAAATAAATAAATAAATAAATAAATAAATAAATAAATAAATAAATAAAT
>JBAMHW010000016.1:22671414-22682069 GCA_037177495.1 Rhadinocentrus ornatus | reverse complement strand
TATATAATATTTATGCATACCTGCCTCAGAGAGGACATTTAGCGCAGGTGGAAATGAAACCTGCCACAGGGCTTTACTCAAGCCTCATGCTGTGGACAGACTGGTGTTTTTGGTTTTTAACTTGAAATAAAAAGTTGGCCTACGTTTATTTCAGTTAAATTTCAAAGTTCTAGCCAAATTACTATGCCAGTAATTATACTTGGCATTGTTTAAATATCTTAAATAATATGGACAATTGGATTTACATTTTGATGTCATCTTAATTTGATATTTGTTAACAATTTTTTACTTTTATTTTGTTCAAAAGCTTGAGTAAGATAATATTGAGCAAACCTTATTTGGCACATTCTCCTGTGATTTTAAGTACAGCCTGGACATAACTTGGAGTTGGTAAGCAATTAGAGTTTGACAGCATTTTTTATTAAAAAACAAAAGAAAAAAAACACACTTTAAAGGATATAGTCAGAATATCGTTATCGGAAAATAAAGGATAATAATCTAGATTTATTGTTTTTCCCTATATCGCCCACCCCTACTCATCAGTTATGTTTTTAATGGCTGTCAGTCTGCACTTGTATGCCGATGACACAGCTTTGCAGTCACATAGCATTTTTAGTTTAACTGGATGTTACATTATTGACATGTTTGCTGTGTCTAGCATCTTCTAAAAGAGCCAACATAAGGAAACAATAAGGAAACCATAGAACAATGACTTAGAAGGTCTAAGCAACTGATGTGAATTTCAGCCATAACAGTGGACTAACTTTGAACTTTAAAGGAAATGGTCATTAAACTCAAAATTAGTATAGCCACATTAAATTACAGATGTGTTGTGTCTTTAGCCCTTTTCACACAATTTTGGTTCTATGTTAGTGCAACTAAAGATTTTCTTATTCACCCACACTGTTCCCCTTTTGTTTGTGAATTCAAATACCAACCCAGTGTCCTAGTTTGCTCTGCTGACATGTCAATTCAGCTCAGTAACTACCTCAAATCTGATGTTTGTCTATGTTTATAACAAAAAGAAGGGTAATACATAGTAAAGGTGAACCACGCTCGCCTTGAACAAGCAAGGTGAACGTGGTTTTACTGTGCTTCACCTTCAGTGTTTAGTTTGACTTGCTCAACAAAATCTCAAGAAAAGTGTAAAAAATATCAGAAAAACGCACAAACAGATGTTATGTGCTGCTCAACTTGCTTGCTGTGTTTCTAAACTAGATAGCTCTTTCAACTTTAGCTGCATCCTCTTGGGAGAATCTTCCTCTAAACTATATTTGTTAATTATTTTCTGTTGATTTGATGATCTGAAACTTGAACGGAGAAATTTTGTTGTATTATCGTAACTTTTTCCTGTTGGGAATTTATTATGTTTTCTTTTTGGTGTTTGTGCATGCTGATGTTGTGCGGTGTGTGCTGCACGATGCAGCACATTTTTTTTTATCCCAGAAAAATAAAGTATATTTTATTTTATCTTTAAATAAAGCAACTTTTGACACTTGTACATGTACAGTGGTTTCTGTTTTCCTTCTGGGTCAAATATACACTGCTCAAAAAAAAAAAAGGAACACTTAAACAACACAATGTAACTCCAAGTCAATCACACTTCTGTGAAATCAAACTGTCCACTTAGGAAGCAACACTGGTTGACAATAAATTTTACATGCTGTTGTGCAAATGGAATAGACAACAGGTGGAAATTATAGGGAATTAGCAAGACACCCCAATAAAGGAGTGGTTCTGCAGGTGCCGTGGAGAACGTTCTGCTGCCTACAACATCCTGCAAGACGAAGGCATTGATGCTATGGACTGGCCCGCCCGTTCCCCAGACCTAATTCAAATTAAGCACACCTGGGACATCATGTCTTGCTCCAACCCCCAACGCCACATTGCACCACAGACTGTCCAGGATTTGGTGGATGCTTTAGTCCAGGTCTGGGAGGAGATCCCTCAGGAGACCATCTGCCACCTCATCAGGAGCATGCCCAGGCTTAGTAGGGAGGTCATACAGGCACGTGGAGGCCACACACACTACTAAGCCTAATTTTGACTTGTTTTAAGGACATTAAAGTTGGATCAGCCCTTTAGTGTGTTTTTCCATTTTAATTTTGAGTGTGACTCCAAATCTTGACCTCCATGTGTTAATAAATTTGATTTTCATTGATAATTTTTGTGTGATTTTGTTGTCAGCACAGTCAACTATGTAAAGAACACAGTGTTTAATAAGAATAGTTCAAATATATTGCTCTTCATTTTAAAACTCTACTCCTCTTCTTAAGTTTAGTGTTGCAGGTCCAAATCTCCTGCGCTCAAGCTTGGTCTCTCTCACTCATTGACACATTCTCAAAACTTCTGCTCTTGGATATTTTTTCCTCTCTTGGGAAAGAGCTGTCTGTCAAACATCCTCCAGCCAATGGAACACAAGATAAATGTTGACTGAGAAAATCATCCCACCAAGTTAACAAGCTAACTTTTTCTTCTTTACTTTTAAAAGTAGACACTTATTTGTCAGTAAAATTATCATTGATTGGGCCTCTATGTGATCAGTTGCTGCCTCAACTAAGATGACTTCTTGAAAGCACATAAAGAGGAAATAATAAAGATCTACATCAGGATGGCAGACTTTGTATTTGATTTTGTTAAACAATCTCTCCAAGATGTGACGTGGAAGCAGATCCTGAAGGAGTAATGGGGTTGAAATTTTGGAAATACAGGTTAGTTTCATGTTCTATATTGTCTGAGAGAAAAAAACACAAATTGAAATGTTTAATTTATTTGACAAAGTGTTACAAGGCTGACATCACCATGTTGATGCTCAACACACTCAATTACTTAACACTATGAGAACAATATGATAATTTTGCTACATATTTACCAAACCTAGAGGAATGATGATCAGCTCCATATGCATGCTAATTATAGGTAAATTCTACCATAAAAACAGAATATTTATGTCTCAATTAAATATTTTTCTTAGCTTTATACTTGGCATACAGTATGTTTGTATATGTACAGTTAGTTTTTAAATAAGTATTTTTATTGTACTTATTTAAAAAAAAAAAAAAGCATAATAAAACAAGCTCATACTGAAGATGGTGGGGACGGTTTGCTCGGTCAGCAGTTATCTAGTGCTCTATTGGCTGGAGGACGTTTGACAGACAGCTCATTCAGCAACCCAAGAGAGAGGAAAAAATATCCAAGAGCAGAAATTTAAGAATGTGTCTGAGTGTGAGGGAAAGAGACCAAGCTTGAAAGAAGAAAATTTAACCCTGCAACACTAAACTTGAGAAGAGGAGCAGAGTTTTGAAAGGAAAATGGACTTTTTGAGTGTGAGAGCACTTTTGAAAGAGAGCGCAATGTGATATTTGAGCGTGAAAACAAGAAATCTTGCTCACAAACTGAACAATTA
The DNA here is from genome assembly GCA_037177495.1 of Rhadinocentrus ornatus. Taxonomy (NCBI): domain Eukaryota; kingdom Metazoa; phylum Chordata; class Actinopteri; order Atheriniformes; family Melanotaeniidae; genus Rhadinocentrus; species Rhadinocentrus ornatus. The sequence goes on along the minus strand of JBAMHW010000016.1, from coordinate 22,678,663 downwards.
AGCTCTTGATTAAAGATAGTGGAATACCCCCATACCATGAGCATGGCTTTCTGATTCATAAGCAGAACAACTGGGCAGGATTTGAAGCTCCATTGCTGACTCAAATCTTAGTAACGGCACACAGAACAGTTCTGGTCCAGGCAGGAGCTGTGGCTCTGCTCTCTGAAAGCATATGCATGCAGCTCAATGACTTTCAAGTCATTGGTATCTGAAGGACAACAGCCCTCTGGACATGCTTTATATTTTGCCCTTGAATGTAAAATTAATTTAGTCTTTAATGTAAAATGTATAGAAGTGGAAGAAGGGGAGCTTTTCCTTGCTTTCCCTTAAACAATGTTGAGATACAAAAGCAACATTTGCCATCACGCACAAGTTTTGCTTAAAACATTTTATTTGTGTTTTAATACAGACTCAGCAGTCTTAAGTCATGTTTTGAGACACAAAAAAACTACTAAACTACTAAAGCATAGAAATGATAATAACTAACATGCATAACAACGTCCTGGAAAAGCTACATGATCCTGGCTTGCAAAGGGGGCCGGGCCTTCAGTCACAGATCTGATAGTCGGTGATGGACAAGGCAAGGACAGTGGACTGTTTTTAAAAGAAACTCTGGCTGGTTTACTTATGTCTCAGGCATTTAAGGGTTCTGGCAAGTGTTGTATTCAAGGTTTTAATAGTTGACTTCCTGTTATTCAGTATAAGTGAGATGAGATTGGAATCTTACACAGTCAAAAAAAACACTAGCTTTTAAAGAACTATTTTGCTGGACTCAGAGAAAAGTGGGAACCATAGTGACACATTATCCACTCTTTGAATAGGTGGTATTACAAGACAGATATAGAGATATATCTGAGATTTCTAAAATATGGAGAGCACAAAACTAACATCAAAGCTGTTCTTTTTTCATTATTCAAAATATGAAGTCATTGTTGAATATTTTGTTTAAACTAGTTTACACATTGCATGTTTAATAAGCAGCGAGGGTGAGACCTAACAATCTGAGACAGACCAAAAGCTGAAGGTCATCACATTTAAGTTGCCTGCTGTGTCCTCGGGCTCTGATGTATATGATGTATAACTCTAGTAGTGTCTTTGGGATTCACCATCATGCTATTATTTCTTAATTCTTATTTGTAAATAAACTTCTAACCTTATCCATCTGAGCATTCACTTATTTTTAAATTACTCCTCAAAAATAATGTGTTTATAAAATGTGGCCATGAGCCATGGAGCACAGGTAGTATTAAGAAAGATCATTGTGTCAAACAGTACATTAGTTTCCTGGTGTTTGTCACATGGAAGTGTTCTGCATCAGCGGTGTAACCATGTTTGAATCCAGCAGAGATGTCGTGGCACATCCAGCCTCACTGTAAGGGGGTTGTCTCTGGCTGTGCAGCATCTGCAGTACATTTTGCACTTGTACATGTACGTCTTCACTGTGGAGCAGCACTATGCAACACAACATTAGAGTGACTTTGATTACATACTTTTCTCACCAAAACAAAGCATCCTTGACACTGCATGTTCCTCACCACATCTACCCAGCGGGATCCACATCTCTCTCTCTCCACTCCTCCTTGTCTCCTCCCATCCTGTTTCTTTAGCTTTTCCTTGCTTTCCCTTGTTTTGTTTAACTTTTATTTCTTCTGTAGCACTCATGAGCAGCACCTGGTGAACATTATTTTCAAAAAGCATCATCATGCATCATTGTAAGGATGCATGCCCTTATCAGCTGAACCATCTGGCAAACGGCTTATGCACCATCAAGCTTAAATGCTTTGCGTCTGTTGATCAAATGGATGTCTCATTGTTTTCAGAGTAACACCCTTAACCTCTGAGCCTCTTTGTACTCTGGCCTGCTGTCAAACAAGATTTTCCTTGTTGCAGAGGTTGCCCTGATCATTCCAATGAAACATTAAGATCAGACATTTACCCTAAGATCAGAAAGGTTTTTCATCTATTAAACCACCATTGAAGCTTTATATTAATACAGAGAGGTGTGTGCCATCAAGACAGCCTTTAGTGTGGTTATCATAGACAACAAAAGCTCTCAATTTGGTAGCAAAGAGGACATTGATCTACCTCATTACCTTTTATACTTTTGTAAGAAAATGTTCAAATGTATAGTAATGTCAGTAATTTCAAACTCAAAAACCAATGTGGTTGAAGAGAAAACTTACATAAACCTCTGTCAAAACAGAGATGCGCTCTAATTCAAGATTTAAAAGCTGCAATGAATTATTCCTCCAACTTGTGGCAGACATCCTACAGTCTCTCAGTTGTGTCAGAGTCTCTTGGCCTAGTTATACAGACAGCCTTGCCAGTAGCCTTATGTATTCATCCAATGAACTCTAAATAAGTCATAGTTGCAAGTGTGAAAAAAGGGGAGAAAATAACTGAGCACAGCAAAGCAGCATCTACAACTCCTGCAGCTGGCCTTAAATGAACGAATTGAGAAAAGAAAAATAACGATTTCACATTCATGAGGGTCATGGAATTTCATGATGACTACCTATTTTCCCCAAGGATGCTGAACCTATGTCATTAGCTAACAGGAGATTATATAAATGGCACCACATTACACATACCTGATTCACATACTTTTTTCTCTACATACTGTATATCTTATATCCTCTTTTTACTTAAACCAGGTTTATAGCTCCTAGTTTTCCCAGTTGACTTGAAACTTAAGTTTTCCTCTACATTGTTTACTTTTACAGATAATAGAAGAAAAATCAGCAATATTTTCTTTTGAGTGAGGTACTGATTTCGTTTCCAATGCACAAACGGGACAAACAATACAATCTGACAGGAGGACAAAGCCCTTCACACAAACACACACACTCACCCACATTATGCGTAGACACTGACTGAGCTTCTTGCAGTGCAGTTGCACTATCTTCAATCAGCACTATTGTGTTGCAAAATACAGGTATGGATGCTGAACACAAAGGTCTGAATTGCAATACTGTCAGTGCAATAGCCGTCAAAATAAGAACTTCTCAGCAAGACTGAGCTCTGCTTTTAATCACTGTCTGAGATTGATTATGCCCGCCCAAAAGTGCACACTTTGCACTGAAAACATCACTGTGAATATTTGACAAATGGGTCTCCTCTTGAGATATATTGCCTGACGTTGAGAAGGATGTTGTGCATGCCTACAGCGTGTTTGTCTACTGGCATCATCTCACTTTACATTCAAGTGTTTGTTTGGCTTTAGGTGGGGACGTGCTGGATTAAAAGCTACAGTGTGTCCTGTGGCATTTATGTCCACACCTGCTTTGCTATCTTTCCTGTATATTTTAATTCCACTGAATGTTGGGGAATTATGTAAGTGAAGAACAAACAAGATTTGAACAGTCACACTAAAAGCACCTTTGTGAACAAAATATCTTGTCCCTACAAAAACTGCAGCTCAACAAGAATTTGATAAAGTGTAGCTTGTTTGTAGAAACTGGGTTTCTATGATGACTATAAAGAACATTTAAACCAGGTGCTGTTGTACTGGCGATGGCACTGTATCTCACATGAATTGGTGAAAAGTTACCAAAGACACCATCTTAAAAGCTGAACACTGGAGAGTTGACAAAGTAGGTGAGTGGCACACAACAAAGACTTAGATACTGTATAATGTATTTAAGCTTATGTTTTTGTTGAGTGAATAATTCAAGTTTCTTCTGTCTAAAGGAAGAGGAAACATTGCTGAATAAGCAAATCTTATGCAGTGGGAAGGTATTTCAAAGTCCTTCCCTTTTCTCTGTGATGTATCTGCATAGGGGCTGTTTGTTATGGAAAATAAAATTAACTGCATGCAGATCATGTGCAAGTGCTTCAAAGCACAAGGTCAAAATACTAAAGGGAAATTAATGCTTTATCTGTAAACTTAGTTATTGATATTCCATTCCTCTCTTGGTACAACAGTGACCTAAAATATTTTCAGCATTCACAAACAACATAAACATGCAAATTTCATCTTACTCTGTCTTTCTCTCCAGAGGAATAATTCTGGATTACAAGTAAGCAGGCACTTTTCTTTTTTCTTTTTTTTTTTCTGGGGCCGTGCTTAACTTCCAGTTTTTTAGTTTACTTTATATACACAAACACACACATAGGCTACAACAAAGATTTGCACATCGAAACACACACACATGATTAAAACACCAGCTGTGATTGCTGGCGTGGTTCAGAGACACAAACACATAAGAGGAAAGGGAATGAAACAGAGTGCTCACCCAGGGTTTGATGAAACTCACCCGACACCGGGGTCATGGGGGTGGGTGGGAGGCTGTTGATGTTAAGCGCCCCCATCTGGTGGATCTGTGTGGTGGGAAAAGCCACGCTAGGAGTGAGATAACCTCCGTGGCTTGCTGCCATGATGGCTGCTTGCTGCTGCATGAGCTAAAGAAGAGGGACACAGAGAGGTGGGTGGAGGGGAGGATGGTTGGATGGGTGACAGAGAGCAAGAGGGAGACAGGCGGGTCATAGAGGTGAGAGGAGGACATATGGTGATGAAAACATATAAGTTGCAAAGGAGTCAGAGGAAGAGAGAGAAGTGGACCAAGAGAGAAACGTAGCAAGGTTTGAGCAGCGGGAGGAAGGTATGTAGAGGTTGATGGATGGATAGTGCATTGGAAGTGCAGAGAAAGTAGAGCGGAATAAAAGAAAGAGAAGAAAAAAGAAGCCTGTCAACCTATGTTTAGTGAATCTGTCTTTCCTCCCAGCAGGAAGCCTGTCACCAGCTGCAGAAACGATTTAATAGCTGTCTGTTGGACTCATACAAATCAAGGCATTGACATGTGCACATTATCTCTGTGCTCAAGGGACAGACAAAGTTTGCAGAGTCACAATGCTTTTTCTTTACAGTTGTCAAACTTCACAATACTTTGTTTGGCTGTATGGAAATGCCAGTCACCTCCCACTCCTGTCCATTTTTATTTTTTAAGCCTCATCTCTAATTTTTCTGATTTGTGATGATTGCTGCTTGCAGCCTGACATTCATCTAGAGTTAAGCATTTGCTTTGACTTATACTAAAGTCAGAAACCATCCAGGCTAGTATTTTACCAAAAGAGAAAGCATTATGCAACATAATATTTCTAAACAGGACTATCACTGTATGACATTTTCTGTAGAAAAAAGTTTTTATCCCAAACAATCCTCTCTCAGTAAGCAGAATTGCACTGGAATCTCAGATATTAGCAAGTTCAGACCCTGAGACAATATTTTTAAACCAAATGTTTGGAGCAACTCAGATTCAAGACCATGCTGTAAATAAAGGATGTTTAGTCAGTAAATGGCAGTCAGTTTTCACCTGCTGGACAATCAAGCACAGAGAAAAAATCAATAACCTTTCATTTACTCTGCATTTCTACTTCTACTTTCATGTGAAGTGAGAGCTGAAACTATTTTCAATCAAATGCTGCCCATGGAGTGTTTATTCATATGCATAAGACATGCTCACATGCACCGCTGCCTTGAGCTGCACTCACACACAAAGATGCACATACCTACACTCATGCTTTAAACACGCATGAAGAGTGATCGAGACTATTTGAGCTCCCGCACTCTGCTTAAATTCTCCTGGTGCAAAACCACATTCCGAATGCCTAATACAGAAGAAAATCCATTGTTGTACAATGACTTTTGCAGCTTGTGAACCAGAGGGTTTATCTAGGGAATCAATAATCTTTTGCAGGCTGTGTAGCTGCCCATCAGACATGCAGACCTGTGTGGAATAGGAATATAAACACAGCAAGACTAGCCTCTTGCCCCCGTCTCTGCATCTGTTTAATACTGCATAGCTTTTATGTGTCAAGGGGAGCTGCTGATGGCCATGGCCCGAGACTGACTTGTATAGGCAGAAATCAAACTCCCCTGCCACCGGCACTGATGCTAATGACTATAATGTGAGACAGTGGAGGTATAGAACGGCACTCTGCTTGTATTTGCATGTGGACCCGGCTATGGAAAAGCCAATTATTTTCCCTCAGTGCCCCTGTCAGGTAATCTGAAAGTGGCTGTCCTGCTGCAGAATGACCAGTGCTGGCGTCTCATCCATTAGCCACATGCCTTGCCACTGCTTTCTATTAACGCCTTTTGTGATTTGCATAATTTTATCAACGTGACAAATTGGAATCATCCATTCCTTCCCGAATAAGATAAATTGAGCCTTTAAGGGTGTATAGTTGAAAAAGACAGAAGCAGAGGTAGAAAGTTAACAAAAGCAGTAGCAAAGAAGCAAACAAAGAGGTCGCAAGGTTCTGGGGCTTCTCTTGCTTTGTCAACGCTGTGACTGCCCTCCTATTAGGATGAGAACAATATCAGACTTCATGATGATGAACCTGAGTGGGCTGGTATTACAGAATAACTACATGGTCATTTGCACAACTTTTTTTGGTCTTGTTTTTTTTTTTTTTTTTCAGGCGAGGCTCGTTGCTTTCTCAGAGGACTGGGAACTTTGAGCTGACTCTAATGAGCTAGCAGCCTATTTTTTTTTCAGATCTTGTGACCTTATACAAGTTGCAGGCCTGGATGAAAGAATAATGAAGTGGAAGTAAATAGTAGCATTTCCAGAATACCATCCTTTCTCTCTGATCATGTCTTAGATAATGCATTCCTTAATGCCATCCATCAGATTGTTATTGGTAAAAATTCTGGAATAAACTGATGCTTTGTACCAAATCAAAAATCCAGGAAATAGAAAATTCAAGCATGTAATTATGTCTGAATGTGGTGCTTGGCTCAGATAAGAATAAATAAATAATAAAATAATGTAATCTAAGAAACAGGAGGCCCAGTGGTGATGTTGACAGAGGATCAAAGTTACTCCATTTTATCCCAATTTTCACGCTTATATCTTGTCTTTCAAAAAATTCTAAATAATTATATTTAAAAGTCTTTCTCTGTTCTTCATTTATACACTAACTAGCATATAGGAAATGTCTGGTAGAGAATGAATCCAACTGAGTCTTCATCATGACAGACACAACCTTTTCTTGCTGCCTTTTCTTAGAGTTTGGAAGAGTCAGGTAAAAACAATGGGAACAAAAGAGAAATGCATGAGATGAAAGGCAGTAAAGAAAGTTGCCTGGGCTTCAGTTGCATTAATTTAGTGTCGGACATCTGCTTTTTTATTGCAACCTGATGGCATTACTCTCCCCTGGTGCTAGCAGGCAATCACCTCTTTATCACATGGCAATTATCTCTGTAGTGCTGCTCTGTGACTAGTTTACTCTTGTGCACTGTCAC
>JBAMHW010000016.1:22656905-22671167 GCA_037177495.1 Rhadinocentrus ornatus | reverse complement strand
CCCCCGCACATGCACATGTATACCGAGGCACATACAGGGGTTGTCAAAAGCTGGTCCTCACAAGTATAATACAGATAAATCAGGTCACACACACACACACACACACACACACACACACGCACGGGGTGTTTACAGTACAGCCAGATGATGCCGTAATTTGTTGTTCTCATGTGTGCTGTGTGGCTTGATTGTGGATCCCTCCGACAGGGGGCGGTGTTTCCTAATGTGCGTTTACAGCCTCATTCACCCACACGCTGCCACCATTAGCACGAAGTTTAACTCTTCTCTTTTTTTTCTTGTTTATTTATCCCACACCTGATGTATTTGTTAGCGATGTATAGGGGACGCGATGCACAATGTAATTTTAAATCTGAAACTTTTATACATATTTCCTGATGTAGTCTTTCTTCCTGAGGAGTGCTAAAATGGCTGGCTTCAGCATGAGGTAACACTTAAAAAAAAACATGGGAAAGCAAAATGACTTCTAACTGTGTACAAGATATGATGTTCGTGTCTTGAGGAGAAAATCCCCCTAACCAAAAATAATAAATAAATAACAAAAGTCGGTTTTATAACTTGCGTTCAGTGACACATAGTAGAGCTATTATCATTAAACACTAACACTGGACTGAAACATGGAATCTCACTTTCTCTTCCTTGGCTTCTTGTTTTATGAAATCACCTTTTGCAAATAGGATGTCTCCTGTCAGAGCACACCAGTGTCTGTGTCTGTCATAAAAATGGCACATTTCTCATTTTTGGCATATGTTGTCAGTGTTGTACCCCTCCAATTTGTGTTCAGAGCCCCCTCCTTCTCCTAGTTTGACTAAAATCCAATTTACTGGCTGTCAGCTCAGCTCTATAATCCTATCCACTGCTGTAGTGGAGAGGTAGCTCTTTGAATTTACCATTTACTGTATTCGCTGGTTATAGCTATATATTCCATCTCTCCCCGTGTCTGTATCCTATACTTTGCCACCTCGTCTTCTCTTGGCCAGTGTATATGGAGAGTAGGCGAGCATGTAGTGTGTCTTTGGAGATAAAGTCCTTTTTCTGTCACTGCAGGTTTTTCGTCTTGGGAGAATATGTGTAGTTTATCTTGCAGAAAAGAAACATTCATCGTATCACTTCAGCACACTCCTGGTGGTTGCAGGCAAATCAAGGCTGCACACTATGTGCATGCAGCCTGCACCAATGAGTCTAATGTCAAAATAGCTGTTGTGCAAGCTGGACACCCACACTGAAGGAAACAAGCGTTTCCTTTTTATTCAACTCTTTATGCATCTGGAAAAGCAGTCCTGAAAAAAGTCTTGAGTGAAATATGATACCAAGGACCTTAGTGATAATCTATTGCTGCCTCTTGTGCACTCATTACTTTATCAAAGGTTGGGAGGGGTGGGTTATCTCCAAGGTTGCTTCAGAGTTTCTGCAGCAACTTTCTTTGCTGAATTCATCATATCCAGGTGCAGAGCATCCATAGTCTCTGTGATTCATAATTCTTACAGAAGGAGAATTTTTCTTTCAATAAGATCGTTCATGCTTTACAATGTGCATCTAGGAAACACGTGTGCAATTTGTCCTTTAGATTTAATGTAATAAATTCTTTCTATTGCTGAAGTAGTCCCCATGCCCTTGTTACTTCCACTCAGAACTCAATTTCTTCATCATCCTGCTCTTTCCTATATTATATGTGTCTGATGAGCGGAGGTGGAATAGAGAAGGAGAAAGAGGGTTCACTGTGCAGCGTACATGAGTGTGTACATGAGTGTGTACACTCTTGTGTGCATCTGTATGAGCTGACACGGGTCTCTGCCACAGTAAATAAAAGTCATGGCCAACCTGAGCAGGGCACAATGGTCTCCCCGCAGACCGGCACTTCCTCCACCACACCTTAAACATTTGCATTTCTTCACATTTCCCGGGAAAGAGCTGCATTTCATGAATGATAATGAAGGTGGGAGTTTTACTGGAAAGTGCACAAGAGATGGTCTCGCAATTACTCTGGGATGGTCAATTTGCACATTTCACAGTGGGTCCATGGCTGTGATATGAAAATGAGGGAAATGGATAAGCCCCCCAAGACCTGACTAACATCAACAATTGATCCTGACATTTAGAAACTGCAAAAATTTTAAACTTTTACATCCAAATGAGCACCATAAAAAGATAAATTTGTATTTTTCTTTCTCTGTAAATAAATTCTCTGCAGATGCATTATGTGTATTTATGCAGTGTGTTGTGACAGAGGCCCTGGTTTTTATCTCGGTGCTGGTTGGGAAGCTTTTCGTAAATTCATTTTAGTTTCCTTCAAGTAGGCGGTGTGCATGTGTATGCATATGCTAGCGTACGCTGTGATGGGAGAAGGGTGGGGGGAGGCGGTTGGGGTGTGTATGTGCTCTGCCTCAGCAGGAAAGAAGTTCAGTTTGTGTGCAGATAAGTTGCCTGCGGAATATTCAGAATCAACTGTGGCCCCCGAAGCATCTTTTGTACCCAGAGGGAGGGACAATGGGAGGGAGCGGGGAAGGGTAAAGAAGCAATGTGATAGAGGGTAGAGGGGGGTGCATGGTGAGAAGGGGCGGCACAGGCTGTGTGAACTCATCAAAGAGCCGAGGGTCTGCAGTGTGTGGATGGTGCATGCTCTGAGGGGGGTGGTTGGTGGTGGGAGGGCAGAGGAGAGCTGATGAAGGTTTTGGAGGGTAGAAGCTAACTAAATGTTAGCCTACACACGGAGAGTAGCCAAAGCTGTTAAAGTGCTGTTAAAGAGGAGAAAAGATGACACTGAGGCTGATTAAATGTAGTTAGTCAAGTTAATTTCCACCTGTGCCAGTACCTCACTATGCAGAAATAAACCTAACATGGGTAACAGTTCAAGCAGATTTGGTATCAGCCGGAAAACATCACAACACTTGCGAATCCAGTATGTGTTATACTTTCGTGTCATATTTTTATGGATTTCAGTATTTTATATTTGCAGCTTTTATATGTAAATCTGAAGAGAAAAAATATATAACCCAGTTAAAATGACTCTGCGTGTTAAAATCAATTGTTAAATCTTCTTTGAAATACATAAATGAACACAGGGTTTGGAGGGTATTTAAGTCTTCAAATACTCGGAGTGCAATACGGCACAAACATAGCATTTAAGAACCCACAACTGCCTGGTGTCTGTATCAGCAGAATAGAATCATAGGTTGCAGCCTAATCGTTCATTTCTTTAAAAAATGTTTTGCTTAGAGAGGTTTGAAACTGAGTGAAATGATCTGTAAGTATCCAAATGGCAGCAACAGAAATGGTTGGATTCCCTACTCGCTAAGAAGAGAAGCTTCACTTCTTTTAGTAGAATAGGAAACGATGGACAATTGAAAATGATAGAGGACAAAATAATCCAGGTACATTCAAAGCAGAAACCCTATCTGACAATTCAAACCTTCCTTGAAAAAGTAGTTACCTTTATACTAACTAGGATATTAGTATAATATTTTTTGTAAATCTATTTTAAATTGTTAGCTTTTAATATAAGTAAATTTGACCAGGTATTCTGTGTCCATAAAATACACAAGTTAAGAATGTAGGGTGAGAAGAAAAATTTTGCTGTCCAGTTTCTCCACAGCAATCACGTGTTTCGTCAACACCTGTAGTTAGTTCAGTCTGGTTGTCTTAGTACTGCAGATGTCTTTACTAAACCTGCAAAGGAAAAAATCACTCCTTCACATCTTTGCTAGACCTCGTGCGGTTTTCCATTGAGTTCAAGCCTTTGGGAAAAGACCTCGCTTTTTTCTAAAATATTTGATGACAGCTATGGATTTAAACCATTTAAAGCTCTTTCACATGATATAAGAATGATACACTAAAACAGTCAAGCTTTAAGAGAAAGTGCAAAACTGGATGTTAAATCTCTGTGGGTTTGAGTCTCTGATCAGCAACTGTCACACAAGTGGTCATTTGACACAACGATAATGTGAAAATATATTGCATTAAACCTTAGCAGCTTTAAAAGCCAGCATGCTTAGACCCTAACAATTTTATAGTCCAAGAATGGCAATGTCGAAAACTGCTGCGTTTCATAGCAATTTTTATACTCATTTCATAAATGTGTCCACTATGTGCTATGCAGTAACTTGTTATAACATACATAAACCCCTATAGGAGCTGCAAATGTGCTCCTATGCCTCATATGCTTTTGTCCAACTCACCGCATGTGCGTAAGAGCTGTAGGTGCTAAAAGGAAGGGCGATGGCTGGATTGAAGATGCCAAACTGCCCTACCATCTGCTGCATACGTCTGATGGTGCGCTCCTTATCTGTGTCGGCAAACTTGACCACCAAGCTTGAGGAAGCACCCTGAGGAGTAAAAGGAACAAAACAAAATTATTGGAAAGAGAGCATGAACACGTAACTTTGCTTTACTTTACTTAAAGCCTGATTCAACTCAACACTCGTGTAGTTGGTAGAGAAATATCTGTTGTATAGAGCATCCCTAAAAGACTTTGAGATAATTGTGCGATCATTATTATTACCTGCATATTTCGAAACAGATGGGAACAAAAGCTTCAAAAAGTCCAGTAACATGAATGTTATTGGTTGTTATTTTGGATTTCTTAGTCTGGCATATTTATAAGCAACAACATGCTGGTAACATCAATACCTCGAGAGCTCCTCTAATTGCATGTCAGAGATCATTTTCTGTATTCTAGATACATCTCTGTGCATTTATAGTACTGCCAATAATGGCTGATTTTCATTTTTGTGTTGATTAAATAGTTCAACAACAGGCAGATAGGAATTCTCATTTCCTTCAATCGTTATAATATGAAGTCACCATGAGCAGAGCTTCCTCACTGTGTAGAACATGTCATATGTGTAGTTTAACCCTAGAGCTAGTTCCCATTGAAGTGAAAATATCTGCAAAGCAGATTGTTGTGAACAATGGTGATGTGATTTTTTTTAAGAAAATGTTTTCTTTTTAGGGAAATTTCTCGGATTCTGTCAACCTTTTTTGTTTTAGCATTCTTTTTGGTTCTTTGGTTCTGGCTACACATCCCTTAATCAACATTATCTCTTAATGCATCCTAATAATGAAACCAGCAGGTGTGTCTGCTGCACACCCTTCATTAAGAATCTTCAAATGATTGAGTGCTACAGTTGACCTTTTGTGTGCTCCGCCTCTTTCCTGCCCCCAGCGCCCCAAAACCGGCCAATCGATCCTCATAAAAGGCCGAAATATTACTCTGATCTGACAGTTCAGAAAGGTTGTGTGTCGGACTCGATAAGAGGAACCATGAAATTGATGCAAGGCTGTCAATAACTGTGGTGACTGGTGATGTGCTGGAATTTAAAGTGAGGACTAAGCTGGTGTTTGGCTATTTGGGCCTGTGTGAATGCAGATTACAAACACACTGCTCTTGATGACATCCAAAATAACAGATCTTATTATCACAAAATAATTTTTAATTTTCCTCTTCATGCTTTCTTCCTTCACTGAGATCTCCTGCAAATAAAGACATCTACAGACAGCAAAAGATACCCAAAGACAGGCATTGGACCTTTCGACTGTAGTTTATAGATTTTATGCTCTTCTTTTCCCTTTCTCTCCACTTTGCTCAATACTCCCCCCAGCCCTCTCCTCTGGGCTGGCTCGGTCGAATCACAGGCTTGAAAGACTATAGGTGAATATCCAGTTAGTTAGTTGGCTGTCTGACTAAATGACTGGTTGTCTACATAGTTGAACGATTTACTGACTGGCTGGCTAGCTTGCTAATTGCCCGACAGACTAGTCATCAAGGTAGCTGACACTTGACAACAAATATAATTTGCTACTATGTGCATTGTTCCATCCTACTTCAGAATCATTTATGATTTTTAAATTAGGAAAATAGATCTGTATGGCAGAACTATTTATTATAAGTAATACCTTAATGAACACTAAGTCACCTTACTATGAGTTGTAACTTTGGGAGAGTGCAGTACAGGACTGTGCAGAACCAAAACACTGAGATGTTTAAATATATGATAAATATTTCAACTCCCTCTCATCATAAAAATAAATAAATAAATAAATAAAGCTATTACTATCATGGTAATAAGAGCTGTGTGCTCCTCCTCTGCTTTTCTAATTTTTAGGGAAGTCTTAGATATATAATCTGAAGAGATTAAGTTGGAACTTCGCAGTCAGCCTCTTTTCCAACTACAAATAGACACAAGCACTTCTGCTTGAATAATAGAAACAAGGTTTATCATGAATTGACCTGCCTGGTTATATAAAAGCATTGTGCCATTCTCTTTCCCACTCTTGTCTGTGTGTCACACTCTCTGCAAAGCTTTTCTCGAGGAGCTCAGTACACGGAGATTGCCCTCCCACTGGCTCTCCTCAGGACACCTGAATCTTACGGCTTGTCGGCTAAGCATCCATTGCCACATTTGTTTATCTCCAAGGTTTTTCCATTTAAGCCTGTCAAGATATCAGTGAGCAGAATCTCCGTTGCTATAAAAGGGAGGAGGATGAAGTGTGAAGTGAAAGTCTCATTAAATTTTTAAGCTGCCAAGTGTGAGCAGAATCCCCCTGCTGGGCGGCTTCAAGCTGCCTTGAGAGCCACTAAAGGAAGGGGAGTTAAACATGAAGAATAAAACTACAGAGATTTTGGACCAAAAGGAAAGTGTGTCTCTATATGGGACTCATCTTATTGCCAAAACAGATTGTATTGGTGGCTGTCCAAACTGTATACCCTAATTTGAATGAGGGAAATTAAGTTTCACATTTAGATGCATATTAAAAATTCATTTGTCAAATAATGCATGAAAGCATGTATGAGGAAAACTTAGAGGGCAAGCCACACTGTACTGTGTAGGATATATTGTTGTGAATTGGAAATTACCAACTTATTTTTTACATGTTTTGGACTAACGTGTAAAAATTTTTTCACCGTGACGACCGCAGATAAAGCTCATACAATTGAACACAACCAAAAAATGAAATAGTTTTGGTTTTGCTTTTTTTATTAGTCAAGTTTCAATAAAAGATATATTCTTCTGCAGAAAAAAAACAACAAAACTTCATATAGACTCCTGTGTTTTGTTTTTTCAAAATTTATTTGGTTGCAAGAATTTTGAGGCTCCTCTGTACTGACGGCTTAAATCCTTCAAGATTATTTAAATAAGATTAAAATTTAGGCTTTGACTTTGCCATAGCATAAATCCATTATCGATTTGCTAGCGTCATGAGGATCATTAGCCTGTGGCAGGTCCAACTCTAGTCTAACTTCTACTAATCAGACATGTGGCAGATCAGTTTATCTTTGAGTACTTTTTGACTGGATTCATAGCTGAATTAATAAGTGTATGCTACTAGCATCCTAAGCCAGTAAGGAAACCCAAATCATAACAGTTCCACCACCATGCTTTACAGTTGGTATTGCAAAGTGTTGGTTTGCTGTGCAACAAATTTGTACTGTAACAGCACGAACACAACCAGTCAAATGTTTGGACACGCTTGGAAAGGCTGTTATAGTAGCGCAATGGTGTGGGGGGTTGACTATTTCTGAAAAAAATTATAAAAAAAATATCTGAATACACAGCTCTCAGTGGGAGTTACTCTCCAGTAAGTTTGTCAAAGGCAGTTGAGCACAGATAACTACAGCTATCAGATATATTTCTTCACTTTGACCACTCAAAGGAATAAAACACATTTATTATCTCAACCAGGCAGCATTTTGCTCGGTTCATTACCTCACAGTTACACCCAGCAGCTGCTTCTCATATTGTGTGTCTGTGGATGTAGGAGGTCTAACCACAGAGAAAATAATCTAAATTTACTGAATTTTCAACAGACTTTCAAGCTTTTTAGTTTCTTACAAATGCCAACTGTGCACAGTTTATACAGAATACTAACATAACATAATCTTTACATTTTTCCAGCCACAACACTAGTACAGCATGTACAGTTATATTAGGGACTATATAGCCTTATGTATGTTATTTGTATGATGTTATACTATTCTATAGTTATTAATCCTAAAATGAGATTAATAGCCAGTGCAGAATACCAGTGGAGTCACAGAAGCATTAATATATATCATCTTTATGCACTTGGCAACTAAAATAATAGATGACTGTAATCTATTGGTAGACATACTACCAGAGACCTAATGCAACAAATATTAAAGCAAAAGGCATTTTAGGCAGTAGCAACACAAAGTCTGACATGAAAACACTTTGATTTACCGAACACACAATTCGAATATTAGACCAGTGTTTGTATGCACATTCTTTTGGCTGCCTTTTTCTTCTTTCATTTAAAACAGTTAGATATTGATCTTGACATTAAATCAAAGTGTGTCACTGAGCATCAAATCCTGGCACTCGTGACACGTACATGTGTGTGTTCTCTGTCTGAAATAATAGAGAAGATTCCTCAGCAGGGGGAATCCCATTTAGACATTTCGTAAGCTTTCGTTTTTCTTCTCTTTGCTCAAAATCACCCTGCTCTCTCTTCTAAACAAGCTTTGCCTCATTTGCTTTCCTTTGTTGTGTGCTTATCCTTCCATCATCCTGCCAGTGTTTCTATCTTTGTGCCTGTGTCAGCTAAAATCGCCTTGAACTCGGCCGACGTGGATATAGAGTGAAGAAATATTAGCGCTGCTCTATGGACCTGACCTGCGCTGGCTCCTGTCTCCATGTAATTCTGTCCCGGGACTTACTTTCTACACGGCCCTGCTGAATCCCAGCAAATTGCTCTACACCTCTTGTGTTCAAATGTTTAATTGAGCCACTCATAGCCTGAATTGAGACTTTATGTGTGTGTGTGTAAGTGCTTGATGGCCACAAAAAGACTTAAGCTACAGTATGTTGTTATTATTGTTTACATTTGGGTATCTAATATTGTGTTTGGTGTCAATCATAAAGGCAGGCAGATAAATACTGGGAAGTAAACTCAAAAAGTAGGGCTGCTTGATTAAGGAAAAAATAATAATCACGATTATTTTGACGAGATGGCAGTGATACCGCTTGTCCAAAGTGTTGATGAGTTTCTTAAATCCCCGGTTGTTCACTGTGTTAATTGAGCGCTGGTCTTTGGCGAAAAAAAAAGTTAAGTTTGTTTCATAACGTTTGTCATCTCTTTGTGTCTCTCTGAGCTGGTGGATTATTTAGTCGCGACTCACAAAAATTGAACATTTTTCTGTTTCCTTGTGTCGCATTGTAAGTCCCCGTGTGCACATCTACGTAAACGAGCGCAACATTTCACATGCACGAATGTTGCCTGTCGCTTGACTGGAGGAGGGTAGCGATTTTTGCCTCATTGCACAAGTTCCATAGAAAATTTTTAGGTGGGGAGCGATTTTGCCTACTGTGTGTCCAGCCCATAACTTGAGAGGTGTTTGAATTAAACCAAAGCGGTTGGGACTATGGGAGGAATCTGGAGCAGAGCGCAGCGCTGCAATGCCAGTGGCGCTCGATTTGCAGCTAAAAACAGTAAGAGTAAACTGCGAAGGAGCAAAATAATCAGACCACTTCATTTTTATGATTGTTACAATCCCAGATCGTAATTGTGATTATAATTCTATTAATCGCCCATCCCTAACATGCAGTGACCTCTATTCATATAAACACTCCTCTTATGCGCATGCACTTATTGCAGACTTTCTACATCCCTTCAAATGCAGACATACATAGAATCCATATAAAATGCCCACTTCTGTCTACATGAATAACCCAAATGTATTCTGCTCAAGTCCTCCGAGCTGGAAAATAAGATCAGTCAGGGAGCCTTTGACCCTGGTCCACGGCTGTATGAGTCTGTGACAGTGAGACAGTGAGAGCAGCATTATAAAATAGGCGGATGCGCGTGAATGCAAATGTGCCACTTCTGTTTGTGCTTGTTTATGTATGCACACACACGGATTTATGCGCATGTGTGCATGATCATAAACTCTAAGAGGCCTGTGTTCATGCTTTTTTTTTGTGTGTGTGTGGGGGGGGGGTGTTGGCAGTAGATCTATCAAACTGCCATGGTTGGTTGCAGTGTTAGTATGCGCTGCACTTTTACACCTTGGCCACTATTGCTGCTATTGGCCAAGCTTTATTTATTGTCATCTGTTTGACTCTGGCTATCAGCCACAGTCTTGGTGTGGTAGCAAATGTGGTACACGCACACACACACACATACACACTGATGTGCTGGCTCAGTCTTAGTTCATTAGAACAATCAAATTAGGCCTTGAGAAGCAGGTATGAGGCAGCTGTTTTATAGTTTAGCCAGATGATGATGGTTCTTAAGAAGTTCATGAAGATTTAGGTATTTATAATATGTATTTCATCTTGTAATATTTTTTTATTATTTGAAAACGTGCTTATTAAAAGATTACTATTTCACCGAGTCATTTCTATGCTTGTGCATAAATTTCTTTTTGCCACTGTAACTATCGGCCATCCACACAAGTAACACTCAATACATAAGATCTACAGCCACGGTTTTTTACTGTGATTTTTTTGCCACATTGATGGAGCCTTTGCTCTAAAAAGCATAGTCCTGCTGAGGCACAATAGTCCACTGGTGGTCCACTAATCTCAGCGAGTCAGGCACTCTGTGCCCTCTCCTCCTGCAGCCACAGGATATGAGATGCTGATCAGATTTCTATAATCAATTTACCCGAGCAGGAGGTATAAATCCTGTCCATTCACACTTTTCCTTCTGCCTCTCTGTCCTCTTCCTCGCTCTCTCTCTCAACTCTTTCTCCCCTCCCTTCAGCACCCTGCTTATAGTTAGATGAATAATTCAGCAGCCAATGTGGTGAAAGGTGGAGTAAACAAGTCTATTCCCTAATATCCCAAGAGGCTGCCAAAGAGAGACGAGCGAGGGCAGAGAACTCGCAGAGATAGTTGGACGGTACAATACAGAAGGAGGGTATCTATGGAGAATGGACATTCAGGGGTTTTCCTCGCGACCTGCAGTCATTTGCACTTAGATTGACTCAGAAGTCGCACAGAAATGGCACAGCTGGCTTCTAGTGGTTCCCTCCGCTTCCCCCTCTTAAACCACACATTGGCAACCGTTAATAATGAAATCATAGAGTGGAACACAACACCTGTGACATGGAAACAACAGAGTTCAGGGTCCTTGCCTCTTTGGGAAGAGTTCCGGAAACAAAAACCAGGATAAAGGCAGAGTACATGTGACTCTATGTCCTCTTGCCAAATGTCAGGGAGAGTAACTGTTCAGGTTTGGAGTGCAGAATAAGTAGCTTTTATTTTGACTTCACCAGGTATGCAGGGACCATGTGTAAACACAAACCCCACATAAATGAGATGTTTTTGAGTTCACAGTATCCAAAGCAGAAAAAGAGGACATAGAGTGCTTACATAACGAGCAAATGTAATCTCACACTGGAGTTATATTCACCGAACTGGTGATTGATGATTCACCCAAAATTCAATTATCACTCTAAACAGTTTTATCTGGAAATTAGATTAGGATTTTATTTCAATGCACCCTGTTAATAAAAGAGACGCAGGTATTTCTGGTCCTATCTGTTTTCAAAGCTGGGATGTTTATGGGGGGTGGGGGGACGACACCTTTTTTAAGTTGATTAAAACCTTGAAGTTAGAGGTGAATTCAGAGCTAAAACTTTGCAGCTCTAACTCCAGAGATGTACTACAGCGAAGAGCAGGCTGTGTCCCATGCTTTGTATGTGATAAATACTTTATAGCATGTATTTATTACTGTGTTTTTAGTTGTAATGGAGAAAGCTGTACTTACTGGCATGGTCTGGCTGCCGTGCAGGGCACCGATTGCAGACTGAGCCTCGGTGTGTGTGGAGAACTTCACAAAGGCGCAACCTGGAAGAAAGAACAGATGCATGTCAAAGGCACATAGGAAAAATAGGCACACCCATGCATACACACAGTTCATACATTTATCATGTAGATATTAAACTGAGTGGGGATTTAAGACAATATTAATAAAGGGTGTTGAATTATATTTGATTCTGCAGAAATCACTGTGCAGTGAGAGGGTCTCGTTGCACAGCGTGATGCCACACTCCAGGCATTAGGCAGGCAGACAAGCAGGGAGAAGCTGCAGGCTAAAGATTGCACTGATGAAGCAGAAAAGCATGCTATTTAGCACCACATGCCTGTCTGTGCATATTAACTACGAGCTAAACTGACTAAACTCAAACAGAGAACCATTTGAAAACAATCTATCGTTCCTATAACAGGATGTCCAAATCAGTATTTGTAAACATAAAAAGACTGTCCAAAGGCCAGAAACCACAGACTTGGTGTTTCTTACTGTAACTATTTTAACATCTATGAACATTTGGTGACTTTTGTGGGTATAAAGTAAACTATCCAACACTAATGCCCCATTACCCAGAGTACTCTCTCTATAATGTAATGATTTACACTAGTCAGACATTTTTTATGTGTCATCCACAGCCCATCAATAAAAGCTCAATGTCAAATTGTACATTGATATATTATGTAGGAAAAATGATTAGGTATTATCACAATATTTTACATTATCACAATTATGTTACTGTGTTATGTCATTATGTTTATTTACTGACTTTATCAAAGTTTTTTTTATTCCTTTCTCTGTATGCAATATAAGGTAGAGAGCTATTATCAAGCAAACTGATAATCATCATCAGTAACATGTGCAGATAAAAGAGCCCCATCCACTCTGTTTATGGAAACAGAAAGGGGCATAATGGCCATTTTAGACGAAATACGATACGCAGTGTGATCACTACTGGGTTCAGCGGACTGGTCGGCAGAGTAAAGATCAAAATAAGCAGTTTTCACAACTTAGAGCTTGCCATGTAGTTGTTGGCAGGTGGGGAGTGCTCCGTTTTTTTGCAGTGTATGTTGACATGAAGAAAGATGTGTCTGTCCTGTGCTGAAAAGAAAGTGCTAGCACTTGCCCCGTGAGTAAGAAGAAAAAAGTGTTGAATGTGGTGAGAAGCAAGTGTTTGATGCTCCCAGTCAGTGTGGTGACAGGAGGGGTCACTGCAAAGTTTTGTCCTATACTTCATTTCAGACGCATACCATTTCAACTTTCTTCTATTTAATTTTCTGTGTCAGGATGGATATCTTTGCACTTGGCTGGCCACTGAATATAATGGATGAATCTGTTTCTGTTACAGAGAAGCGGTTGATACTGACCCACCATGTCCTCTCATGATTATACCCTATGTCACCTAATTTCATTTCATTTTAAGTTTCTTTTTCATTATTCAATCTTTCATGCTTTATTCTGCTTATCATCTATCCTGCTTGACCCAGTCACCCTGCCATTCTTTCTCTCTTAATGGGCCTACCCCTGTGGACAGCAGCCGATCAAGATGCCCATTCAGCTGTCAAATCACTGCCCCCTATTGAGAAATGGAAAGAAAAGAGCCAGAGCTCCTGATGACCTGTACAAGGTATTTTCTACAGTAGTGCACACTCTATAGGTACCACTGTCATGTCAGGTATTTAACTCTTAATTGCCATGCCTTGTCTGCAGAAATTAACCAAACATGTTTATTATTAAGAAAATAAAAGTGTGCAACATTTAAGGGAGCACTTACTGAACATATTTCTGGGCAAAAAAAAAAGGGAAAATATCAATTGGTTTGCCTTTTGGTATTAATATGATCTTCAAAAGTACTACAAAAAGCATAACGATGGATATGACAGTATGTTTAGGAGTGTAACAGATTCATTTGAGACCGTGGACTCAGATAAGAACAAATGTATTGCAGAGCCACAAAGAGGAATTAAACTTCCCTTGGCTTTCCCTATTCTCACAGTAGGGACATTTGAATTGTTCAGACATCCATCTTTCTCTTCTTATCCTCCAAGCCACTGCAGAGTTGGAGTGCTTTGACTTCAAACCCCCTTAGATATAATTCCACAACAATTTCTATGAGCACTGGTCAGGGAATGAAGCTGTAAAAACATGAAAAACCATTCGTTTCTTCACTGCTTGCTGCGTGTCACAGAGATGCAATGTCTCCAAAAGTTTTGCCAATATTAAAGACAGCCTGCGTGGATTTAACACTTCAGAAAAACAGTAAGAGTAAAGGACAGCTGTAGAAAAAAAAAAAAAAGCTTAAGATTCAGACACAGACGATTGCTTAAACAAAAATTAAAACAGCTAAGATGCTATGCAAAATTTTCAATAGATTTTATTTATTTATTTGTAATATATTTAAGATAAGATAAGATAAGATAAGATAAGATAAGATAAGATAAGATAAGATAAGATAAGATAAGATAAGATAAG
>JBAMHW010000016.1:22627144-22656230 GCA_037177495.1 Rhadinocentrus ornatus | reverse complement strand
TAAGATAAGATAAGATAAGATAAGATAAGATAAGATAAGATAAGATAAGATAAGATAAGATAAGATAAGATAAGATGCATTATGTAACTTTCCAACCTTAAAACTCTCATTCTGGACTCGTATAATGGGACAGTGACATGTGTTATGTCCATTTCTGGAGTCCCAAGGCTGAGAAACCACACTATGCAACTTTTTCATCCGGGACGCCGCGTGACTTTCCAGTTTTACGCACGGCGTCACACGCTAGCAAACGGATATAAACACAGCACCGTTGAACATGCACTGTGGCTGATTCAGAAGAACCTTAGACCCTTAGGGCTTAAATTAATAATGATTCTGGGTTTCCCTAATGCACATGGGAGGAGCCAAATAACACCATATAACCTGCTTATCATTGCTTATGTAAGCAAGACAATACCAAACTGCATTATGCACAACAGTTTAGCTCTGTGGTAAATTTTACTTTCAGAGTTATAACAATGCATCTCCTCAGCTCCAAAAAATTAATTTATATATATTTTAAATGTATTGCTGGCATCATATTTTAAATTGGCAGCTTTAACAAAAATCTCAGTTGTAACATTAGACATTGTTTCTTAAAGTGACCTGCATATCATTATGTTCTGTTTGTAATAACATTTTACATCCCATCCCAACTTTCAGGGCTGCTTAGTGCGTCTCATTACCTACTAAAGTCAGACATAAGCAAACTGCTTGCTTGTTGTCTTGCACATCCGAAAGCATAGTGTTCAAACATTTCTAATTATGTGAACATGCTACTTGACCTATATATGATTCATATGTCACACATAAATTAAATAGTCTTGCTGATGTAGACACACACGCACACATACAATCACACTCAATTGTCTCTAAGTGGCCTAAATAATTCTGACAGCTGTATCACGGCTCCTACCTTTGCTGTTTCCATCAGGACCTCTTAGGACTGTGCACTCCTCGATGACTCCGTATGGTTCGAAGAGGCGGTAAACATCTTCCTCAGTCTGCTGTTTGTTCAGCATCCCAACAAACAACTTCCTGTCTTCTGAAACAAAAAAAGAGACATAAGGTTACATTACTGACCTCAATTATGAAACCAATTTGAGAGCAGGCTGATAACATAAAACACTGTCATTACAGTGGGAAAATGTTAAAATGAAATCTCTTTTTCCAAAGAAAGAAAAACAAGCAAACATATTTATAACACGCGCACAGGTACTGCAGAGTTTATTCAGTGAGGTTTTGGCTGGAATCACATTCTTTCAGCTCTTTTCTGGCACTGATCAGTCTCTGGTATAAGTGGGTTCAGTCCCATATGGGCACATGTGCTATAGCTGCGAGGGGTAAATGTGTGGTCAGAGGCTGGAATAAAGAAAGAAGAGAAAGGAGTGAAATACAAGGTTTCACACACACACATACACATGCATTCCAACCCAAGACAATGAGTGAATCTTTGGTCGTTTAAAAGCACGAGGAGCTCCAGGCAGCTCCAACCTCCTACACACCAAGCTGCACTAGCTGGAAACTCAACTTCTCTCTTTCTTTTACTGACTGCCTCTGCTCCCCCATTTATTCATCTATCTCATCCTTCTCTTTTTCCTGCCTTCCTTTTTCCTCTCGCTGATTCTACATTTTTCCGCCCTCATTTTTTTCAACTGCCGTCCTCCCTCTCTTTATCTCTCTTTTACTCTACTAATTGCTGCTGATCCAGTGTTTTTTGTGTAGCCAGAGAAATATTTCAGTGCTTTTCAGTGAACAATGGCGTGTCTCTTCAGCGAGTACCGAGGGCTGTGAGACATGCCATGAATAACGCTGACTTTTCAATAGATAGCCTGTATACTATTGAGTCCTGTTAAATGCTGTGGGATCTGATCTTTACCTTGACCTGACACACTGTGTTTACTGATGTACTCTGGCACTGTATGATTAATGCTACTGTGCAGCGTGTCTCGGCTGGCAGCAGAAGCATTAAAACCTTCCCTTTATACGGGTTGTTTCACCAACTGTGACCCGTGAAGTCACAGTGCAGAGACTGAGTGAGAGACGGGACTAACAGCCACTGCTGTGAAGCAGCATAAATCTCTGCCAGAAGTTTTGCCTAGTGTCACGGTGATCTGTGACGACTACTCAGTGTGTCATGCGATTGTTTTTCCTTGACCCAAGCACGAGTTTATACCCCCAATTCCAGCAGCGGGCCTGGCAGAGAGTTTATGTGGACATGGCATCCAGCGACGGTTTCACCACTCAGCACCATCAGTGATGCACTTTTAAAATAATCACCCGTGTCAGAGCGTTGTCTAGGGAGGGGCGTCCCTGGTGCTGGCTCCTTATTGCAAGTGGCAGGATCAGAGGCTATGTATCAAAATGGAAGTGATGCAATGTGACATCTGTCAGGGTGGATTGGAGAGCATTTATCTGCAAAAAAAGGAAAGCCCTGAACTGGAAAATGAAAGGCCAAGATGGTCCTTCCATTTGCTGGAGGGAGAATATAAATTCTGAGGTTGGATAGGGGAGATGAGTCAAGCATGGGGGGATGGGTCTGAGGTACAAAGATTTTTCCTGAAATATCACCAGACCACATCTCACATACAGTCTTACGACACAGACAGAAAGGAACACTGAGTCACTCACATTACCACAGTTTCCTTTTAAGTGCTTTCTGTTCATGCTTTGGCTGTAACATCCCTATTCAAGTGGGTAATAGGGGTGTGACAAGTACTGAAACAATCCATGACCTTTATCAGTTTCATATGACAATAATCACTGTTAACAGCTTCCTTTTGATACATCTAAAAAACGCAAGGCTTCATATATCCGCCAGCTTATAGCTAACTGCTTGCCATCTGCAGCTGAATGGAACAGTATGTAGTATAAAGGGACCTTTGGTCGCTATATATATATCCTCATTTAAACTCCACAAACGCCTGAAACACTGGGGTCATGTTTAGCCTGCTATCATTTTGCATCATGCCTGATGCAAATCTGAAACATCGGCAAGAATTGACTGCAATAAATGCAAGGTGTGACATTATGCTGTTTTTCTTTCTTACAATATTTAGCAGGAGATATGTGGCCGAGAGACAGGTGGCATACATGGTTTGCAAAATAAATCTGCGTTGAAAACCAGTGAACAATGCGAGAAAGTGAATAATCTAAGCAATCTTTTTTTCACTGTCTAGGAGTCTGCTCTGGCGGCTCTCAACTAAAATGCTCCATTGGGAATTCAGGTCTTGTGTTCATCACCAATAGAAACATTATCTCATTTATCTACAACAGCGCTGCACAGGGATTGTACAAATAGACACAAACAGAGTGCAAAACACCTACGTTTACACATATCTAACAGGGGAAGAAAAACAGAAACGAATGAGGGACAAAGGAAAGGAGAATAAAATTACAAGCAGAAACCAGAAACTAGGATACCCTTGCTACACTGATGCAGAGGATTAGAGATAACAGCTCTCCCACCATGGCCACACACATAGTATACACATGAGTGCATGCCCCTGTGTTAACTATCTTGTAACTACACAGTATTGACTTTTTCTCTCAGACCTGTGTGAGTACTGCTGACTGCTGCTGTTGCCAGCTTCCATTCACCAATCGCAGCAACACAACAGCGTCCAAAGCCACTTTATCTGATTTCAGTTATACCGCTGCTAATTGCTAAACTGCTGCTAGCTGCAATTGTAGTTACTGCTAATCGCTTGCTTAGTCGCTGCTGAATTACAAACTACAACACACCATAAATAATCCTGTTTCAAACTGTATTTTAACTATTCCACTGCTGTGGTTTAGGCTATATGATATTGGTGTAATCGGAATAGAGAAAGCATATTATTTATTTTGGTTCTGTTGTAAGCATTTTCATACTGCTTTTGACTAATAGTCTTTATCTGGACACATTTTTACTGGACATAAACCTAAATCTACAAAATAAATCTAACAGAAATGCATAACTGCATGAAAAAAAAAATGCATATGCCTTTCTTTATGCAGAAACTGGTATTAGTATGCTGAGACTGTGTATATCTCATGCCTTCTTAAGACCAACACACTTTTTAGACTAATTTAAGTCTCATATTAAGGTGAAACCACAAAAAGGAGGCAACACAAGCTTGTTTAAAATTATGTATTTGCAATTTTATGTCTTGTGTTTATTTTTTATGCAATCGTATTAAAATTACACTCTAACCTAAACATTAGGGCTACAAATAGCTGAACCCCTTACATCATGGCTGTAAGTATTTAGAGATCTGTTCTGATTTACTGGCACAAGATTGCCTTCATTCATTATCATTTATCTATTCTATTATGATTATTTTTTACCTGCACAGGTTTCTTTTTTTGGACTTTACAAGACTATTGCTTCTGTTATATTTTCTATGCAGCAGTCTTCGCTCTGTTTGTGATTCCAAGACTAAGCCCAAGAAATAAAGCAGATAAAATTTTCTCTGCTTTGCTGATGATTGCCTCAGTTGCTTCAAAGCTACATTCTTCTTTGCTCTTGCTCTCATTGTCACATTGATTCAGTTGTGGTGCCACAATGTTTTTCAATGCAAATTACTAATTTGGTGAGTGTCTGTATCCAATCATAGCTGAAAGCTAAAAATGAAACAGAATTCAGTCTTTACAGAGCACTCGCCCTGAATATGCAGTGTGATCTCAATTTGATTTTCTCTGCAATGAAATGCAGTGCCTTTCTCATATGATGCTACTTTGAAAATGTACCATCCAGCCAAGTGATGGCATGAAGATTGTTTTCTCCTGGATAATATATTTGCTGATCTCAACTCAGTGTTATTCAAATAGCAATTTTCAAACACTAATGTAAGTGCTTCACAGAGTAAAAGCAAAATTTAAAAGGAAACAAGTATAGAAATGAAACCCACAGACCTAACACTTGTGGAAACATTCATACATGATTCATAGCAAATTCACTTTTGCTGCCTAAAGAATCTTTCTGTTTACTGGTACTCTTCAGTAGTAAATGGCTTCTACTGGACAGATTTCATATAAAAAAACACCTTCTTATGCCTCTTATAAGTAGTTTTAATATAACAAGCCTAGTCCTAAATATTGTTCTAAATTCTCGGTCTGCAGTATTTACTCTAAAGAATAATCACATAAACCATTCAGGGGTCCTGTAACAGTCAGCGTATTTACTGTACAGCATGCTGACATTAGAATGCAGATACAGCTCATTCTGCCAGAGAGCTGTATGCAACTTAATTGTGACACACCTCTGGTGTCCCGAAACTCACCCCGCCTCCCATCATATTTAATTTACTAAACAGATGCTTCTTTGGAATAAATGCATTGGAAATGAAACGCCAGAATAATAATCTGGCAGTGTGCTACCTGGTTATACTTACACAAATTTCCTAGGTCTAGTTAAATTCTTTCTAATGAATTGAAGTTCTTCAGTGATAAACTAAATCAGTTGTATTTAATATCTCAGTTCTGCTGTAATCTGACTATTGCAGCACATGCATGACAAAAAGCATCTCACTTATCTTCACTTCTTTCCATGGGCATGTGCTCAACAAGCTTTTGTAAACAATGTTTATTTCTACTGGAAGTTTGAGGGATCTGCAGCTCATACATTACGCATACACCATCTGCACCACAGACCACTATGCTGGAGACTTATTACATTGAGTTCTATGATCACACTGCTGAGGATTTGGACAGTCAACTAAGGCTTATGGAATCGCAATGGGGCAGAGCATTAGTTTTTGGAACAGAAGAACAAAGAGAGAAAGAGAGAATCAGGATGAGCAGAGAAAAAGAATGAGCAAGAGAGAAGAGGCGGAGAGAGTGAATATGTTTGGAAGCCAGAGTGATGTGCAATACAGTAAGATGCTGGGCATACAGTCCTGCAGTCCTTGATAAGCCAGGATGGATGAAAGAGTAACACCACCAGAGTTGGTAAATCAATGTCAGTGATATGGTGGATGAGGGAAGGACAGAACACTGAGAAGGAGAAGCATGCAGCTTGAGTGGTACAGAAAGCAGACCAACTTCTTTGGGCACTTTGGTTTTCACATTTCTGTTCTCCGTCGGCCTCCTTCTCAATTGTTGCAGCAGCAAGAGAGAGAGAATGTGGAGGGAGTGAGAGGGATATTGTCATAGCACGTGCCGTGGAAAAAAATACTGTCAGAAAGATGGGAAGGTTGCTATGACAACTACTTATACAGCCAACTGTCAGTCATGTTTCATTGGAGTTTGGAGAGGAGGAGATGAATGAAGGGAGGAGAAGAGTTGGGGAAGGAGGGGCCAGCATGGGGTCATTTTTCTGTCTGTCTGCTGAGCTGGAGTGTAAATTTGACTGTCAGGCTTGCAGATAAGGACAAATTATGAACAATATTAGCTGGACGATAAAAGGGAACAATAATGAATGGACAAATATATTAAAACCAAATGAGATAGCATCCAGGCAGGAAGAGGGCCCTAAGAAGCCATCCAGGTTTTGTCATTTGGAGGGAAAGATAAGAGCTGGAGAGAGGACGTAGGGGGAAAAGATCTACCATATTACAACTAGCTACTGAAGCATGCTTCCTTATTGAAAGAAAGGAAGAACGATTCTAAATCACTGTGTGGAGGGAAACATTGCAGCTTCCTCTCCCTCCTTCATGAGCCTATTATGCTTCTCCAATGAGCAGGATGCCACACAATAACAGTGTCAGCATGTGTTCAAGCAGAAAAAACATAGACAAAATGGACTGAAATTAATTAACCCTACGAGAACACTGTGCTTAGCCAGTGGAATTTAATCCAATTTATTACATATACGGATCTAACTAGGGTTGTTTTTGAATTAATGAGATGGTGTACATGAATGTGTGTCCTGTTGTGTTTTGGTGTGCTAAGAACATTCTTTCCATCAGTAATAGCAGGGGCAAGAACCAACGATGGAGGGAGCCTGAGGTTTGGCACGGTCTTAGGGTGAGAAACCCCAGCCAAATTAACTTCTGAATAATGAGCCTTTTATGTACTGCATTACCACCAGAAAGACAATGGTGGTGTGCTTTGTCTTAACACTGGAATGATTTCAGAAAGAACCCGGATTGCAGGTTCCTCCTGCACACCTTTAACTCAGCAAGAAAAGTGGGCTGATAGAATAGTTTGCTTTCCAATTTCTAAACTAAATTAGCACTCCTGTGTGTACGCATTGTATCTGCAGCTGTCTTTTGAAGTGTGCATTCTAACCCACTGAGTTGACAGCACAAACCGTAAAGGCCTACCATGCGCCCGCCCTAATGAGGTAGCTTATTAGTGCCTGTTTCCCTCACAACTTCAGAGATGTTGCTTGGAAACAGCATCGCAAAGGAAACAATATTGTAGTTCGCTCTGAAAAGCCATCAAACCCAGAGCTCCCTGATGTGCAATTTCCACACTTCTGTGGAAACATGTCTGAATGAATAAAGAATGAAAACTGGAATTGACTGACTGATTATACATGAATGTTAATCATATTATATTTTATAGTAATGCTTGCCTGGGTTACCCATAACATCCACAGCCTTGCCATCTGTGTTTTCAGTCTATAATTTATTATTGACACATCTTCTTCAACAGTAGACCTGCTTCTCGAACTCACACAGCACTTGTATTGACACTGGATTGATTTCATGCCATCATTTCATCATTAAAGTGTCAAAGCTGCCCATTGGTAGCTCAGCTGTAGCGTACACACTGCTGGATAGCCACACAGCACTGAATGCAAGGCTGTAATAAAAATCCTGCAGAAATAACACAACCCTCCTTTCACTATGTTTCCATGTAACTACATAAAAAGACAGATATGCTATTTTGATCATATACGTCCTACAAAAATCTACAAAAATGATAACACACTCTTATGGACAGACTTAGATAAACAGAACAGCTTCCAAATATAAGCATCTACATCAACAGGGACACAAACAGGAAGACGTACAGTATGTACAATTATTGGTGCTCTGTATAATAGCAAATATTACATCAAGAGGCAAAACAGCTGCAGCAAACAAACATCACAGCAATAAGTAGGAGGCTGCATTTGGTAATGGTTGCATCACATGGCTTATGGCGTTTTAACTGGGCCAAAGAGCTTGAGATCAAACTGTAATGTGTTAACGAACAGGGGCTCGCAGGAAATGAGAGCTTCTGCATTCCTACAGTACACACGGCCTCAATGCACACCAACCGGCTCGATTCCATCTCAGAAGGGATTTGGAGACCAGTGATCATGAATTCACTCTGAGCCTCCGGCAGATACAATGATGGATATTATATATGACACCTGAAAGACTCACCCAAGAGTATCTACATGCTCAGATGCATACACACACACACAAAGTCACACATACACACACAAAAACAAAAACAAAATACACATTCAGCACAAGCAGGACGCTGTATGTCACTTAATAGTCTCCAGGGAACGCCAAAAACTTTTAACATTAGGGTAATCTAATGGCTCTGTTCGGTGCTTCTGGCTGCGAGATTTCAGATGCATGATGCCCCAGCTGGAAGCCTTGAACATATAGTTACAGGCCTGCAACTTGGTTCTCCATTCCATAAACTGTAAAAGCTCTGAGGTGTGCAAGTGCGTAAGTGTTGCCATGTATGGGTGTTTTGAGCACTGTTGCTTTCTTTTGCAGTTAAAGTGAGCTTGTCATCCAGCTCAAAGCTTACGTTCAAACCTCAGAAAAGAGCAGAACGTCGGTAGAAAATGCTTAAAATTTTTTATCTTCACTGTATACGTCTCAGCCAATTTACTCTCAATATGATAACAAATGTGAAATATTACTCACAGCTTTGTGTTGACTTCAGTGCATTGCGGCTGTGGTCATAAATCCTGGAACTGATGTGAAATGTGCATATGAAGCTACTGTACATAAACATTTACAATATGGCATCACTATTTATATGGTCTGCCTTCATAATGCCATCTGAGGGGCATTTTGACATCCATAATGCTGCAAATTTTCTCCCCCACATTTTCCACCACCCCATTTATTACCATTCTTCCTTCCCATCCAGATTGTGTTTCCATACGGTATAATGGACCTTTTACCTTTGGCAGTTTTTAGCACAGTGCTAGCCTGTGTCTTAATTATCTTCTCATTGCTTCACTGACACTGATTCATAAGTGATGGTGGAAACACCCCCTTGGCCAACCCCTTCAACAAACCCACACCTCCCTTCCTCTACACTTTTCTTTTTCTTTCAATCCCCTTCCTTGCATTGAAGTTCCTCATCTCTTGGACATGTTTTTGTCTGTCTCTATTGCTCTACATTTTTTGGCCTTTCTGCTCTGCTTCAGTGCCTCAGTCTCTTTTCTTTTTCTGATAGTACTTGGTGATTATTTTGGAATGCCTAACAGGTTACCTTCCTGGTAACTCATTAGCCTTCATGGTTGTTCTCAAATAAATACTTTTTCACGTAAGGAGGGACAAAATGGACTATGGCAAGAGAGAACAAACTTCATTATAAACTGAAGCAAAGTGGGTTTCTCCTAAAAAAAACGCCCTTATTTATCCTATGTCAGTATCCTATTATCAGCCAAAAACTGCTTTATAGCTAAATATGACCCAATGCAAGCTTAGTCTCACAAAAAGATTTATTATATATTTATCTGCATGTCCTAAACCTACTTGTAGAGTATGAGTGCAAATTGCAATATTTTTCTTTGCAGGCTGTTTTCTTGCATAATAAGCCTAACTTATTGCAACTGATAGTAAAGTAGAAAATAAAAAGCTAGGATTTAAACTTCCTTTGCTTGACAGTCCGTGTGGTAATCGCACCATCCACCCGTTCCTACCTCGTAAGTGTTTTCTAAAAATACAGTAGGCTACTTGTGCAATATCAGTTGTTGACCTATGCATGTGAAAACGTGCAGAGAAAAAAAAATACAGTTTTTGGAGCCTTGAAATGTAATTTTGCAATTTCTGAGCATGCAGGGCATTTTCATGTTATGCAAAATACAAATAAATTATTATTTTAACTTAGAAAGTGCATTAATTTGACAGTTTTTGCTTTTTATTAACCTTTTTCTGTTTAATTAATCTGCAAATGTTTTGTGCATTTTCTGGTGTGAGACTGTATTACCTCTGCAGAGAGATAACGTCGCCAGTCAAAGTGTAGCTCAATTATTATAGTAAAAACAAGAAAAGTGAGAAAAACAAAATAACATGCTTTAAGAAAAAAGAAAAAAAAATTCTGTAAGTGAGAGAACAAAATGAATGTGAGGAAGCTTAGGAGTTATAAAGCAGGGTGCCATGCCCAGTGCCAGCTGTACAGAGAGTGAGGATGTACCAGAACACTGGCCATCTCTCTGAAGCTTTGTCTGCAAGAGCAACTGAGCTGGCAGATGACTTTGCTGCACATGGACAAAAGAGGCTTACAGGCCACCCTGCATGTCAGCTTTACCCTAGCCAGCAGTGTGAGAGCTGTAGGGGAATATAGGGTGCACTCGAGCACTCACCTGGCTAGACCTTGTTGAAAGCCGATTCAGATTTGCTCTATATGTATATGACATCAGCCGGCAGCTTTGGTTTGCAGAAACTCCCGTTCAGTACAGAGTATTTCTTGACTCTAAAAAACCTGCAGTGTTAACAGTTATGAGATAGTAGTGATGTATGAGGTAAAGCTGCAAAAGCAAAAATAAATACATAAGCCCTAAAGCATGTCAGTGGTATACTTGTGTATTTATTAATTTCCATATATTGTATAGAACATTGTATATGTATTAGTTGGACCTGATTTTTGATAGAAGGCAAGATGCTAAACTTAAGCTTCTACACTTTTTCTGCCATGAGTTTTTTGTATGCACGGCCTCTGTAGTGCTGATGTGACTGCAGGGGGAGAGCCTAACCCTGTCAGTCACACAGACAGCCAAGCTGTCTAATCTGCTCTCTTTTGGTGATGGCACACTGTAATTAGGCTAGAAGGTCAATCAGCACCTTTTCAGAGGATGTGATTGTACTGAAAGCTTTTCATAATCCGGGACAGCCATAGTGTTTTAGGGGCCTACGGCAAGCATATGCATGAGGCTGCCTTACACTCTTTTCTCATTTTTGTTATCCCTGCTTGTCTGAATAATCACATCATCTTATATTGTATATTTTCACAGAGCTCTGCACAATGATACTAATAAACTGCTGCAGGTCTCCACTACATATCTTGTATTGCATTTCACTGGTGATGAAAATAAATGAGAACTATGACTGAAGGTATGCAGTGCATCAACGAGGGCGTATATACTGACTGCCTTGCTGCTGAAAATAGTGAAAGTTATGTCTTTTATTATTGGCATCAAATAAAAAGTTTGCAAAGTTTGCTGGCAGCATCAGTGTTAC
This sequence comes from Rhadinocentrus ornatus, assembly GCA_037177495.1. Taxonomy (NCBI): domain Eukaryota; kingdom Metazoa; phylum Chordata; class Actinopteri; order Atheriniformes; family Melanotaeniidae; genus Rhadinocentrus; species Rhadinocentrus ornatus. The sequence continues at coordinate 22,644,882 of JBAMHW010000016.1, read as the reverse complement.
AGGGCATCAAGCAAAACAGCTTCACATGCCTTAGAAGAAGGTTGATCTCTTGCAGCACATTCGTCAGAATAATTCACTGTGGTGAACCATGACACGCAAGAATTAACAACATTACAATGACATTGCTTTTCTATTCTATTTTTATTTCCTGTGAAATCTGTGCACTGCACTCATTTTGTGTAATATGTCATGAGCGCTGCCAATAAATCAAACCAAATGAACTTTCTTTGGCCTGGACATAATTTATTAAACCAGAAATATTTAGAGTTGAGAGAAGTTGGAAGGCTCATTGACATTGCTAAAGTAAGTATTAAGTGTTTTTTAGTGTGCAAAGATGCACAGACATGCACTTAAAAATACAGACAGCAACAACTGCATTTGAGTGAGTCTTTTTTAATAAAACATGCAATTTTGCACACAGTCATATGAGGAGTGGCCAGCCATCTTCTTGACAGCCCATTTGTTTTAATTTCTAGGATATTTCTTTGATATTAAATAAAGTAAGCATTTGTAAGCAGAGCATAAAATCAGGAACAAGGGAGGAACTGCGTCTGACATTTTTACATTCCATTTACTGCTTTCAGAGGAAGAAGAACATTGTCAATTGGGCGGCAAGATGTCCAATACGAGGCAGAAGAGACCTCACTAGATGACTACCCTGAAGTCATTACTGCCATTCAAGAAAGAAGACACTGAGCAAGTGCTGATTATTTAAGGGATGTTTTTAGAACTTATCCTGGGAGAGCAACATGCATCAGATTTATTAGATTAATTTATTGACAACGTGCATCATCCCAATCACTCTCATGCATAAATATGTATTTTAAAGCCTTCACTGTGTTGATGAAACCACTGAACCGTAAAGCAACCTTACGTTTTGATTTACAATGCAGGAAGTCTTATCAAAGAAATGAAATATGATAGATGGTGCAGAAATTCCAACCTGTCAAGCTTGTACCTGATGGCATTACGCTGCAAAAAAAAGTGACTTTTTTCTTTCATCAGACTCAGACTATCAGGCAGATGGTCTTTTCCTCCAGCCCTCTATCTCTTCTTAGCCTCACTTTCTCTCACTGACAAACCTAATAGTAAGCATTTTAATTCCCCCTGACCTTTACTGATCTCACCCAGGCAGTTTGGCCTATTGCTTAGGGCCAAAACAAAATTAAAATTAAATTTCAGCTCAGAATAATTTAAGATGATCCTATCTGTGCATGAAGTCTCAACTATTTTGTAGTATGGGTGCTGGCAGCTGACTAAATGAACTTTCTGAACGAGCTGTCTCCCTCTATTTCCCGCTTGCCTGTGGGACTGTGGGATTATATTCAGTGTGAAGTGACTATGTGAGAAGAGGATGATGGGGGAGTAAATGAGCAAGAGTAGCGCCCCCAATATTCACTTTTACGTTCACGAACTTACACTGGCACACAAACGTGCTCCAACTCTAGAACACTGAGTACCAGAGGGCTCTGTGTTCAAGGATGAGAAATGCCATGTCAGCACGCACCACATGGAAGTTAAGAGGGGAGAGAAAAGCTAAATAGTATAAAAACTATCACAGAGTATGTGATGAAAAATGCATGGCGGGGAGAAGGCGACAGCAGCTCCATGTCTGCTAGGAAGCTCCTGTGGATCTTTACGCTCTTTATCCCGTCACCGAAAGTAACAGTGCTGCTTCCCTGACTGACCACACAAACAGATAACAGTTATTGAAGTGTTTAAAAAGTGTGTTAAACCCTTTCAAAAATTAGAATAAGATGCTGTCAGCCAATAGGATTTTTGCTATTTTTTAAAGGAACAGGGATCTATCAAAGACTGAACTTTAATAACTCATGCTAGAACAAAGACATTTCTGAAAATCTCAGAAAAAGAGTCATTGATCCTTATCAGACTAAAGAAAGGTTATAAAACCATCTCTACAGAGTTTGGACTCCTCCAGTCCACATTTTAACAGATTGTGTACAAATAGAAGAAAGTTAAGAGCATTCTTCCCCTACTCAGTGGTCAACATACAACGATTACTCTAAAATAAAGTGTATAATAATCTTCAAGGTTTCAAAGACCTAGATGTTACTTCTTAGGAACTTAACGCCTTTTTCTCATTGACTGAATCAATGTCCTGCATCATATAACAGAATAACAAAAGTGTGCATGACTGGTTTGCAAGGAGGGAGTCACAACTCTTTATTAAGCACATTGCTGCATTGCCAGAGTCAGACCAAATACTAATAGTTAACATTTACAAACGTTTTTTACTCATATAGAAGATAATGTTAGATATTCTATCTCAATTAATAAATAAACAAGAATGAAATTCCTCTTTCATTTGGTCAGTTGTTTTCTCTTTATCCACTTTAAGAAATCTTTAAAAGATCTTTTGAGTTTTATACAAAACTGTTAAAAGTGCAGCAGTGAATGGCTTTGGCTTCAGAAGAAAGAAAAATGTAGACAACACAAGTAGCAAATTATCCCCAAGCACTCTGGAAATATTGTTGTGCTCGAGCTACAGGTAATTAGCGGGCTGTAATATTATATTAGCATTATCTTCACATCTATGTGAATTAAACCATTTATTAATTTAATTTTCTAAACCAATTTTATCCAGTTCAGTTTCCAGACATGACGTGAACATGGTACCATGATACATAAAGTATATCGATCAGGCACGAAGATAAAGAAAAATAAAACTTGAGAAAAACAAAACTCTGACTGTGTTGAGATACTTCTCTGTTGAAGCAAATCTATTGCAGCAGCAAGAGAATACAAAAAAATTGTAAAAATAAAATTTCAAACCAAAGAAATACTTTACATGTTCAAAATGCTCCTTTGACATATTTTTTCTGATATTTCATGACAGAACTGAAAGGCTGTCAATCCCCAGTAACCAGTCCAGCAGCAGTGGTAATTAATGAAAAACTATTCCTCTTCATTCGGTCCCATACCTCCTTAATCACACTGTAGAAATGACGCAAGGGTAGAGAAACACAGGCATGTTTTTATTTATTTATTCATGTATTTTGGACTTCAGAGATTTGACTTCATTTTAAGGTTTCAAAATACACTGATGGATCATGTCAGGCTGATTTCTCAAAAGTTCCTTTCATTGCTGTGAAAACAACATCTTATCCTCTTCACTTTACAACTCTCTGACAGTGTTAATCTGCAGACAACCATGTTGACAGAACACATTAAGGAGATTTAGGGGGAAAGGTTAGGTATCAACACTAGAGCAGAGTTTAAACTGGTAAACCTCTTAGAAGACATGGACTTGTATGAGCAAAGACCTACTAAACATTAAACATGTCCTTTCTAATTATTTATTGTAGCTTGTGTTATATTTCCAGTTTGGTAAGTGTTGTTAATGCTTAAGGTAATATCACTTTGTGTCATTTTCTGGATGTAGTTATGACAAGGCATGCTTGTCAGGCAGCACAGTCTTGTAGAGCTCTTATATTTTAATCTTCTCAGAGCTCCATCAGTGCTTTACAAATCTCATCACCTTTGCTGGGGTGGGGTGTTTTGGTCGTTTAGTGAAATGTCTGTTAAAAATACAACAAAAACAGGGAGTGTGTGCACTTCAAATATCAATAATTGCTGTCAGCATGGTCCAAAACATTGAAGTATTATCTAAAATTAGTTTATTTAATTCATCATTTTAAGGGCAGCTGCTTTGCCTCTGATTATTTATTGTACACATTTGTGTGTTACTACAGCTCAACTACAGAAAAACAGTGAAAGAAAAGCAGATTAAGAATATATAAAATACAAATATAAAATAAAATAAAATAAAAAAACTACACATCACAGTATGTTATATGCACAAGCATACACAGTGTGCATTATGAAAGAAGGGTTATGGAAATATGCAAATAGATAATATCTGTCTAAATACATAGACGTACATATACACACACATACACACTATTAAGGGATCCCGGAGTATTTATCACATGAAGATTGAAGCTGACATTTGATCCTCACACAAGAGGAGATAGACGAGGAACAAGGAAGAGGAGTGTGAAAAGTTAAGAGGGAAGAAATTACAGCTGATGTGGTCTGTATTCAAATCTGTGATGTGCAACATAAAAAATACATTTCTTCTCTCCTCAGTAAGACATAGCCTCAGAGTAAATAAAAAAAGAATGAAGGCATAAATTATGTTCCTGTTTGCTTTGTAAGTGGATGCTATTTTGCAAAAGTGGTTATAGAATTGAATAAATCGACGTGTCTTCATACAAAGAGGCCAAGTGGAGGCCATCATGTTGACCTCTCCACAGGTTTTCATTCCCATGGTTACTGTTGCTACGATACTGAGTTCAGCTCACCATGATTTAAATGGCCAAAGAGAGAAACCCTAATAGAAATCCTGTTAACGACAACTGAATAAATATATTCAGTACTTGTTAAAAGGGAGACAGTTCTTGTGGTAGTGACCCTTAGATTTGTGTTCTGCATGTTGTCTTATTAAAAAACAAAAACACTTTCTATAGCCATCAGAGGGTTTCATTACATTTTCCCTTGTAATTCCTAATTTGCCTAGACACTGATTAAATATCTGAGGCTAAAAACTGTAAAGGAACAGTATTTCCTGGCATATTCAACACAGAACAAGCATTTACACGTAACTAATTTACTAAGTGTTTTTATGGTTAATCCAGCTGCCCATGGGGAAGTGTGACGGACCATGTGCCAAATATATCTGGACATGTTAGAACCACATAAACACAAACACACACACACACACACCAAACATTTTTAAAACATTTGTTTCTATAGGAAATAAACATAATATTATGACTATATCTAAAATGTCTGGGACAGCATTCTTTTCCACCTCTAGTCTAAAATTATGTTCTTTAAACTTAAAATAATAATTGAAAGTCTGTGTCTAAATGATTTGCATTTTTGTGATATGCACAATGAAAGACATGTATTTGTCTGTTAATACTGACCTTGCTTTAGACAGTGGTTGGTGAGACTGAATACAGCTGACTTTGATTATAATTATTTTTCAAATTAGTTTTTTGGAAGAAAAAAACAAACAAAACAAAAATCGTTTCTGGGACTGTTGTGTCAGGCCTGGTGTTGTGTTGAAGTAAGCACCCCTTCTGAAGGGTGTGTTTCGTGGTTCCACAGCTGAGGTACATATTTTAACACTACATCGGCCTCCTGTGATCACTTAAGGATAGGAGAGTGGTCGACGGCAGCACTGCTTCTCATTGACAATAGTTAGAGAGAATAGTGCTTTTACAAAGTTTCTAATAAGACCCGAAAAAGCTCCTGGATTTGTCGCTGCTCATCGAGTCGCTACAAGGGTCTACGAATAATCGCTAAATATGGCAACAAAGTCGCTAAATTGGCAGCATTGGGGATGAGGCAGAAGTATATATATATATTAGTGATGGACCGATATGAAATCTTTGGCTGATACGGAAATCCGATAGGTGAAGCTAAACAGTCAAGCTAACAATGCAAAGTTAGATAACTTCTAGGCAGAAATCTGTATAATCAAGAACTAAAGGTGCATGGATTTGCATATGGTGAATATTTCTCTCTCTTCACCATCTAGAAGCTGTGAGATTCTAATCCTGCTTCCTGTCTGTTCACCTGATGGCTTATATTTATCAGATATTGTTCCCTCTGTGTTTAGAAGAAAGCAGCTTCACAGCTTTACATTCATCCTGCTGACTTTTTACCTTCCAGTTAGTAAATCCTGAACATTTCATCCTTCTTTGTCATATATATTGGAATTTATATATGAAGAAATATTTTAACTCTTGCTGTTTAAGGAAAAAAACTGCTGCTAAATCTGTTTATTTGTTTAGTTCAGAGTTCTGTGGCTTTTCCAATCCAAAGAGCCATTTTTCCCTTTAGAGCTACAAATGTTACAAGACCTTTTTAAAAAAGGCAACTTAATATATATATATATTGATGAAGAGCCAACATATAAGATTTTTTATTTTTGAAGAACCACATTTTTATTTCCATTTTTAGGTTTTATAATAAAGAAAAACATAAAACTTGTGTAAAAAGAGGAAAGTCAGACTTTTTTTCTAAGGGTTGTATATAATTGTGGTAAATTATGTAAAGCTAAAAAAAAGGATAATCCATAGTTTCCAACCTAATGAAAAGAAAAAAAGATTGAAAAAATATTTTAGCCACCTAATTAGAGGCATTGTGGAAGGTCTATAGAGCCACTTGCAGCTCCAGAGTCGCAGACATAATCGCGATTAATCGCAACATGTCATGCGATTAATCGCGATTAAAAATTTTATGTGAAAGGGGCTTTTTCAAAAAATTCTTTGTGCCCTATACAGAAAATATGCTTTCTGAACATGTACAGCTGAAGCAAAATATATAGTAACAACATAAACATTGCATAAATGTACCATTGTAAATAAAACTTAATAAAGCATACTTAACATCTCAGATTGGTGCTTCAGAGCTGATTATTATAATATAAGCAATAATTTTAAACATCAATGATGCTCCCCAAGAAGTCAATTTCCTTCTTGTAGATTGTTGTTGATACATTTCTAATGTAGATTCTTTTTACCTCTCAGCGCTTTATTTCAGTCATTTAAAGTGTTGCCACAGTCACTTTAATGCAGATTGGAGCTATTATGAAAAAATCTAAATGGCTCATAACAGGGTTGACTTCACTGAAAGATGGTGATGAGCAGGGTTCCCACTGCCACAAAACAACCCAGTTACAAGTTAAAGCTTGTGTGAAATTATTACATTAACATGCCAATGCTGTGCACATCTTTTCACCCAGAGTCTCCCAAAATTACCTCCACTCACCTCAATATTGCTCTAATATCTCACCCCTAGCCCCATCCCTGCAAGCAAACTGACTAATTTTGACTCAACGTTCCCCTCATACAAGTAGAGCTGCACAGAGGTAGGGAGATAGCAGAAACATGGAAAAAGTGATCTGATAAATGTAAACTAATGTGGTCTGAAACCACGAGGGTGGTAGCAATAGCTGCTTTTTTTGTCTTCTGTTTTTGAAGACAGTGTTATTAGAAAAGCCAAAGTCAGAGTCGTCATTCAGCTGTCTTTACAACATCTGCCCTTTAGTTTCAGAGTTGACTTCCGAAAATATAAAGCAGACTGAGAAAAATATATAAATGCTAGAAAATGAAATAATAGAGTGTTTCTACAATTTCCAATTCAATTTCCTCTCCCTGACCTGCAGCTACAAGAGAAATCAATGCCGCTGGAAGTAAAACCCTCTGAACTGAGGGATTGCAATAGCTGCTTTTTTTGTTTTTTCTCTAGCGAAGAGCATCATTGTTTTGGAAAATCACTCTCTGGAAAATTCACTTAGAGTAAAATACTGGCACTTTTGCTGTCTGCAGAGGTAGCCACTGACCCACATGCACCGTTTGCACTCCCTTCCAAGTTTCCAAGTGTTTGCAGAAATGGCATTATAACATCACAGTTTCTAACCTCCACCTCTGGCCTGAGCGGCTCCTCTCTCTACAGATTTAAAACTGTTTTTGTAAATGAAAGACAAAAAAATCAAAAAAATAACTTGGCACATAAATGCATTTTTTTGTAAAAAGCACAAATATATATTAACCTTTGATGCCTCAATAAAAGAGTGAATTTTCACAAATATCACTAACTGAACAGACTGTGATTTCCTTCCATTTCCTGTCAGAACTTGTGTGAAAAAGGAGCAAAATGTGAGATCTCTGCCTTTCTCTCTGCCTAAGGCAAAACTCATCCATTACCGGTGTTGTCAACACAACAATGTGGCCTGTAAGATCATGGCATGTGCACCCTTTCCAGGTCTAAATTAAACCCTTAATCACTGGTGTTACTTGGAAATAATTCAGTTTCTTTCATTGAACACAGGAGGCTTAGAAAAGAAATCTGACCCGGAATTACCGCTCCAACTTCACTCTATAGACATCAAAGACGCAGGAATAATAGGGAAACGGGAGGGAGAGAATAAGTTCTGTCACCATAGCAGCCGGTGATGGGAGCCTCGCCCTCTGAGACAGAGAAAGCATCACTTATGCTGTCACGAAAGAAAAAGCAAACCCTCAGTAACACTAGTTCCTAACTTATGAAGAATAGAAATATAAAATAACACTATGTAAGAAAAACCTGGGTGGAGCAACGATTAAAAATTTGAATCATGATCGATCGCATAATTTTCTGCACTTAATCATGATTAATCACAATGTTACATTATGTGCAAGATTTAATATTAAATTCAAAAGTAGTGTTTTGTGTGCTTTTAATAAAAAAAAAGACTATATGACCAAAAGTTTGTAACTTTTGTTAAGCCTTTATGTTCTCTAAAACACATTTTAAAAAAGGTGTGAAACTGTCTTCCGTGTAAATACATCAGGAACAATATCTGATGGTAAATTTAAGCCATCCGTGAGTTTCCCTGCTGGACTGGACAAAAAAGCAGGATTACCTTGTCAGCACATCTAGATTGGGAGGGAAAGTATGTGTCTTAATGACTTTTAAAAACTTAAAACCTCAAAATAAAAGAAACACTATAAAGAGGATTTTTGGGCTTTATTCTAAAGAAGTGCAGTACGTTGGGAAGTGAGAGCATGCATGTGGACAGAGCGGAGATTCAGAAATGACCAGATGCACAACCCCGATTCATGTGAGTGTTGCTCACCCCAGATGCTATTAATGGCTGAGATGTGTGATGATGGTCACCCTAAGCCGCCTGCTGGGACTGCAGTTTATCTGTGTATTCACAGCCGGTGAGAAATAGATTTTTTAATAATGCATTAACATGCCCTACCCTAAAACAAACATTAAACAAAAAACATAAAACTCTTTTGTATCGCCACAAAATATAAAGTTGGATGCAGGTTTATAAATGTTAAAATTTAAAAGTTCACAAAGAAGTAAATGAGATCAATTATTTGTATTTTACATCAAGATTCCACCTGTAGTTTGTATCAAAAATCACTCAATAAAGATTTTGTGGAGTAAGTGTTTGAGTAAGAGTTTGTGAGACATGTGAACAGAGGTGCATAAAAAAATAGATACTGTATATATATTTTTAAATTAATACTAGCTATGAATTTTTTTATTTATTTTTTCACCTCTCTCATACACTATTAAAACAGGTGAGATTGGCTCTGGTGGTAAAGTGTGTTATCCAATAATAGAAGGTTGGTGATTTGAACCCCACTTCATCCCAGTCAATCTTTCATTATGTCCTTGGGCAAGACTCTTCACCCACCTTGCCTCCTGTGCTGGCATCACTGGTTGATGAATCTGTTAAAGTTCGGTGGTGGACGGAGAGGCCGCTGGCAAGGAGTTGCTTCCGTGTTTGCTTCAGTTTTCCCCAGGGCAGCTTGGCTATGTATGAGGTTAACCATCACCAAAGTGTGAATGTGAACTGAATGAATAATGAATTTAATGTAAAGTGCTTAAAACTGACTTGAATACAGTTTTATGATGTTTTGCATCACTTTATGGTCAAAACTTTGCTCAGAACCCTGTTGTACACAATCTGATACTAGTCTTCTTCCCCCTGGTGGATACCTTTTAACATATCACACAGTAATAAAAAAAATGTACAAGAATATTTTATATATATATATATATATATATATATATATATATATATAAATAGTAAAAGGGCAAAATAAAGACTTCAGTTTAAAAAACAACAACTTTTTTCTCCCCAATTTGTCTTGGGTCAGGCTTTAAAGGATATACGGTCACAACTGATGCTCAAATAAAACACAAGATACATGAAGCAGCCACCATAAACACGTCAACATATATTAAAAACAAGTATATTGTCTGCCATGCTATACGTGTATTCTGGTGAGACTCTCTGACTGACCATAGAACTGAAAAAAGAAGAAGTAGAAAAAAAAATGCCTGATAAGTCCGCAGAAAATGAATCTGCAGCTATTCTGATAAATGACCCCATCTTTCATATATAAAGGCATAACAATCTTTAAATATTTTTAATTTAATTAAGCACTATTTGGTGCACCCTCATAACATATACCCAACTGGGTACACACACACACATTCAGACAGTTCAAACCCTTGCCATATTAAGATGAGAGTCTGGAAGTAACTTACATAACACACAATTAGCAGGAAAGTGTATTTGGCTACAAAAAGGAGAGCATGAAATATACACTGTGTGAGCAAACATGGTAATTCAGAGATGATTTTATGGATTTTATTGTGATTGCAACTAATTGTTGAGCATGATTAAAAATGGCCTCAGTATTCAGTATGACCTCTGATCTGCATGCACATTTGTTATGCTGTGGTATTTAGTTTTTCTAAACTTGTCATCACACCTGCCTACCAACAGACACATCTGAGACAGGCACCTTTGCTTGTCTTTGAGCAAAAAATAAAGGAAGGTGACCGACTGGCCAGAGGAAAAAAAAAAAAAGAGGGGGCAAATAACTGTTGAAGCGTAAAAGTCTGAAATTTTCTTTTCCTTTTTTCTTTTTTGAAGCAAAAGAAAGCTTTCAATGTCCAGAGATTGGGAAATGTTATTTTCCGTCTCCTTTTTCTGAAGCATAAGAAAACTTGAAAAGCCATGGTTACAGCAGTTTAGTAACCCTCCTATTTAAAAATTGAGGTCTTTTCAGATGTTGTGTGCCATTCAGACCGCATGGGATTCTCTGCAGTGTGCTGCATAAATCCTACCATGTCCATAGATGGAATAAAATTGTGAGAAGCTTCTTTTTACTATAGTCCATCACGCTTTCCCTTCTTTGCTAGTCTAGCGTAGCCTGGAACCATGTGGATCTTCTTGCTCACCATAACATCGTCAAGTCCTCCATTCCATCATTCTTATTCTCTCACTCCTTTCATCATATTTTTACATCTTTAACTTCAGCTGCACATTAATATTCTAGATGTTGTTCTTCCATGAAAGTCTTATCTCTTAGATGTATTTTTACATCTCTCTCTATGTAGTTTTGTGCGTTGGTGGGCAATTTTCAAGCTCTGAGACATGCAATCAGTGTTTGGGCTGCTTGATGCCTTATCTGCTGTGACAAATAAGTGTTGAGCAGCAACAACAACAGCAGATTGTCATGCAGAACAGAGCCTTTAATGCAGGAGCAATACAAAGTGAAATAGCTGTGAAGAGACATGATGTTATAAACCACTCACTTAATTTGCTCCAGAACTGTTTTCCTCCATCATATTAGAGTTGTTAAACAAGATTGAGTGTTGCACAGAGATATTATGTTTCCCTTATATAAAAACTCATCTTCTTATTAGGAGAGCCTCCCAAGACAATTGTCTTCACTCATCAGTGGAAGAACAATAAACCTCTGGTGCTCCAGATATCCATGATAGCCATCTTGAGAAAAAAAAAATAAAAATAATAAAATTCTGGGATTACACCTGCCAGCAAGTGTATGCAGTATACATAATGGCAATGCAACCATCAGAAAAGATATTATATTTCTTGATTTTTTTACTTAACCTTCCTCCTCACCCATCTTCAGCTCTAGGAGACTATTTAGAGTTGTCCTTGGCTCAAAGGCAACACTACTTGAAGTGCCTTTAGATTTGTTGCACACGCACACATCAAAGCAACCAGTAGCTTATTTTCATGTATTTTGCACCCTGAGGCAAGGAGCTACTTCTGAGGCTCCTGTATTCAAAGTAAATAGCTTGGTTTTGTGTTCCACAGATCCCAGCAAAATATCATCTACTAGACACCTGTAGGTGATGGTGGGTGAGGGGGTGGGGGTAGTTCTGTTGATTGCTTTCCTGAGGTGTTGATCAGTAATGCTCTCAATAGCTAAACTCAAACCAAGACGGCTTGAGTGCAAGTATCCGGTGTGTGTTCTGCCTCTCGCCTTTGAAAGGTTCATTTTCTTGTGGCGCCTTGTGATGTCCTCTGTTTCTTTCATGCCTTACAAATCTTGTGGGGATATAAACAGAACAAACTTAATACGGTGAGGGATCATAACAAGGATCTTTCCATTTGATAATGTTATAGTGACTTTTCAAAAGAAGGTATAAAAAAAAAAGAAAAATGAATTCCCAGTTTTAGCCTTTTGAATACATTTGTTCGCAATGCTTATTTTCTGGACATTGCATCGTTAGAAAATAATGGCTAAACTTAATAATTAGGTGTATTTTCTGCTCCATGTTAAAACGTAGAGAGGATGCTGGTAAATGTGTGATATTCAGCTCTGCAACTGTGAGCTGCAGCAGAATGTGTATAATCACTGAAATGTGCAGAAAAAGAGGGCCAAGAGCTGAATGTCAGAAATTTTTCCTTCCCTATCTCTTTCAAATAGCATCAATCACCTTCAAAGATAATAGTATCTTCACTTGGTAGCAGAAATGTGTCTTTAAAGAGAGTTGTTTCACTCTGCTGTGTCTATTGCTTTGTGTCAGATTATCCCTTCTACAGCAATGCCCTTCTTCTTTGTAATGACTGCTGTCAGCCAGCAATTGTGAAGCCTTGGAGTGCTCAGCATTGTTCATAAGAAGGCTTCTTCTTCTGCTGTGATTAGCCCAATGCCTTTAACCATATACTGTAAGTAAACTCATGTTAAGTGTCCTTAAAAACCTATAAACGTCCATATTGACTTGGGTTGTCAAGCTGCAGGATGGAGCTAATCAGTTCCCTATATGGTCTATTTAGCCTCTGTGTCATTTAAGATAATACAAACAAAACAGTAAACGTGAAGGCACTTTGTATCTTTCCCTTAAAAAGAGGAAAATCAGCCTCCTTCGCCAACTGTCAATAATTTACTCTAGAAGATTTTTTTTTTTTAAGTTTCCTACGCTTGCAGCGCATTTGTGCTGAACAAATTCCAGTTAATTACAAGGCAAATGGTACAAAATGTGCTCTGCGACCATTACAATCCTGTTAGCTATGCTTAGCAAGGATTCATCACTCATCACACCCACGCAAGCACATCACAGAGATAAATGAAAACACATATTGTAGATGTAAAGACTCGAGCTTACACAGATACAGTACAGACTTCAGTGCACCACACATGCACACAGTTTACTATCTCTCCTGATTAGATGCATCAGTTTCACACAGATGCAAAATTTCAACTTTGCTATACCCTCTCTTGACTTTGAACAATATTATGAGACAGCAGTACTCCAGCAATAGAACCTTAATGAAAGGTTTTGAAACGAGGCATAGATGCTTGGTTGATCTAATGAGATCCCTAACTGTTTGTGCCATCTGCCAGACCAGAGTCATGACATTAACTATGCAGCCATGCTAAGCTTCAAACCCCTTTTTGATGAAGCAGCTCATCTGTTCTTGTGCTCCAAAACATACAAATGCTTGCTTACATAGAGCATTTTAGTATTTTGTTAACATAATAAGTATATTAAACCAATGTCCACAAAGAAAAATGCCCTGTTTTCTGATGATTTTTCTTTTCATCAGTATTGATGTGTCTGGTCTATAAGGCTTTGCTTTGAGCCATAGTCATCTGCAGTTTTCGAAGGTGCCATTGTTCGCCTGGCTGGGGAGAGGTCACTGCAAAAGAGGAAAATAAATACGGAGTGATTGACTGGTCTCTGTTGGAGAAATGAGTTCTCCATTCATTCCCAGGCTTCCAGAGGTGAAACGTCCTTCAGAAAAGTAAACACAATCTGAAAGGGCCCCACAATACATGCAAAGACACAGCATGGCATAGTCTGTAAGGACGGCACTTTGCTCCACACTCCTCTACTCTCCTGTGTCAAGTCTTCAGTCTCTACATCAACGCACAACACAGTAGATGTCATTGAGGAATCTGGAGACTTTTCTTGATTATTCTTTTTTTTTATTATTGCATACTTGCAATGTTCATCTTCGAGCTCACCTTTTTCCCTATTGAATAAAAATAGAGAGCATGAATATAGGAGGATAAAAAGTGATAACTCATTTAAAGTTGCAGTCCTCTCTCTGTAGACAACCAACCCAGGTCAGACCAGATTCCAGATCCCTCTTAGAAAGCAAATTAAAACCTACAGTACCCATCAGAGACTAGATTAGGCTGATTTCCTGACATGCTTAAATTGCAGTAATCTCAAATGCAGACCACATCTACAACTAATTGATGGATTTGCAAGAAGATCTGAGAGTGGTTAGGCTCATCTGTAAGCTCCTGTTCATTTTCAGAAGGCAGATGATTTAACCCTTACCTAACAGCTAAGTGAATCCTGGAGCTTGGAGCACAGCTGTCATCAACTGTGGTGGAAAGACCAACCCCAACATTCACCCACAAACATACCGTGCCTAATTAGAGAGAAAGATGTGCCTGGGTTTCTTCTGTATGTTGGTTTTGCATGAATAATTAAAAAAAAAATAGGGTTCAATGTTTTTCTATATGCCTCTTCTTGCTGTTCATGGTACAGTTGAGGCGCTACTGGTGTAAGGGAGCTTGCCATCCACTCATGCAAATGTACATGCAGACATAGTGTGCTTAGCAGTTCATCACATTATTGTCACCCACATCTGTGTAAACTGGAGCCATGAAACTTTAACTCATGGCAACAGGTTGTGTAGTTTAAAAACGTCAGAGCTGGTTTGGTGTTATTGTTTAAGGATGGAAACAAGTCACTTTATCTACAGACAGATGCACAAAGAAACATAACAAGGCTTTTAGGCAGCAAGCCTACAGTTAATTCTTGCATGACAAATGATGTTTTCACATTAACAAAGACAAAAACTGTGTAAGTATGGATAGAGAAAGACAGGAAAAATGAGAGACTGGAAACATGTTTGCATATATGAGGGTATTTCAGAACGTGATTGCACAAAAAACACATGGCTGTTGTGTGCGTTTGGAGATGTGCTGTGTGTTGTTATTGTGGCAAGCAGTGATCTATTCTTCCCCATTACCCTACTGCATACGTGTGGTTCATTTACATTCATGGTTATCCAGATAATGAAGCTTTCAATCCAGGGGATCCTGCGGTGAGAACAATGAACCCAATTACCTCCCGCTGCCTGTGAGATGGGATGGCAGACTCTGAGACAGATGGGAAAGGCTGCACTCGGCCGGCAATCCAATCACATTCATCTCACTCGGTTCCCGTTTTCCCTGTTCATGTGTTCTGCAGCAACTTATCAACAGGCAGGGGCCAAAGGACCTGGGATCAGTACATCACACACAGCAATTTTGCAAACTCACACATATGCACTTGTGTACAAACAAATATCCAGAGGTCCACTCATGTCCCACAGCCCCTGTGCCTCAAATTTCCCAACTCCTTTCTGTTCTCCACCACTGACATAGATGAAAGGTTTTTCTCCTTCACATACACACCACCTCACCATGATCTCAAGAGTTTGCATACTTTACCTGCTATAGGAGGAGAAGGTAAGAGAAAGGATTTGTGGGTGAGGTAATTTCTACCTCAGTCCTGATCTCTTTATCATTAAATCAGGGTCTGACTGAGAACCTGCCTGATGAATTATGCAAGCTACTCAAGTTTCTCTATATTAACTTAATATTTCACTTATAGGAAGTGACTGAGATCTTTCGATGATACATTATCAGCTCCTAAATTCATGTGCAACTTGACAGAAGGAAACTGTGATGAACGAGAAGTCAAACAAACATGATTATCAGTTTTGGATCATATTTATAACACAATATAAAATTAAATCTATAAAATAAAAAATAAATATAAAGACACGTGTATAATAATTAATGGAGTTATTATGTATTACCTGTGGTCTCCTTTTATTTTATCCAGGGATTTACCAAATGACAACAACCAATGTAGAAAATAAGCAAATAAAAACAAATTATACTATAAAATGTTCAAGGTATAAAGCATATCATACCTCTGCTTCAGCTTCTATCATAGATTAGTCTGCTGTGCTCGGGATCATTGTCCTGTTGCATGGCCCAATTTCAGCCAAGCTTCAGTTTTCGAAGCGATTTCCTCAGATTTTACACAAGAATATTTTGGTAAACAGAAGAGTTCAAGATCGACTCAGTGCCCAGGTCCTGTGGCTGCAAGGACAAAGTTTATTTACTTATTTTTTTTTGTATTTATTTATTTTTTGTAGTTTCACAGTTTCACCTTGCTGGGAAGATATGTGACCACCCTGTATGTGAATAATCTTTTCCACTGTAGAATGATGGACTCCAGATTATTTGGAAATGGTGTTATAAACCTTCATAACATGATGGGATTTAACAAGTGCTTGTCTAAGATTGTGGTTAATGTCTGTCCTCCTTGGTGTATAAACACACACCCTGAATGCTTCAGACCATAGAACTGACAAAGTGTTTGCTTTTATAGAAGCAATCAGAACTTGGTATCTAAAGCCATGTGCTTCTGCTTATTGGCTTAGCTTTTGTTGAATACATAATATTATATTTAATAATCATCTGAGGTTGTATTTACCTCATTTTAGGTCCATATTGTATATGTAGAGAAAGACAGTGTACTTAATTTTTTTCTAGACCTGATGCTGCTTCCATTTAGCATCAGGTCTAGTTTTCATGAATCTCCTGTAAGTAGACGTACGTAAGTATGATGTATGTGAGTATGATGATGTACCACTTAGACAAGACTTGACATTCAACAGTAGCCATAGAGAGTGTGCTTGAGCTTAGACTTTATGCTTTAGGGAATATATTCCACTACTAGATAATTAGCTGCATGGAAACTAATAATGATTCTGCATAATGCTCCAATATTTTCAGCATTTTTCATGCAAAATATGCACTTAACTCTTACGCCATCCTCTACCCACCTTGTAGCCCCTAATTTTGACACTGTGATCAATAGCAATTGACTTAGTGATCAATGTGTCTCTTGAAGTTTTCTATCAGTACTGCCACCAATTACTTCTATCCCATTGGAGGGCAGTGTATAGTTTGTTACTGGAGATCCGCATGTGAATGCCTTTAGCTGCTCCCCTGAGTGCCATAAAGGTGTTTTTTATGTTAATGAACGTCACATGAGGAACTCTTGGTGGTCATCCCTGCACATAGGTGTTTATATGCACATACTCACACACGCAAAGCAAGCATGCTCTCACCCAAACACACACACACATAATCACACAAACTCTAACACACAGACAGAGACTGCACACCCGCTGAACCCTTGGATGCATTATTGATAAGCTACTAATTACGCTTGTTGCAATTTCAGCTGACCTTTCCCGGGAACATCCTGGATCATTATAAGCTGAATTCTCTCTTGAAATTGAAAAGGTAATCTACAGTCCAGTCTCCTCGTTGTCCTTTACCAAAACTACTGCCTCCATTCCAACAATTCAATGCCGGATGAAGATGTGTTCCTCCATCCTGAAATAGTACAAGTAAATGTCAAGACAAAGATTTGGAGACTTAGACAAAGATAAAAAAAAAAGGGAGGTGCACTAAGAAAGAGCTGAGTTCATTCTTCATTTTAACTTCATGTTCATGCTAGAATTGTTTTTGCAGAACTTCTGTGTTACATGAAATCATCCCAGCAATGATAAAAAAAAGTCTTAGAATACCTCTTTAGATATTTAAACATACTTGTAGTTAGTTCATTATAAAAGTTAAAATTTTTCTAAATTTTCTGCTATTACACTTGTTTCTAGGTCATTATGACATTAAAAAACAAAGAAGAAAAGAGAATAGAACCACCCAGAGGAGCAAACCAGGGACCTTCAGGCTGAGAGGCCACAGTTCTATCCACCATCCAAGTTCCATTTTCACTCCACAGGTAAGTGGAATTTAACTTAAAATTGAGTTTAAATTTTAATGTATATA
>JBAMHW010000016.1:22608786-22626870 GCA_037177495.1 Rhadinocentrus ornatus | reverse complement strand
ATGATAAAAGAATATAAAATAATAAAAGAAATCACCATAATTATGGGTTTCTCGTGCAATTAAATATTTTAAGTTCAGTTTGATTATGGTCAAAATATTCAAGTTTTCTTTTTCACAGTGTGATCAGCTGATCTAGTTGGTGCAAGAAATACAAATACTCTCACCAAAATAAGATCAAACAATCTGAGCTGAACAAAAACAGAGTTTCTTCCAAATTAAATTTCAAATAAATACCCTTTTCATTTGATCATCCTGGCTTGTAACAATAAAGCTTTACATCTGGTGGTTGCGTTATTTGCATAAATTTCCTTTGATATATAAAACATGTATAGGGGTGTATGAAGTGAACTGGCCCTCATGATACAGAAACACGTTCTGATTTCTAAAGCAGAAACTGCAGTTATACAGCAATCTGTCAAAAAAACAAAGTCTGGTTGTGAAGATAGCACATGAAACAAAGAACTTCAGCAATAATAAGAGCAGAGCTGTTCAATGGGTGTTTTCTGTTACTGTTGCTGATAAATGCATATAGAGGTGCTGGGTATCCTTGATAAATCATCTGAACATGCATGATAGTTCTCCAGCTTCTAAAACGAAGCACATAAAGGAGAATTTTAACTTAAGTAGAAGCTGTGCCTTCACAGAAAACTGAAAACACCATGTGCAATTTTTTTTGCCTGAGGCTTAAAACTTTTGCACTCATGATTTTCTAAATCAATTGAATATAGAGATAATATAACCAACGGAGAAATCTGAATGTGTGCCTTCAGCTTCCAAGTGAAATTCTTTTTGTATGATGTTGTCCACTAAATACAAAGATTTTAACAGCAGGTATGCACTCACTGTGGTACTCAAAGATCAATTAGGAGCATTTCAGTGGTCACAAATCAACCAAATTGCCTCCTAAATGTAGGTGTAAAGTAAAATGTCAATATCCACTGAGTGAACCTTCCCTGATATTTGATCTAAGAGCTTATTCTTCTCAGTCTTTTGAAATCTGTCTGTGGGAGGCATTTTTTCTTATTGCTGTTACCAGTTTTAAATCTCTGTCCCTGTTCATTTGCACAACAAAAGAGGATTCTCTTTTGTAGAGTATTTCCTTGAAGAAAGAGTTGGTGGTACTGTAACTTGTTTTATAAGGTTTGCATGCTACTCAGAAAGCAGCATTATGTGAAGGATATGGTGACAAATCTCTGCTGGAGCTTATTTTTTTTCTACCTTTATTAGCTTCTCCTTCTTTCTCCACGACTTCCCTTTCTCTGAAACACGCATACAAACACAGGCAACAGAAATATCTGAAAGTATTCTGCCTCCAAGAAGCATGTCAGTTTCCCTAAATACTTATTTTACTCTTCTGCTGCAATCGGAAAATGTTGTTGATGGGAGCTGACTTGGAACCAAAAAAGATAGACTGGAAAAATGGCTGGAAACAGCAGTTTGCTAGTCGCAATGTGAACCAGGTGAGGCAGTGCAGGCGAGAACGACACCAGCCAAAGGATTAATGGTCTCAGGGGAAGCCAAAGTAAGCCTGCTGCTCCAGCTCGACATCTTTGTACTTGTAAGAGCACAGAAATTAGCCAGGCAATGCGGTACGTAATGGACAGGGTGCTTCCATCAGTCCCATTTAACAATGCATGGAAAGCCAACAGAGGAAAAGGCAGTGAGAGAGGTAAAAGTAAATACTATCTCTCGGGCATGTGTGCAGAGTTCCATGGAGCCGTTCATCACATACAGTAAAGTCTTTGTGAATTAAATGGAAACATCCCACACACACAGACTAAGCTTTGATATCTGGTAGCAGTTGCAAACAAAAGCCACCAAAACAATAAAAAAAAATGTTATTCTGCATATTCCATTGCTTCTGTTTCATTTAGGAATTAAGATCAAGACAGATTTTGATTTGTGATGCTGCTCTTGAATAATATGTAGTGTTCAATGATGGAACAACGTTTGAACAGCAGGGTGCTTCTGAGCTGGAGAAATATTAAAGCACAATTATTTGTAGTAACAGTGAGGAAAATAATGTCAAAACACCCAGAGACACTCCAAAATCCCCCCACCCCGCTGCATCCGAATCCACCTTTCCACTGTCAATGTGTTTGTTTACCTGACTCATTTTTTGCGAGCAGTGCATCTGACAGAAAGTCTAGTTGATCTAAGCCACTGCAGTTTGTAGTAGGCTCAAAGCATTTGATGCTCAAAACAGATTTCTATGAGGATTATGTAATTTATTGGTTTTTACGTCTTCCTAAAACAGCATTTTTAGCCTTGTGTCTAAAGTTTCTATACTTGTTATATGGTTTCCACATTCATTCCACATACCATTTCTTCCATGACATTTGAGTTTCTATGTCTCATTTAAATGTTGTGTTTGAAAAAAAACAACACATTGTTCATTGGCATGCATCTGCCTCTTAAAGTGTTTAGATTTAATCCCTATCATATTTACATGACCTCTAATATATCCCTGCAACAATGGAGTTTTTCCTATTCAGCCTGCTTTCCACCGAATCCATAAAAAGTGAAATATGTAATATGCATGTTCTGTCATAAGCAATAACAAAAAGCAGGCACATCATATCATGAGCGCAGACAGTTTGAAGCTACGTGACGTCGGGGACCCTCCAGATGTTCTCATACTGTATCATACATACACAGGCGCGCTCTCTGCACTCTACTCAGCAGAGACTTATTTCTCAGCACACACCAAATGACAGTAACTCGTAAGTCAGATGGCAATGCAACATGCTCAGAACACACACACACAAACGGGGTCACCAAAAAATTAGATGCTGTAGATACACATAATTATCATTGTCACTTAGTTTTTCAAGCACACAACAACATGTCTATGTTTCTGCCCATTTGGATATTTCCATTCAGGAAAATACTCTCCCTGGAAAGACACAAAAATATGCTGGATGGGAAACATCAACATGATTTTGACTTAGATCGTGTCAAGGTCACACCTCCTGTGAAAACATATCTGCCCTTGTTTCTACAAAAAAAAAAAAAAAAAAAAAAAAAGTGGATAGGTACCTTGTAATCCACATTGTGAAGCAACCATGGATAGTGAATTTAACAGATCAAGGGGCTGGTGCTACTTCTGTAGCAATTTCTCAAATATTCATCCTTAACGAGACACCTTCTTGTCCAAATATCGGTTCTTTGTGGCTCCAGAAAAGCCACTAGTTTAAAATAGCTTTGATTGGTCAAAAAGACCAGAATAGTGCTATATATAGGCTCATTCCGACAGAGAAGTTCTTAGAACTGCCCTTGTTCTATAACCGGCCCTTCCCTTTTGCGCCACACAACATCAAAACAAAACCTGCGAAAGATAACAAGAGCACACCATCAAGCTAATATGGATTACGAAGAGATCGCCGTGTTCATGCTTTGCCTCTTCAAAAGCTCTCTGGATGACCTGGGTGGCGTAGATGGCCAAAAGAGATTTGACCTCCTCGTCAGTCCATTTGTCGCTGACTTTGTCCATTGTTGTGTTGTTGTCTGTAAAATGCCGAGGTCACAAGAAGCGGAAGTAAATAAGCAGAACTCCGGTACGGGGTGTAGCAACGGATGACCAGACACCTAGGTCATGAGGGTTCCGATGGAACCACGAAAAGACCCTGCCTCGGAGCAGGAGCTAAAATGGTAATAGAAACCGACTTCTTTAGCCCTAGTTCCTATATGTCGGAATGCGCGAAAAAAACGGCCTGGTTCCTGCAAAAAGGTTATGGGAACTACAAAAGGTTCCTACAGTCGGAAAGGGGCTTATATGTACAGTTCATTTAAAATTTATTGTGAGCTGAGCTTTACAAATCTTTATAGACTTACTTTCAAAGATTAACTCTCTAGACCAGGGCAGTCCAAACTTTTTGCATTCAAGGGCCAAAGTGAAAATGTACCACATGTGAGCCACAGGCCAAACACCGATTTTAGGGGTGAAACACAAATAAATGTAAATCGTGGTTCTTTTAATTATTGTTAATGCATGCAAATGCATTCTTGTCCATCACTGCAAATCACATGCTACCAACATTAATATGGCAAAATAACAATAAAGGCATGGTTAGATGGACAAACAAAAATTGTTGACTCTAAATTATAACCAAATATTGTGCAAAACACTGCATGTTCAACAAGTCAAATTGCTAACACTAGAGGGAAACATGAAGCTTATCTTTCGTCATGCAGGTTGCAGCTTGCTCACTGATAAGGTGAGTATGTTATTGAGGTGTGAGTCAGTCTTTCAAGTCTGACATACTCGAAATACTTTTGATATCTAGGTGGCGGGCCAGATGGAATGGGCTGGCGGGCCAAATTTGGCCCCCGGGCTTTACTTTGGGCACCCCTGCTCTAGACCCAAAATATGACACCTGGTAGACCTGTTAAGTGATGAGAAAATGGCACAAATTCTTCCACTAAATAACTGTGCTTTGGTAGTTGTAGTCAATGCTCATTGGCCACACGGTCTCTTCATAATGTACTGAAAATAAATTTTCCAGCTATATTTCTCAAGAAGCTGTTTTTCCTTGAGTCATCTACATTTGCTACATACAGTCTGTGTGCAGCATCGATGCTGAGAATTGATGGACAGTTTTTTAAATCCTCTGGTCATTTTAGGGTGGGATTTCCTATTCTCTCGCTCTCTTCACCTACTGTCTGACCCGAACACTGGTTTTAACTGGTTCTTGCTAGTTTCTTTGCACCTGTTAGCTGCCGTTTAAAAAACAGACACCTCCTGCATTTGACACCCACTCACATTACTCACATAGTGGAAAATACTGTGACCCAAGTTGTCTTCACAGAAATAAAATAATGAAACAAAATATATAAAACATAGAAACAAGCATATATAATGTTTAATCTTACAGAATACACAATCTTTCTTGGCAGGAATGTGGAGTGGAATGTATGGCATGGATAGATGGAGGAATGAAGGGATGAGAGTTGATGGAGGTCTCCCCAGCTGTCTAAAACTAAGGTTTGTCCCAGCATACTGGTTCCAACTAATGACCAGAGGCCCTAATTCCCCCC
This sequence comes from Rhadinocentrus ornatus, assembly GCA_037177495.1. Classification (NCBI taxonomy): domain Eukaryota; kingdom Metazoa; phylum Chordata; class Actinopteri; order Atheriniformes; family Melanotaeniidae; genus Rhadinocentrus; species Rhadinocentrus ornatus. The sequence continues at coordinate 22,621,833 of JBAMHW010000016.1, read as the reverse complement.
AGCTCCCCTGGGAAAACAGCTGCCGCCATCCCGAGCTTCTCCACAGGCTTTGATGGGAACATAGCAGTAGTTGAGCTGGCTCTACATTCCTGCCAAGCTGCACAGCAACTCAGGGATGGCGACAGGCAAGGTTGCCGTGCCAGCAGGGCGGCTAAGCCTGCTGAAGCCCTATCCAGCCAATTACTCCCTCTGAATGCCAAGCTAGCCCTAATGGAGGAACTGGGGACCACACGCTGTTAGGTACCTTCACAGGTTTACGTTTTTTACAGGTATGGGGAGTAAGACTTGGATCAAGCATTTTTTTCTGTCCATTCTGACAGTTCGGACTAAATGGGGAAAAGACCTCAGTTTGATTCTCTCCAGACCAATTTGTTTAAAATGACAAATTCCTTTTAGAGCTTATGGTTTATTTATTTTTTTCTTCCATCCGCTCACACATAGCCTCTGGTGAAGCTTACCCTTTAGACTACTTGCAGAGAGAGAAACTGTTTTATAATAAAAAAGTAGCAAAAATGGCCAAGCTAAGAGAGGGTGGACACATATGGTTAGAGTACCTTATCATTCTGTCCATGCTGCTACTGTTCAGATAAGCAGCACAGTGCCTCCAGTGAGCCTTCCCTCCATCAATGGCATACATACACTTTAACACAGTTAATTTGTGCAAGTTGTGCAGCACTTGCACAGCATTTAAAGATACACTTCAGATTTCACTAGAGAAGCAGTGGACCGAATGGCGGGATGGAGGTCAAAATAAATAGAGCTGCAACAACCCAGGAGAAATGAATTTCAAATATGTATTGTTTGAGTAACTGTTGTTCTTTGTTATAGGTGTTGAAGTAGCAACCAACATTACTGATATTGTAAATGTTTTATAACAGCTGTGGCTGAACAGTGAGATGGAAGTTTTGCTGTGCCATAGAAAGCAACAAAAATGACATCTAATTTAGTCCTTTCATTCACTGTTAAATAAAATAGCTGGGTTTTTCTGGTGCATTTTTAACAGCAGTAAGCCAACAAATTGCATCAAAGAGAAAAGTGGAATTACAGGCTGAGAAAATGTATTTTACTACATGTGACAGCTTCTAGACTGCTCCTTTTTCCTCTGTGTTTACAAAACAATTTGTGAAAATCCACTGAACCAACTTCCCTCTAACAATGTGTTATCAGACAGAGAAAAACAAGAGAGAATCAATAGGAGCTGTTCTCATGTATAATTTGCAGGGCCAGCACCTGGCTGCTAACAAATAAAGATTTTTTTTCTTTTTTCCCCCACATTGCATTCAAGGATATTGGACAATTTTGTTAGAGGTAGACAGCTATTTTCACCAAATCCTGGCTGCAGGTCAGCTGAAATGATTGAATCTCAGTAAGCTCTGTGGGTGTAGACAGAACTATCCCTGTGTAAACAGAAGGCTTGAATGTGTGTTTCACACTTCTCCCAAGGTTTTGTTTACATTCAAGCACAAACTCACAAACGTCATCTTGCACAAGACTGAAAAATACAATGGTGATGAGACAAATCTTTTTAACTGGATGTAAGGCATTGTGTAAAATTTTCCTGATTTAAAGTGTGTGTGTGTGTGTGTTTGTGTGTGTGTCAGACTGGTTGGCAGGCTGTGAGACTGCCTTGGCTTGTCAGAGAGCTCTTCTCCCTGAACCAGCTGGGCCCTCCTGCCTCCCTCCAAAGCAGTCAGCGCTGACCACATGGTCTCAACCCACTCTGAAAGGTACCATTGAGCCTCGCACAGCTAGACACAAACACTTTGCGCACACACACACACACAGTGGAAGCCCTCACACAGGCATATTCCAAGGAAAACCTTCTGTTGTCTACACTCAGCAACCTAAGCTGTTCGGCTAAGACCTTTAGTCACACCTGAAATGGCTTAGGTGTAGTGCTATACTTTGGGGCTAAATGTTGGTGATATGCTGCAGTTAGGGGCTGGAAATGCTCAGCTGTGCTGTTGACTGCTTGTTTCACTTGTTTTCTTTGATTTAGGCTTGTAAATAAACCTTACACAAATTGTATTGTTGCATCCAAAAGCTAGCCATACAATCATATGATTACTGTATGATAGTCTGCTGTTAATTGACCAAAGAAGACAACAAAACTCAGTGCTAGCTGTTGTTCTATATCCCCCTTCTGCATAGGTATAAATGTTATTAGGTCAAAGTTAACAAATCGCTGTGTTTGCTGCCTTCAGTTGCATAATTCAAGCACATTTTCTAGTATAGAAAAAGGCCATATTGTTACTTTGTGCTGTCAACATTGGTATTCTACAAAATCACTGAACTTTTAAACTAAGCTATGTTTGGTGGAGAAGCTATTTGCTCCCGAAGGTTCATTCTATCAGTCTCTCTGGATGAGGTCGCCAAGGTGGATGGAGATAAAGAGATGTGCTCTGCAGAAAAGGCAAAGAGGAGAAAAAGAAGAGCAAGAGCAAGATGTTGGGGGTGTCCAGGTCACATGGTGAGCCTCAGGACCTTGTGGTGGAGGTAGCGCACTTCCCCTGAGCTACATTTACCCTTTAGCTGCAGTCAGCCAGGCTGGCTGGGTGGACAGAGGTAGGTTGGGGGAAGTGTAATGCGCTGGGGGGATGACAGAGAAAAGCAAGATGAGCGAGATGGAGAAAGAATGTTGCGTTGAATCCTAATGTCAGATCAGAGCTGAGCTAAACATTGAGGCGATCTCTTCTGCAAGACGAATATGAATCTGTTTCAGGGTAAAATATTGTGATCTTTGATTATTCCCAATTTCACCTACCATTAATGTCATCTAGATAGGAGGCAGGGCAGCTTGGCATGCCCGCACGAGTAAAGAAAAGGAATTCACAGACAAGACTGGTGAGATAGCACAGAATTTTGACAGAACCCTTTGTTTCCTCTGTGCTCTTGCTGTACATCGCCTCTCTGAAGTTGTAGGTCACATTCATTTCATACTGAGACACTGCTCTTTGTTGACTGTTTTCAGCGTTTTATGTTCTGTTTGTGGGCGCATGTGATAAGAATGGAAATCAGGAATTTTCCCCCTTCATGTGTAATAAAGACAGCGAGGGTATTAAGAAGTGGGTTACTAACAGAAACTGTTGTACACAGACATAGACACAAAAATAATGGGTTGTGTGAAGGTTAAATCTAACCAAAAGTAAAAAGCATAAGGATAATTTCATATATTGTTATATATAATCATATACTGTAACATGACATGACATGACATGACATGACATGACATGACACTGTGTACAAAATCTAATTAAATTTAGTTGCAAACCAGTGAGTTTCATCTTCAATGGGTTATATATCTTTATATTTGGCTAAGTACATGTGTAGAAGTGTCATGATGAAACAAAATAAAGATAAAATATGTCATTAAAAATAAAATTGCATTACTGCTAGCTGCATCACTGCTCATCTGAACTGTAGGTGTGTGTGTGTGTGTGTGTGTGTGGGGGGGGGGGGGGGGGTGTGGGTTTTCCTCTGGCAAATTTTTAGTGGTTGGGTCACTTTTCCTACTTTAATGAATTCAAATGGTACAAATAAAACCCAGTTACACAGTCATGCAGGGATCCCATTTCTCAAGATAAATAATTCAGATTGTACATGCTGGCAGGCCGAGAATAGATTCCTAAAATAACAGGAGGCAGGAGGGATGGAAGAAGGAGGGTGGTAGGAAAGTGTGTGGCAACAACTTGAAGGGGCTCACAGCCCATGAGCTGGGGACTTTGGCATTCCAGAGCATTTCAACCTCCAGTCCCTCCTTGACCTGAGACAGAGGAAAGCCACTCCTGCACTATATTTATCATTACTCCCTCCATGCCTTCTAAAGTTGACATCTTCCTGTCTTACGTCTTCCTTTAACTTGTTATTGGCTACTTCTCCTTTTGTCAGAATAGTCTTGTTTAACCAAGTTGCTATGAAATAGCACACTATTTTAAATTAGAAAGACAAATTGTCTCACAATAGCACCCAATCCCTAAAAGTAAAAGAAGAAAAAAACACGGCCGCAGCAGATTTTCAAGGTTTCATTTTAACAGTCAAGAATCAATCCCTGCTTCCAATCTAGTATATTAGGTTGATGTGTGCCAGCAGTCCAGGCAGGCAGCTGTCCAGGGCTATACCTTTCCCTGAAGCACATTGTGCCTGCACTGCTCCCCGATTCCCTGATAACATTAATGCCAGGCAGATGTCCCTGAACTAGTCCAGACATTTTCTTAATATTAGACTTGTAGACTGGCCACTTTTCTCAGCCCCTGCTGAATTTCTTAAAAATCCCGAGTGGCTTTTAAGAGCAACACAATATTGACCCACAATATCTTCCACATCAACAACAGCCAAGTCATTCCCGTCCCTAATGGTAGGAAAATCAATAGGTAACGAATGGGTTTATTTATATTTCAAGCAATGGCGTGCCGTGTTTTGGCTTTTGTGACAAGTTTATTGCTGTGGGGGATACTGAACATGAGAGGAAGAAGATGGGAGCATAATAATAAAACAACAACAGATATCTGTGTATCTCTATCAGCTGTTGTCATTCTACAGCAAATAACATCTGTTCCAGATGGGGATCTCCTCCTTATCTCACCAGTGCTCCACCTCTGTCATTAGTCTAAGTCCAACTCAGTAGCTAATCTAGTATGAAAAGACAGTTTGGCTCTCAGCTCTCATCCAGTAATTCCCTCCCCTATCAAAGTGCTCTTTGAAGTTCATGTTCTATAAGATTGATTCAAGTGTCAGGTCAGAGTTCCCACAGCCAAAGGTATAGCAGTCATGCAAAGGCTTGTTCATCACTCTACTTATTCCCCAATGCAACCTTCACTGCCTCTGTATTCTTTAGCAGGGTCTTTCTTCATGTTTATTGTAAAAAGGCAATGCGGATGACCTGTGTTTGGACCTGGCCCCAAGCTCCTTAGAGCTGAAACATATAAGGTTATTCTTAAGAAGTCCTTTGAATAAGATCTCATCCCCAATTCATCCTTGACAATGTTCACCTGAGGGATGCATCAATGACACGCGCTAGGGAAAAAGTCAATTCAAAAGAGAAGAAAATAAAAGAAATCATAAATTAGGTGCAAGACCTAAGAAATCTACTGAGAGAAGAAGAATATAGCAAAAGGAAAAGCAACCTTACTTAATTAGTTACCATAAACTACAGTGAAACCATGGCAGCCTGTGCATGACTTTGCCAACAGCACCATGGTAATGGAGAAGTCAGGAATGCATGCATACACACATGAACATTTCAGAATAAAGTTAAAACGTCTTCTTCCTTCATGCACCAAAGCAAAGGTTACCCCAATCATCGTTTCAGCTGCAGCAGTTTTACTGCTCCAGAACGACTGCTTTTCTCTCTCCATTACCTCTGCACTCGTTTGACTGGCAGATGGGTGGAAATAGGGTGGATGGAGAGTGGGCGGGTGGGTAATCATGGGACTGTGTGTCACAGCGTGTGCATGTTCACAGCACTATTTTTTGTTTCAGCAGGTGAGATGGAAAAGGCAGGTGAGAGACGGCTGGGCCCTAATTTAAAAGCTTTTTTATGGTGCCCACTAAACCAACGTTGGCATTCCCTAATGGTGCAACAAAAGCATGTTATCCTGTTATATTCTTCCTTTTTCTAAGTCTTATGTCCTTGTCTGTTGTCATTGCTTTAATAGCTGCTAAAGCTTAAGTCAAATACAATAAAGATATGATAAGTATTCATGGTTTTTTTTGTGTGTTTTTTTCCTGCAGGAGTGCTAATCTCTCTTTAATCCACTGCTTCCATATCCATGCTAGAATCATTTGGTTGGAGCAGGTGTCCTTTCCAGTCCAGTGGTGCAGTGATTTAGGAGTAGTGACTGACAGTAAGAGAGACAGAGGGTGATATGAGAGGCTAATGGAGTTAATATCCTGAGATGGAGAGATAAAGGAAAGGTGCAATTGGAGGGAGAAACACAGAGACCCAGCTGAGTTACAGAAACTGTAATGAATACAGATCTAATTTTACAGCTGACTGTTCTTTTCAGTTTTCAACTTGCCTCTCCATGCATCTGGTTTGATACTTGTGGTCCTTCAAAAGCCTTGCCTTAATGTGCACCAGAAAAATCTGCACCAGATGTGTAAAACTTAGATTTATATTTGAAAATATTCAAATACATGATCTAATACATGGAAGTGACTAATTATTTTAGTGAAATTTTCCCACATGGACATATCCCTTCTTTCACTGAAATAGTTGTGATGCAGAATGTTGCCATATTATTTTATCTAGCTCCCAAATAATATGAAACACATAACTCTTTCTAATTTTAATTTAATTTACACACTTGTGTATCTTTAAACAAGCAAGTGTTTGTTGCTCATGTAAAAACCTTTGCTCTTGTCAGTTTTGTCTATACCACAGCCACTAATAGCCATTTTCTGTCCACGTGGAGTTAGAGAGCAAAGGTTTTTTTTTTTTAAATTGGGGCAGAGAATTCAGAGCTGGAGGAGGAGGGCAAACTCTAAAATCTGCTTTTGGCCTGAAAATGATCAAAATCCCTGAAGTTTGTCTCACTAATCTTCCATCATAAGCAGATTTTTTTTTTTTTCTTTTTTTGCTAACTACATTATTTAAGTAACAGAACACATAAAAATATAGACAATCTTTCTCAACTCAAAGTGGACATGAGTGTTACATTTTGTGAGTGTGTACAAATTTATCTGTGTATGTGCATCTTCAGTCTGCCTTAATTTCCTCCCATCTGCGGATGGACCTTCTCTCCCTGTTCAGAGGCCTGCAGTGCCCCGCCCTATCTGCCTAACCTGACCTCACAGTGTATAAGAAGGAGAGTGCGTGCGCTTGCATGTGTGTGGGTTGCTTGATGAGCCTGGTTCCTCATGAAGTGGTATCATTAAAGCAGAGAGAAGAAGCAAAAGGGTGATTGCAGTGATTTGGCAAAGGTTGCAAAGACTCTGTCCTCCAATCAGAGCCCTTGCTTGGCCTCCTTCAGCTCCACTGCAATCACAGAGCACAGAGTCTGAAGAGTGTTCACACACTTGCACACACACAAATCAACGCTCTTGTTTATCTGCCTCAGGTATGGGCTTGGCATTTTCTGCTTGCATTGTGGGAATATATACTAGAAGAGTTTAACATCAATTAAATCATTATTTAAATTAAAATTATCTGCATAAAACAAATAAAAAATATTGCTTGTTACTATGTTGAAAATCTGCAAACACTTCTTTAATTCCAACCTGTAATTCCTTATATCTTACTAAATTTGATAGAAAATTTAATTAAATAGGCTGCTTTTTCCTAGGTTAATGCACACAGGTTGCTTTAAGTGAAAATAAATAAATAAATAAATAAATAAATAAATAAATAAATAAATAAATAAATAAATAAATAAATAAATAAATACTTTTTTTTTTTAAGTTCCCCCATAAAAATTGAATAAGGAAAATATTGTAAATGCCCTCCTTAATCTGGCTTGCACTGTGAGATACTTTAGACTGCATACTTCTGTTTACATCAGAGTGAGATAAGATTACAACATCCAGGTATTCTGCTAACTATAGACAATGCATTTTTTTTTTGTTTGTTTGTTTTAGTGTTTTCAACCCATGCTGAAGAGCAGAACAAAAAGGGAATAAAAAGAGAGAAAAGAAGGGGGAGTTAACCTTAAAGTGAGAGAATTGAGCATTAAATTGATCTGCAGTCAGTCTGTCTGTCCCTGAAGAGGTGGAGTCACTGTAATGAGAACGTCCTACCAGATGCATACAACGGTTGCCTTTTCCCCATTTTCATCCCTCGCTCAAAGAAGACAAGTTTGTATCTCAAGGTGATTGTTTCAGTGATAAGGGAGAGGGTGTTATTAAGGGTGACAGCAAAGGGGCTGAGAGGCAGGGCTGACTGGATAACCTTGTCCCCATCCCCGCCTCGCTTCCCTCAGCCCGAGCATCTCCACCACTGCCCTGCCTGCTTGCTCGTCCGAACACAATCTGCTGGCTGGAATTACCTCGCGGCCCCAGGAAAACTAAACATGATTTCTGACCTTTCCTTTCTGTGTTCAACAATAACCTTAGCTGATCCGCCTACGCCATGAGACCACTGAAACGAGCAAGGACCGAGTGGAAAAGATGTGTGTGTGTGTTTTTTTAAAGTGTAGTCAGGATCAATTTGTGTTTAGCTTAATATATGTAAGTGTGCATATTTCTATGAAAGTACAGGACTGGAAATACCTGACTTGAAAAGTTAAACAGTACAGTAAGCACTAGCTTTAAGGAGGTTTTAAATGTTCAATTTTCACTTGATTTAAAAGTTTTTAGGCTGATAAATAGTCAGCAACAGTTAATAACTTCCCAGATATGGTCAAGAGATGCCTTACTCCAACACCTTTGAGGCTAATAAGGCCTATAACCCCATTATTACTGGCTTTTTAATTAACGTTTTTCATGATTCTTTTTTTTTTTCCCAGTCACTGTTTAGAGAGATTTAGGCAGCAAAGCTACTTGGTTGATTGAAAATTTAACCTTTCATGACAACAATGGATATCACATGCTGTTCAGGTGTTTGCTTACAGAATCTGGAAAAGGAGAAAATGGATGCCAACTGACCACATCTATCTGAGCAAAAATGCTGTTCACTATTGGACCTAATACCAATGTCCACCCTCACTGACGTCAGCATTTTCCCATTAACTGTGTTGGGACACAAGCCTGTCCCAATACCAAATCTTCAACTGAATGGAGTCTCTGGCATAGACTTCTTCCTTTTCTATTAGTCTGCACATTTAATAACTTTTCTGCAGGACTTGCTTCTAGTTTACAGCAAAACCGGTGATAAAAATTCCCCCGTCAGGCCCCCAACATTATGTATGTGTCACAAACAGTGAGCAATTAATACAAACAAAACAGCTTCTAAAGCAGCGACTGTCCAATAGTAGAAGTGTGGCGTACTTTCCTCTCTCTGTTATAAATGGTGATGCATTGTTTCCAGGCAACGGGCACTATGACAAATAGTAGTCCCGTTGTTCTTTTTAATACCATATCAAGCCCTTATAAATGGAGACACTCCAGCAATATAGATGCAATGTTACTAAAGTCTGTGAGGATTTAGTAACAAGGATTTGGGTGGGTATTGAGTTTTGGCCTTTGTCTACTTTATGTGTGCCACTGCTACTTCCATTTGCGTATGTGCTGACTGAATGCAGGATTGAAATTCCCAGATATGCTTGGGAAAGGAAAGCGCATTAGAGACCTTGTTTGCAGAAATACTGCATCTTCCAACTAACAAAATGCAGTACATCATCATTCTGTTCTCTCATCTTGTTCTTTGCCTTGTCAGCAAGCTTTGCATTGGTATTATCTTTAGTAGTTTGTTAGATAAGGCTAATTGATCTCCACCTACCCTGTGTATTAGTGAATAGTTGTGATCTACTTCCACTGACTCTGCATAACTCCTACAACCTCAGCAGAATCTGACCCTTGGAGGCAAAGCACATCCCAAAAGAAATGATTTCATCATCTTTCTCTCCTTCTATGTTTGTCTGTTGCTCTCCTGTTCTCTCTTTCATCCATAAAGCTAACTCACCCCACCCCTCCTCTTGCAAGCAAACTACCTCATGCTGATGTAAGGGTAAATGTTAGACGTTACAGAAGAAGCAACCTGATCATCCCAGGCCAGCTCGGTGAAGTTGCGTGACTGAACTCTGAGCAAAGGTATGCCCATCAGTATTGTTTGTGTAGGAGCACCACCAGAGGGGATTTGGAAAGGAGTGTGAGCTCTGATTGTGCAACCCAGAGCCGGCCTGAGCATTGGATTAGCTCATCCAGATCCCCACCACCTCTGAACATGCTCCCTACTATTTCAAGATCTCTCCATTTATGACCAGCCAAGCACATTGTGACCAGTAATCTATAGTTTTATTCTCTCCAAAGGAAAAAGATATACTGTTCAGCTTTGCTCCAACCACCCCTCCTTCTCACTAGTTTATCCAGTTTTCTCTGTTTATTTTGCACTTGTTCTCTCGCTCCATCTCCCCTATTTCAGTGCCTCAGAACAAATTTCCTTCTCTCACCTCTCTACTCTCACCATTCATCTTTTCCCCACTCATTCCTCTCCCTCTAACTACCCTCGCTCCTTCATTCCTTCTGACTTCACTGAAGGGGATCAGTAGAGCTTAGAGGCCTTCCTGTTTGGTTCATTACTAAGCTGTTCTGACATGAGGAGCTCGTCTCTGCTTTAAAAACAAAAAACAAAAGAACACTGCTGATGTTTAATACATGGATCACTCTGTTGTCTTTTACAGCAGATAAATTCATTTTCAAAAACTGAGCACAAAACAGAACTAGTGCATAGTACTGCTCTGTCAGTCTAGATTCTCCATCTTTCTTTTTTTTTTATCTTGTCCTCACTCTCCATCTAATTTATTGCTTCTCGTTCTGGTTCTTTCCTCTCCTCTTTTGTTCCGTCACATCTCAGTGATCTGGAGCAAACCTTTTCATTGTCCTTCAGTTCGAGTAAACATACAAACATGATGCAGCGCTGCTGCTAGGCCTGCAAACCTGAACACAGCTCATGAAAAAAAAATTGACCTAAGCCGCTAAGCATACGTGCACACCGTGTGTGTCTGTGTACAAATATGTAACATACACTGAGTATGTTCCTGTGTGTGCACACGTGTTCCTATTATCACATACATCCAACTTCTCACTGGGTGTTTGCTCGCACGAGAGAGAAAGCAAGCATGTGTGTGTCAGACCTGAATGTACTGTATGTGTTTGCCTGTTTGTCCTCTCTGTGTGGGTGTGTGCGTGGGCGGCAGGCCTGCCTTGAAAATGCCAGAGCCTGTTTCTAATCCAGGCCTCCTCAGTGGGCTGCAGCTCTAGCTGTGCCAAGCAGGCCTGCTGCATCACCAACAGAGCCCCAGCTGACAGCTAGTCTGCTCCAGTCTCTGCTTTCTGAACAATCTCTAAGCTAAAAACCCTAACAATGGGTTAAGCTGGAAAATAAGAGGAGCCAAGAAACACAAAAATGCAGCAATTGCACAAAAAACCATTTAGCTTGTCAGCAGGATGGGTTTTCTAAGATAAATTGAGAAAAGATTATAGAAATAGAAAATCATTTGCAATGACAGCCTCTAAAAAAGGAAACAAGATGCGGTAGGTAGACATAGAGTGTTAAGGGTTGGGTGGTTTTGGTCACAGGTTTAGGATGAAGTCAGAGTGGTTAAGTCTGATTTATCCTCTGTAAAGATGCCACACTCTCTTAGGCGGCACTGAACAGCCCTTCAAAAATGAAATATCAGCAGCAGTCAATGCCAGTCATCAGTGCCATGTGTGATGGAAAATCAATCTATTTCATATCAAAGACTTGTGAGGAGAAAATGAGAGAGACAGGTCCCTTCTGCCTCCTCGCTGTGCTTTTTTAACGTCTTCCCAACAGAAACATCCCTCAACGGTCTGCGTCATCACTGACGGAGACGTTCGCCGTGCTGGTGGCTCAATGTGTAACGGCTGCTGTTCTGCTAGATTAGGTAGGTGATTGGCCATTAATATTCATTTCACAGTGTGTCTTTGTTAGGCGGCAGCAGGGGCTGACAGAGTGTTTGGATGGATTTACTCTACCGTGTATATTTCCCTTTAATTCCTATAGGAAAGATGGTTCCTCATAGAGATTATATGGAGACTGAGCTGTATATGTTATCAGTTTGTTTTAAAAGTACAGGTCTCTATTTGAAAAGTGCTGAATTGTTGTAAAAAAAAACAACCAAACAAACAAAAAAAAAAAGAACACCATTGAATATTTGGTGGAATGTGAGAAATATGCTCTAATGTCTTCCTGTTTGAAGACTGAGGCAAATTTAGGTTTTTCTTCTCCTTCCCAGTCTGGTCCTAATAACAACAGAGATTTCCTCCAGGAGGAGTGGAGGTCTAGCAGGCATAAAACCACAGTAACAGGTCTTTCCCTAATGGACAACAACCTGGCACAGGTGATCTGAACTGTCCTCACCATAATGAGATTAAGGGACTAATTAGCTTGACTGTGTGTTGTTCTGTGACTGTGTTCACTTAGGAATATATGTCCCCTATTGGACTAGCAGTGTGGCCCCTAAGAGAACAGGCCAGACTGAAATATCCCTTGTGTCTCTTCCTCTGCCGCACTAAGAGGCTAATTAATATATAGTTTTTTGCATCCACTCTTCCAGCTCCACTACACCATGCTGAGTTTTAGTCCTGAAGTTATTGATTTAGATTCTCGCAACAGTGAGCAAATAAGGATCAAAACACAAAAATTTAATCTAAGCAGTTGTGACAGTTAAATATAGCAATAATTACAGGGCAAATAAGAATTACAGCAAATAACAAGCTAAAGCTTGTAAAAATAGGCCGTGGAGGAGAATCAGCATCATAGACTATCAGCCAACAGTTGCACAAGCAGCTAAAGACAGATCCAGAAATGAAAATCTAAATTATCTTTGCCAGTGATTATTAAAGAAAGAATTCAGGCCACCGGATTAGAAGCAAAATGAGAACAGGCAATCAGATACATCTCTCTTTGCAAACTCCCTGCCTCCATCCTTTCCTTCTAGCTCCTAACCTGTTAAAGTCTTGCATTTGTTGATTGCCCCTGTGGCAGCACTCTAACCTGTTCATTTAAGATGATGTGCAACTCTCAGGTCTGTTCCATCTCTCATTTGTTCCTCAGTGGGATCTCAGCTGCTGGACAGTAAGAGGACCCCATGCTGACCACTATGCCATGGGAGCTCTAAAACTGGCCACTCACATCCAAGTAAAGAGACAGCTGAGTGTCATTGTTAATGTGGACACACAGCACCACAATGGCAAAATCAATGGAGCTATAGGGGACATCAATCTTGACAGCACAAGACCCTTTTGCTTGTCTCACCACCACTCTAAAGCTCCAAATGAATAGCTGCGAGAAGGGTGGAGGATAAAAGAATAAAACTGCAGGAAGAAAGAAAGAAAGAAAGAGAGAAAGAAGGAAAGAAAGAAAGAAAGAAAGAAAGAAAGAAAGAAAGAAAGAAAGGAAACAATAGCCTTTGAGGGTGATCTTTTGCT
>JBAMHW010000016.1:22597079-22608686 GCA_037177495.1 Rhadinocentrus ornatus | reverse complement strand
AAAGAAAGAAAGAAAGAAAGAAAGAAAGAAAGAAAGAAAGAAAGAAAGAAAGAAAGAAAGAAAGAAAGAAAGGAAACAATAGCCTTTGAGGGTGATCTTTTGCTGTTACGCTGTCTTTTGAAGATTGTGTCCATATGACAGACAGCCATGTGGCCAGCCATCTGAATTCACCCAAAAACAGGCAAAGGTTTTGAGGTAAAGCCTTAGAAGTGCTGGGCAGCAGCTGCATGCATTTGGCATAATTTTTGCATTTTCTCTGCCTCTGTTTTTCACTTTCAAATCTCCAATTTGCACTGGGATGAGATAGACTGGAAGCAGCTCAGCTCCTTTAAATAACAAAAGGCCACTTGCTTTGTTACTGGGTGATGCATTTGATGTGCATCGAAAAAACAAACAAACAAAAAAACAAAAACACCCCAGTACGGCTCATTGTCTGCCACTGTCTTGAAGGATGCCTTTTTAGTGCATTAACATATATGCAGATAGGCAGCGAGTAAATGAAAGCCTCCAAAAACGGAAAGAGATCAAAGATGACAGAATTAAGGCCAAGTAATGAGGATTTTGGCAAGAGCCCTGAAAATCTATTGATTGTTTGGCAAGCTTTACATGCCCCTGCTCCATTTTCTCTGTGTATAGCGTTTACTCATGTGTTTCAAATATACAAAGATCAAGCTGTGTGGGCTTTAACAAGGCCTTTTCATGACCATGAATCCAGGACAGATCCTAATCACTATCTAATTTACAATTAAATAAAATGTATTTAGGATATAAAAAAAGAGAAATAAGGTGGTTAGCTTAAAAGTCCATCACAGCTCTGCATCTCTTCAATAACACAATCTTTAATCAATTACTGCCAGCATAAAAGCACATGGCAGGATGAGACTATGGGAGATTAATCTATAAACAAAGAGGATTTGAACCAGTAACAAATGAAAAAAGCTCAAGTCAGATTACAGACATGCACTTGAATCAAGATGACATCAAATCTCCTTGTGTTTGATGCCACATGGTGTGTTTAATATACATACAGGCATAGCTATTTTTGCTTCTAATCAGCACATTATATTATGAATTTAACTGCAGCAACATACGAGTGAAAAAGAATGAGGACAGAACAAAATTAATGGCTGTAAGAAATATTTCATTGAGAGCAGTAGAACAGATGAGATCAGAGAGGAAGAATGAAAAGACTGATGGACAAAATGATGGACAAAAGTAGATAACTATACCTCCACGGCTCTCGCTGTCGGCCGGTTTCACCTGGATGGGGCGAGTCATCTAGAGGAGAGAAGAGATGGAGCAACAGGGAGAGAGATTAGAGATTAGCAATGGCAATTCAGGCAGTTATTGCTATAACAAGAAGCCAGCTGCTCTGCAAAACCGATCAAAGTTCCCTGACTCGAGACCAAACCAACAACCCATCATGCAGCTATGTGGACTTGGCACTGGAGTGCATTTGGTGACTGTTATTCAATGTAAACAAAACAACCTGTATTGGCTTTTCTTTGCACAGACTGTAAAATATGTGCTTGTATGTAGCCTGTATGTGCACAACAGGGTATTTCGTGGCAGCAGCATGGTGAGCTTGCCAGCCTGTATTTGTGTGTCTAAGTGAAAGAGGCCAAGGCAGTCCTAATAAAAGTGAATCCAGCCACAGGAGGAGAGAGATCAATGTGGGCCTATTGATCCGGGCCCTTGGGCTGTGGAGAGTGTCTGGCTGGGAAGGATTCTCTGGTTAGGAGTCTCACTCTAATCCAGTGGATCCTGATAAGAATGGCATTGCCTGGATTAGATGCTTCTGTCATCACAGTCTTTGTGTCACGCTTTCCTCCTTCTCCAATATTACCCTTTTCTTTTTTCATTATTGTTGTTCAAGCCAAATGGTTTTACTAGACTTGGGTCCTATTTGTTTGGAGGAAAAGTTAAATGGATGGCTTTTTTTGTTGTTGTTGCAGTTGCTGTTCTTTTCTTTTCCAATTTAATTGCATCCTTTTTCAATTTCTTATAATACACCAATCTGCACAACTTTGAGATGTGACAGCAGAGCATGAAGTTAACAAGATGATCTTTATGCATGCAACACAACCAACTACATATGCCAAAACCAAAAGCAATACAAAATATTTAATAATGAAAATAATCAGATTTTAATGAGATTAGGCATAAAAGTGGCCCAAGCGTGCAAAATAGATTCCTGTTTTTTTGCCACACATATCCCTTTTCAGTAAATCATTTGTAGTGGCTATTAAAGCATAATTCTATTGCCTGAAACCATTTGCTGTTACAGGGCGTCCCAGTCAGATCAGTGAAAGCCATCCAAGGATGATATTTTTTTAGCCACCTACATATATTTTGACCCATATTCCTATCATGTTTTTCTCCGATCAATTTCAGAACGGGGATAAAAAAAAAAGGTCAGATTTAAAGACAGGGCAGTCCAATAAAAGCATGACATGTTCAAGGAGAAAAGCCATAATGGGATTTTAAAATGTCTTAATAACATGCTGATATATGGGGGAGAGGCCCAGGCCCAATTCATTAAGTGCTAAATGTATCCATTTTCACCTTGAGGAACTAAGTAACCTTCCCTAACTGAAATTATTCCATAAATTTACCCACCGTAAATAATAACTAACCCCACCTAACACTGACAACAGGGAGAATGGTATGCTTGTGAAGGTTAAGATTTTAGTTACTTGTTTCTTGAGTGGTTCCCCATCTACAAGTGCTTTCTTTTACTTGTACATCATGAGCAAAGTAACAGTACAGTGGTAGTGCCAAACCACAGGGTGCACAGAATCAACCGCAATACTTCTGCACACATGCTCAAAGCAGTCTCTGAGACGGGAATGCCTCCAAAAGGGGGAAAAGAAAAAAATCTACAACTCAAATTCACAGATAACTTTACCCCCTTCTGTTTCCTCGTAGAAACACAGGAAATCTTTGAATTAGCTTTTGTCATTTTGAATTTACCAAAGAAACTTCCAAGCTGCCAAACGATTTAAGTTCAGAAACATGATGGAGAAGCCAAATCTGCGTCTGTGGCTCCTCTACCGTTTTACCATCTTAGCCGTCTCTATGGGGAGCCTGTGTGTGTGGGAGGAAACTCTCTCTACAGCTAGTTACTGTTCAGCCTCCAACATGCCAGCTTAATGGCCTATTTATTTGCCCGAGAGCAATGCATTATGGTCCCGAACACTCACAGCTGATGGCTCACAGTTTGTTAATTTCCCTTGAACACAGAAAGAAAATCCTGCAATTCCAGCTGACATTAAATGCACAGAGTACACTAGTATATGAATTCTCGCACATGCACAGTGAAGGTCGATCTACGTTAAATCTATTAAGTACTAGCGTTGCCAAGGAAACTATTCATTAACTCCGATACTGTAGGGCTTCTTTTGCTTTAGAAGGTGGAGTTCGTAGCTTTTTGAGACACCAGCAAAGGCTAAGGGCAACAAATAAGACATTTTAATTGGGGTGTTTTAATAAGTAAAGGCAGTGGCTGTATGAATGGAAAGGAACCAAAAAGAGAAAGAGTTATAAGAAAATTGCAACTCGACTGCTTCTCTGCCAAGTGGCATTTCAACTGCTCAACTGATTCCACCTTCCTGCCTTCTGCTTTCCAACACACAAAAAGGTGGAACAGCTGCACTCTGCAAACACTGTATATTTACAGTACAAATGAACCACCTGCCTCTCTACAGCACGTTCTGCTGAAAAGTATTGTTTACATTTTGTGAGACATCAATTATAAATTGGCCAAATGATGAGAATGTGATTTGAATAAATTGTGTGACAGAAACTTTCAACTGGTTTCCCTGATATTCCATTGCCCTGCCATATCTATTTACCAGACGGAAAGTGTGCATGTGACCCGAGGGCCTTGATTTAATGAAAAAGGTTAGAAAAAAATGGGCATTACTGGTTTAATTTTAAATCAAATTATGTTCATTAAGACAGTGAATATTTAGGGTTCTACTTATCCGATTTATCTCATTACGTATTATAATACTGACTGAACATGCAAAGTTGCAGAATGTATAGTTAACACACAAACTCTACATGTCACTCTAAAACTGGATGTATTTTTGTTCTATCCTCAGTTTTTTTTTTTTCAATATATATATATATATATTTGGGCCACAACCGGGTGACAGTGAGCTGTCTATGTCATCATTCATGCTTTGCTCCTTGGTTTGCTTTGATGTTCTTTCATGTTCTGGTTTTTTGTCATGTTGTTGGTTTATGTTGTTGGTATTTAGGGTCATGTTCAGTTCTGTGTTGCTTTTGGTTTCTGCTCGTTAGTTCACCTGTGTCTAGTTTGTTCTGTGCATTTAAGTCCACTGGTTTAAGTTCCTCCTTGCCAGTTCATTGCTTTCTCTTGCTTCTGTGTATTTCTGTTTAGTCCATGCCATGTCACAGTTTTGCCTCCAGAGTATTTTTGTTTTGTAAGTTAGTTGTTTTGTTATGAAAGCCTTTAACTGCACCGGTCTGCCTGCACGTGGGTGCTCACGTCCACGGCTCCTGACAGACTATTCTTAATTCATCTGAATGTAGCGGTTCCATTGACGACTGAGAACCATTTACTGAATTCACAACTTTTAAATTGCTATGCTTTGTCTTCATCCTTGAAATCAGTTTTTTGTATTCCCAGGACGAGCCCTGTTCTTTCTCTATTTCCCACTCCACAAGCTGTGCTGCTCCAAGGGCTTTGACAAATCTAGGGTTCCATATGCTTTGATTGAGCTGCCTCATTTGCCCAGTTAAGCCCCCAGTTAGCTGAATTAAAATTCTTAGCACTAGCATGCTGCTGTTTCATATGGAGGGTCAGATATAAACCCTAGAGCCAACAGTACATAATGTAGTGTGCAATAGGCTTGGAATATCCAGCTGGTTTGTCATTGTTCATTAATCTTCAGGACTCACATTTAGCTATATTATTACTTAAGCTAGCAATGGTTGATGTGTCACTCTGTTTTTGGGTGGGGGGTTGTTGTCATTTTCAAGAATGCTACACTAGAGTATTAAAAACTCTAGAGACCAGTCACAAGAGACACCCCACTGTCTGATTTGAAATTATAATGAGCAAGTGAAGAAAGTGAACAAGTCTTGGTCTGGTAGTTGTGTGGAGGATTTAGATGGCACCATCTGTGACTGCAATGAGTTCATGACTACTAGACTTTAGCAGGATTCAGCAGTACAGAGTCCCTAATGCAACATACTGGGACCCCAGAGAGAGCCAGTGGTGTGGCAGCTATATTGCTTCTGGTCCTGGTGCAATTCCAAGTCTTAAACTTCACTAGTCTTTAACTTTCGTATCATCTAAACAGAGGGGCCTCCATTACAGGGAAAAGTGGTAAATAGATATAAAATTGTAATAAATCTTGTCCTGGTTTTTAAGCAGCTCATTCCTCAGGAGAGGAAGTCCTTAAAAAAAACAGCTGTGCTACATCACTTACTTACAGTGCTGCAATAAAAGAACTCTAATAGGCATACAATATGTGTGATGTCTTCTGGCTTTCCTTCTGGTTTAATATGGAGTAATGTTTGTCCTGGGATCATTAATACACATTAGTAGGCCATCAAAGCTCATATTGCTGCACTGCTCTGTAACAGGAACATAAACAGTCCACATCTGACTGGACCGTTTCAGCTGATATAATTAATATTTCCAATTATCGATCTGAGGGAGTGCTGAGTGGTCACCGTCCGGGGGCCCCAGCTTCAGCTAATAAATCTGTACAGTAGGAAGAAGACAGAGTGGAGAGAGGAACAGTAAGAGGGAGTGAACCTCTGTGTAATGATT
Source organism: Rhadinocentrus ornatus (assembly GCA_037177495.1). Taxonomy (NCBI): domain Eukaryota; kingdom Metazoa; phylum Chordata; class Actinopteri; order Atheriniformes; family Melanotaeniidae; genus Rhadinocentrus; species Rhadinocentrus ornatus. The sequence goes on along the minus strand of JBAMHW010000016.1, from coordinate 22,602,877 downwards.
TACAATGGTGAAGAACTTTGCTGGAGTCACAACAGTAGTTTATAAACAAATTAAATAAAAATATAAATGAAGACCTGTCATTTAAAATGCTTGCTCAAGCAATGACAATAGGTAATACCATACAGTCTTTGTATATTAAATTTCTTGGGCTCCCTAGAAGAAAAAAAAAGAATGCCTGTGGATGTTTGTGTTAGGGAGCTAGTTGAAGATTTTAAAAGCCATTCACTGCCAGATCAAGGCTGGTTTGCCTTATTGCATGACTCAAACCATAGTCAGAACTTCTTATTTTTGTGTGTTTTGTAGCTTGAAGGTTGTCTCCTGCAGCCAGGGGTGCTTTACAAAGAGTAACACGCAATCAGTTGTCAACATCGTGCCAGTCAGACTAAGAAGGCGTGTGCAATTCTGACTACCATTTCTGAATTAAGCATGACCAATGTACTTATGCCGTAGCTGTTGCTCTGCTCATGAGTGAAAATATTGACTCTATGTGAGCATGTTCATATATGAGCTTGAATGCATGTGGGAAAATGTTTGTGCAAGTGATTTATAATTTAGCCATATGTAGAAATGTGCTGGTGGCAGTAGTGTGTTGGCTCTGATAAGAAGCATCAGTCAGTGCAGAGGAGATGGCAGCAACTATAAGCTTTGGGATTCCTATCAGAACCAACAGGATTTAGAGCTTGAGGCACTAGCATGGACCAAAAGACACCTGCAGACCTCAGCTAGTCATTATCAGATTTGTAAGCACAAATAGTTCTGCTATGATTTTCTAAAACAAAGTATAAAGTGTGAAGAGGATGCAGTCTGTAAAAATCTTCTCGTTCTCACATGTGATGCAAAGAGCAACTCTTTTAGCTATTAACTTACAGAATTTTGGACAAGTGTTACTTTTTTCTTTTACAAAGGCTGAATCACTCTTTTTTGGAACATAACTGTTGATATCCATCTGTTAGACTAAATGTTTCTTGTAATGCACCAATTAGCAATGGAGCCACAACTAACTCACAAACATGTTCAATCTGTAGCACTATTACTACTAGCACCACTACAACATCTCTGATTAAGACCATTAGACCTTCTGTTGTCTAATGCCATCCAAGTTCCTGTTTATCTTTTCCCCCGAAGCACACACTGCCTCCCAGAAACAGCCTGAAGTCCATCTACCGAATGCTTTCCAAAAAACTCCCCAACCCTCTCTATTATCATAGCTTTACTAGCTGAAGTGGTTGGCCAGCTGTCTGACTGCTACAGCCCTCATTACACAGACAGCAGAACTCAGCTCTCATCAAGATTTCATGAAGGTGAATGTCACACATCAAAACCAGCTCATTTGTGGTGTCCCATGACTCAGCAGACATACTTATGTGGCATGTGTGTGCTCATCAAACTCTGTATAGAGCCTGAACAATACAGAACACCATATAACAATCATGCCGTCCACCACTGAGGATACTTATCACTATTGTATCCCATTGCAAAGACATTGTCACTTGTTCTTTTGACATGCTTGTCTGTACAGTTGATTATGTCTCCCTGTCTTGTAGATAAGCTCTTTACTTGTATTTGTAGAAAAGACTCTGAGTCCTGCAAGACTTCTACAGTGGACTAGGGTATGTGGGTGATAGAAACAGTGTGCAATCATGAGGGGAAGCAGATAGGGGGATTGAGCTAATGCCCAAATCCTGTCCTACTGAGCTTCTAGCGGGGCATACAAGAGATAAAGAGAAACAGAAGAAGAGAGGAGTATAAGATGGAGAAAACTACAAAGAAATAAAAGGGATGTTAAAGAAAAAGGAAAACTAACAAGAAGATGGTTGTGGAGATGTAAAGGTTGAGAGAGAAGAAATAAAAATAGAAACAGTAAGGAAAGACAACATTTTTCTCCAACCCCTCCTTCTCCTCCACTTCGTGACTTATGAGCCACACTTTGGTTATCAAGGGAAGGGCATCGCTCCCAGACATCTTTGGCATGGCTGCTTTTCAAGCCCAGAGAGCTATTGACATGGCGTGTTACTGTAATGCGTGAAGCAGTGGGAGACTCATTGTAAATCTGTGTCAACAAATGCTGGAGCAGCAGCAAGCTCAATCTCACACCCCCTCTCTGTGTGCCTCTCGCTTGCATTTACCAACCTATCTAATGAATCTTATCTGCACAGCACACTGGAGGCTTAAGCTTTTGGTGGGCTAACATCTCTCCCACACACATACACACACAGACACATTCTGTTTCATATTCTGCTTACTGTTTCATGTGGTTAACACTCTTGAGTTCATTTTGAGGAACTGTCCTTAGAAAGATAAGATCATGTCGACAGACCACAAACCAGTGGCTTCAGAAGGACAACCTCATGCCAATTCTCAGCGTGTGCCACAGCCAGGGTCCAGAGTGAGCAGGAAGCAACGAAATGGCAGAGGATATGTTCCGTGACAGAATTACAGATCTAGAGTTGTGTGAGTCTTTAATGCTTAAAGGTGCCCTTATGCACTCATGCCATGTTTCCTATTTGCCTTTGATTTTTTGCTTTGAAGATTATGTCTTGCCTGACCATCTGTGAGTTACATCTAAGGTGGTGATGTACAACCTAACATGCAAGAACAAAGCTGCATATGCACTGAAGGCAAGGCGATATGGCTTTAACCCCATATAATGAGTTAGAACAGGATTTAACAACAAAAAAAAACAACATTTTTTTATTACACTGCTGCATCACCTCTTTTTGCTTCCTGTATGAAATGCTCCATTACACTTCCTGTCCCATTTAGAGACCCTCTTCCAGAAAGATTCAGACTGCTCTGAATTATCAGCTCATTGGTCAAAATTTGTGCCCCAAACGAGTCACATGGCAGGCATGACGTGAATGTGTTTTTATAAATGTGTCATTTAATGAAGGAGCTCTTCAGGAAATCTGGAGCAATGTCTTCTGTGTGAGAGAACAATTCTTGATGGTGTGAAAAATAGCAGAACAGATCATCTTTCTTTTAGTGTTAGAGAAACTTAAGGATGGAGGAAGATTCCTTAGCATCAAATCAGATATTTAAACAAGCGGTCACCCAGAGATCTAAAACAATCTGAAAAACCAACTCTTAAAATAAATCATCCCATTTTACAAAAGGTACCATTCAATGAAAAAAATATGAATTTGCATTGGTAAAGTCTTAATAGAGCCCTTATACAAGCTTGACTTGGATGTGTTGCAAATTTCTTCTTGAAACAATCACTACATTCTGGAAGTGTTTAGCTTTGTTCTGTTCTGTGTCACATTTCCTTAAGGTAAAATGCGCCCACACAAATGATATGGCATCTGTTTTTTTTCTGTGCTTCTCTTGCATCAGCTCCAACTGTTTTTCCAGCATATGAGTAATTCTCTGTAACAGTTAAGCTGTGCATGTATGAATAATAAAGTTGCATATAACTTATGGGTGCAACAATATGGATTTAGTTTTTGCAGTTTTGATACCACATAATTGATACAAGTGAGTAATATTTGTACTCAGATTTAGTATAATTTATTGTTTTTCTTAAAATTTGGTATGCTGCAACTAAAAGCTAGCCCGATGGAATCAGTTTACTGAACAAACCAACATGATTGAAATTCAGTCATGACAGATTCATAATGTGTCAGTTTCCTTAAAATTTCCACTCGTTGTCAGCCACATATTAAGTCTGCCACACACATACGGACTTACAGTATACATGGACACACATAAATACACACATACTTTTAGCTGCATGTTTCTTTTACCCTCTGTGTTGAGCCCAGAAGGCTCCTGCTGCTGTCACAGCAACTCCAGGATTGTGACAGATTACGGCTTGCTGCCACGACCAATAGCAGCCAAGAAGTGTTGCCTGCCCACTGACTCATAATTCTTGGCATACCTATGCCGAGTTGACGTTTCTTTAATGGTCCCTGGACCTCCAGAAGGAATCCATGTCCTGAGAGCTATGATTGCCTATTAGAAATTCACCAGCACTTGCATTTTTCCCCCCACTCCTTATACCACCCCTCATAGGAGAAGAAAGAAGCAGCAGTAGCAGCAGTAGGAGCAGTAGGAGAAGCCAGAAGAGGATAGAGATAGATGGAAGGAGGGAGCAAGACAGGAACACAGCCAAGCTTGTTGGCTCCGGTTGGTAGGAAGGTGTGACGGGTGCCAAAGAAAGAGGGACAAATGAAAAAAAGCAGATTGAAAGAGAAGCAAATCTACAATACAGTTTGTAAGAAATGGGAGTGCACCAAAACTTTTCACAAAAAAAAGAAAAGAAAAAAAGGCAGAAGTATTAAAATAATGCCTTGTCTCATTTAACTATTTTCACCCTTAGAATTTCTCTTTCTTTACAAAATCATTGCAGGAGCTCTCATTAACCAACCACATCTGCTATAGCGATTGATCAAATTATATACTGGTTATTAATGACAGGATGATCAACCATTTGCTATCCTATAGCACTGTGATCAAGTTATTAAAATCTGGGTTGGAAACAGTTGCCTGGGATGTGTGTCGCTGTGTGTGTGTCCATCAAAGGGGGATTGTGAGATGGAGCCAGAACTCAGAGGATCAACACAGGACCAGCTTGCTCTGTCCATCTGCTCCAAGCTTCATTCCCAGCATATCAATACCCCATGTCTCATACACACACATGCCCACACACCACACACACAAAAACACACAGCATTCTGTCACCTGCAACTTCTTTTTTGTTCCATCACTCTCCCACTTCTCCAGCCCTTGGCTATAAAGCCTGCTTATGTTTCATCCAGACACTTAGAAAAGCCACGCTTGTCTATAAGCGTATTCAGAGTCACAGAAAAAGGACAGGTCTGTCTTCTAGCCTCAATCGTCTTCACCTCTGCCTCTTCTGCCACTGCAACATGGTGAAATTGTCTGTTAAATAAACACAAAACTCCTTTCTTGCATTCTCTGCTTTAACCTTGAACCGCACAGAACCTGAGGGCCAGACAAGCAGCACACTGGCCTGACCTCTTAAACATTTCACCAAATCTGCAGCAAACACACTCTGACGAAGTGAGAACAAGAAGCACTAGAGCGGAAAACACATTGGAGGTGTCTCTGCCAACTCCCACTCCTCACTGCATCCCAAGGCCTTGTGTGGCTTACTTTATTGGTAAGTTTGAAGTTGGTGAGTGAATGTGGTTTGGGGAAATGTTGTGTATTTGTGTCTAAAACTGGTCAACATTCCAAGTGCAGAGGGAATAAAAGAAGTTCCTGTCATGTACTGAATGTTATTTCACAAGGAAAAAATAGAAAGGTTTGAGGACATGGAGGTGCTCCATGGGAGCACTTTCTCTTCATCAGTCAATGTCTTGAAAAAGAAAATGGAAGACTCCTCCAATATTCACTTGGACCAAAAAATGTTTTAAAACTCATGTGATCAAAGACCGTTCTTTCTTTTATGCATACTTTAGGCCAAGTATTGCTTCTCTTTTTGAGTTGCAAGGCTCTTTAACATATTAAAAATCAGAGTCAAATCTAAATTTGCTTTATTTTATGTCCACATCAATATCCTTTGTCTCTTTAGATGTACCAACACAGCTTCATTTACTTTTTATGTCTTGCTTGTGACTGCAAGGCCACAAATGCTCATTAGGGGGTTGAAGAAGATAGTGAAAGGTGCTGCTAAAGTACAGACGTTAGAAAACCAGTGGTTCCTTTGGAAAGAGATTATAAGCTTAAGGCTTATCCTGGGCAGTGTGCAACAGTCTTTGACTATTTTATTTTATTTTATTTTATTTTATTTTATTTTATTTTATTTTATTTTATTTTATTTTATTTTATTTTAT
>JBAMHW010000016.1:22566069-22582439 GCA_037177495.1 Rhadinocentrus ornatus | reverse complement strand
CCCCCCCCCCCCCCCCCCCCCCCCCCCCCCCCCCCCCCCCCCCCCCCCCCCCCTCCCCCCCCCCCCCCCCCCTCCCCTCCCTCTTCTCCACCACAACACTGCACTGCTGAAACCTATTTTCTCTCAGTTCCATGGCAATTACATGTTAGCAATGGAGAGGTGGAGAGATGGGAGGGAGGAGTTATGGCCTAAGGTGTGCCATGCAATCCAACACAGACCCTATTGCTATTGGCCACTGTAATAGATCCCTGTCCCTTGAGTTTTAAATGATTCAAACATTTGTCTTTCGCTGTTCCTGTGGTGGGCCAAGATGTTCCATGTGTCCCCTCCTGCTCCCACTCCACCAATCCCCCGCCTCCCTCTCTTCTCCCCACTGTCACATGGCTTCTCGGGTCTCTCCATTGGCTGGTGCTGTCTCAAGTGTAACTCTGGTGAATCCACCAACTCATGCAAGTAAAAAATACACTAATATTCACCTTTTTTCTTCACTGCTAAAATGTGAAGTGTAGCCATTTCTTAAGCTTCCTAATGATCAGGGGTTTCATCTGGGCCAGTTAAAAAGTTTAAACATCCAGTCTTTTTTTTTTTAGTTTATTTTTTTATTGCTTGTTTTTCATCACAAGGTTAATTGAAGCCTTGACTCTTTTTTTTGTTAGTGGTGAGTTCTAATAAGCATCCACTCATTTGCTTATGTATTTTTACAAACCTTATTGTAGACAGCTTACTAAATGGTTCATGAATTATTTTTTTTAATAAATAAATAAATAAAGCAGAATAAACATAGAACAATGCTACCTGAATCTTGAACCCAAAGCCAGGTGCAATGATGTGTTTAGATGCAACAGGCAGACTATTCCCAGCACTTGGCAAACACATTGGCGGTGTGTGCAGCATTCAGTTGAAAGAGCTCCAGAGAGCTATGTTGTTCGTTCTCCAGAACTAAGCAGCAAAAGGTGAGCAGATGAGGGGAAAACAGGGGTACATGTGGGAGGGGGCAAACAGCAACAGACGCCCAACAGTACTCTAAAGACTGAATAACTGACAGGTGGGAGTATGGTAGCTTGCAGTAAATACGTTAATTACACAGAGCAAGGTCAAGCGGAGCTGCACTACAGTCTAGCTGAGCTGGGCTGAGTTGTCTCCTGTTATGCTGAGTTAGGCCTCAGAGCAGGGCTACTGGAAGATGCTGGGTCTCTGCAGAGCAGGCTTTGCAATCCCCAGGCCTCATTAGGGATGCAGAGAGGTTCTGACTCCCATCACCTGTGAGCTTTTTATATCAGGCATAATCTCTTAGTAGATATTTCTTACATCCAATAATGAGCAAGTTATTACTCCATACAACTGAGGGTGTGTGCAGAGAGAGGAGCAAAGGAAACAAGGGGAAAAGGTTGAAGGAAGTAAAGATGTAGAGTGAGCTGAAGCACAGAAGAAGATAGTAAATTCACTGAAATTCAAAATTAAGTAGAGGTGAGCAGGCACCCCTATTTAGTTTGGTTAACATCAGCTGTGTTTACTGCATTGTGACCATGGTAAAAACAAATAACTTGACAGCCCTTCATTTGGGTCTTCGAAGGAGAGGAGAAACAGTAACACTGAAGGGAAACCGCACAGCCTAATAAATACATAAATAAGTGCATAAGTAAACAGAGCATCAGACTGACAAGGCAGAGACAGCAGCTAAAGCACTGAGAGACAAGTCACCCTTCTTTTCCCCCTTTTCTTCTCTCTGCTGTCTGCATTGATTGATGTGTAGGAGGAGGATCAAAGGCTGCTGAACGGTAGTTCTCAGGAAGATGGAGAGATAGATAGGGAAAGAGGGAAGGGTGTGGAAGTGATAGAGGGATGGGGGACAGAGGGGTAAAGTGGAAACAGATCGAAAAGTTCAAGCTCCCGCTGCCTGCCAGTCACCTCCATGAAATGACCCTCTAACTACAGGGCTGAATCAGACATTAGGCCTCTAAGAGTCAAAGAGGATTCACTCATTCTCATTCCACCTTCTCTGTTCACCTCTCTCTCTATTGCAATCTTTTTCTCTCACTCTCTCCTTCATCTTTTCTCCTCTATGCCTCATCCTGAAGAGGAGGAGCAGGGCCAAGCACCATTAATCTCCCATCTAATAACACTGGTAATGTTACACATTATTGGAAAAAGATGGGCAAAATGAACCAATAAGTTATCTGATATGGGTCTCCCTTCTCTACGCACACTCCAATCCCAAGGACATTTAAGAAAAAGAAGAGACACAGATGTAGTGACAGAATAAGATAGAGAGGAGGGGTGGTAGAAAAGGGGAGAAAAGGAGAATTAGTGATGGAAAAAAGGGTGGACAATGTGAAATATTTCCTGCTATCGACCACTTTGCCAGGGACATGCATAGATTTCTGTATGTGGAAGATAAGTGTCTTTGATAAAGTAGGTTAGCATTGATTAATCCATGAAATCTTGGGGCAGTGGACTTGAAGTTAATGAGTAAGGTTTTCTATTTTTCCTGCAATCTCTTACGACAAGCATCCTCAGCACAGTCGGGGACCCTATGCCTGCAGTCCGTCGGCCCCTCCTGATTTCAGATGCCTCTTATTTTGGGTGAAGATGGCCAATCAATGAAGTTGAGATTTGTTACAATGAAGGATTCACAATGCAATCATGGAATAAGAGCGGTAAACGCCTGCTAGGTGCATATAGAGAGGGTGGAAAGGTCACAGCTAATCTAAAGGGAACAGAAGTTATTTATCCATACACACTAGAATAAAAAGAAGATGAGAGACACAATCTATATATACAGCCCCTGTGGGGTTATGAAGGCATTGCACACACACACACGCACGCACACAAACAAAGCGTCCTATATCTGCTGCAAAAGTAATTTCCCTCCCATTTAAATTGGTAATAAACGCTGTGCATCAAGTGACCTATCTTGAAGCCTATAACTGAGTTTTGTAGCAGTATTCACCAACTCAAGGATGAGAAAATCTGAATATGCCATTAAACAGTCACCCCGGTATAAGGTTAGGCTGGAGTGAGCGCAGTTTCAAACATCCATCTGCATCATTCGAGCTGCATGTTCATGTGGCACATTTAATATGGTGTGACAGTCTTTTTGCATGCAGCTGTAGTGAAGGAAAGCAAAGCAAACACATCAGTCACATTTAGAACAACCTTGAAACAAATAGCACCGTGGACGCATCCTCAGGCAAACAGTGCTCGGAGAGAGAAATCAAGGGAGACAGACAGTCAGGCATTACAGGCAGGCAAACAGGCAGCTTTCTCTTCCTTTCCCTCTTACTGACTGTACATCAACACCTCTGTAGCCCACACTCTTTCACATTCCAGTCTTTCCCTCCTTTCACTCACATTAATCCATCTCTCTCCCTCCGCCGTAAATCATCCCTCTCTTCCTCAACCTCAGCAGCAGCTGTGCGGAGGAGGTAGAGTGGATGTCAAAATATTTGGCAGCCATCTCTTGTGCCGGTGTAGCATTTTAACCTCTGTGGTTATTACACATATACAGGTTTGTCTGACATCCCCCCAGGCATTAGCCTTGAAATCTCCCTTACTCTTCCTCCACTCTCTCCATTCATCACATCATTATCCTTACAGCAAGGATACACAAACAACCAGCTCACCACCATCCTCATTGCTCAGTGCTCAGTGAATGGCTAAAGCTTTAGTCTAAATTCAACATGCCTCTAATCCACCCGAGTGAAGCACAGGGCTCACCTTTTCAACTTTTTGCAGCCAATAAAAACTGAGGCAGGATGTGCAGTGTATTTGCATTCATTTTAAAAATTTTTATGTATGTATATACCAACACATGCAAATAAATAAACATGCCTCTCTCTCTTTCTCTTTCTCTCTCCCTTTCTTCATCTTCCTCTCTCTCACACACATACACAGGGATATTTTAGTAGCTAATTATCTAATATCTCCCCTTAGCATTGGCTTGTGTGTAAATCATGAGTGATGAAAAAAATGCTCTTTGCCCCAGGCTCTGCCTCCACCACCCAAACCCATACGCTACACACATAATGCATTTCCACCCTCAGGTCTCCGTTTCAGCACCTTTTTTTTCAGGGGAGGTGTAGGTTATTCTAGGAAGAGAAGACAGTCCCACAGGGCTCTTGACAGGCTGTGTAAATCAGATGTCATTGAAAGATATTATAGTACTGCATGTACTTGATATACACCACGGTAGTATGCTGACAGATGCATGTACTGTGTGGTATAAACCTACACATGTACAAACAAACCTTTTAAGCATGAGCTTTGTTAATACATGTTGACACAGGAATTGGCAGAACGGTGCAGGACGCTGGTGTTTTTAGTCAGAGTAGTTTTGGATAATTACTTTGGAGTTTTGGAGAAATGGTTGACATTAGAATAGAACAACCACTGGCTGTTGTCTGATAAAAAAAATGGCTTCTTTAAAACAAAAAAATAAGAATAAATTTGCATTTACGAAATAACTGACACAGATGCCAGGAAGGTTTGATCAAGATATCTATCTGTTATCTGTATATCTGCTGGCTACAAAGGCAAAGTCATTAGACTATAGCTGATGGGTCATACTGACACAAGCATGAACAGCTTTCAAATGCAAATGCTATAGCTAAAAGTTGCCTTGTTTAATCAGGAGCACCTTGGACATCATTTCTGTTATTTATTTAATTATATTTTATAATACTACACAAATATATTGAAGCCAGCTTGTGTAAACGACTTACTTTACATGACCCCTCCTTTTAAATAAAGTGCTATTGTAAAAAAATATGCTGGCAGTAATCTTTTCCACAGAAAAACCCTCCCGAGGGCACAAGTATTTTTTATTTTTTTATTTTTTTTTTTTCAGTTTTCAGGATCCTTTGGCGATGAGAAGCACAGACGTAATAAATTAAAGTTCAGCGCAATCTAGATTATCATTTGGGTAATTCATTTAAGAACAATAAGTATTGAATTGCTTTGATTAGCCTAAAATTATATAAATACACACATATTAAAAACTGGCTACTGCAATGCAACTCCTAGTGCTTTCGCACAATATCACATAAGTGTGCACACTTGAGTATCTTTAAGCACATATTTTTTAAAAAGAGGAGAAAAAAAACATACACTTGTACCCATGTTTGTGTATTTAATTCTGTTAGGATGGATTAAAGGAGGCGCAAAAGGATTTCTGCCACTGTTCTGGCTACACCAACAACGACAAATAATAAAAAAAAAAGTAAATCTGCTTTCTGCCCCATTAAAACCTGTTCTCGTTTCCTGTGTCCTATTATCCCCAATCCTCTTTGTTTTCTTTGTACCATCAAAAAGATATTTCCCTGCAGTCCATTGTACAATCACTGAGAAAAAAAGAAAAAAAAAAGAAAAAAAAACCACTTGTTAGCATGCTTCTTATTATTCCGTGACTACACCAAAACACACCAACAGACCAGTTTGACAGTAATGCACCAAAACGCTCTCTTTGTTGGGTACAAATAACGTTGTTATCATGTATTAGAATACACAGACAGCATAAAGGCATACTGAATAAACACACAAAAAGTTAAAAGTAGTTAAAAACTATGTTTACTATATTAACAACTGTTGGATCTAAACATCATTATGATCAATTTACATGTTTTAAAATGCAATTAAACTTTAATAGCAGGAATACATTACCTCTGATCTTTGTATCAGTTATTCAGAACATGAAAACATGAAGCATGAAAATGGGGTTTATATGATTGGTGCAATCAAAAGCAATAATGATAAGAGCTTAGGCAGAAGTTAGGCTTGAACAGTGAGACTTTAAAACATGCAAGTTCAGAAGTGCATGGATGTAGCTGTCTGAGTAAAACTTATAATTTCCCCATCTGCCTGATGCATACTTATGCACGTCATGCTTCAGTATGACAATTGATTTGACAGAGGAACCAAGCACAGAACATGATGTCCTGTAGGCTCACCACCCAAGACATAAATATTTATAGGAAAGCCAGGAGGCCAAGGAGAGTCATGATAACCTTGTGTAGACCTAAGAACAGCATCCTCAAGTCTTATTCCTCTTCATCATCATCACAACAGTTGCTGCTGCAGGCCTCATTTGTAATATTTAAAATAAAAACAGAACAACTAAAGACATAGATGCATGTCTTATGTTAAGTGTGATGACAGCAGCCGAGGTTTAGGAGAGGCGAGCAAACTACACTAGACAGTCAGAGTTGGGGTGTGATATGAAATGGTTGGGGTAAGGGGGGGTTTGGGGTGAGTAAGGATGATAATGAAGTATGAGTACATGGTCTGGGAGACAGAGCTGGATGCAGGAAGAAGCTTACTCACAGTGGTGGTGAATCATTGTGCCCTGCCTGATAAGCTCTGACTCACAGAGAGAAGTGGAAAACAGAGAAGAATGGGCACATGGTGTAGGTGGAAAACAAGCTGAATGTGTGTATGTGCCCATGTGTCCATTGCATGTAATTTGGGCTGCTCTGTGCATGGAGTGCACATGTGTCTGAGGGACGTGTGTGTTTGCTGCAGTGCTGACAGTGAAGGTCAGTGGGGTGGGTGTGTCTCAGGCCTCCTAGCTGTGGCCCGGGGCTACGGAGCCATCACTGTCACATCTCTGTCTCACTGCTGTGTGCTGCTGCCCCTGCAGCATGGCAGCACACAGCACTGACTCACACGTACGCACATAGCCCTTTGGCTCAAACACACACACAAATACAAAAAACACTCACAGACACAACATATACAACCAACCTCAGGAGACAAAGCACATGGAAATTTAAAAATACACAAGCTAGGATGTCATAAGAGCATACAGTGTGCATGCTCTGTCTGTAGAAACTTTAATTTAACTACAGCATACACACAGACACACATCACTGAAATAATCCATTTACATTCCTGAGATGAAAAGCATAATGCATGTCCCTTCTCTAATATGTAAACTTGATGACCTTGTCCACACTCATTCAATCTCCAGTGGAGAGAACGCAATTAATCCAGCAGTCTTCTCCATAGTCTCTGCTGTATCGTCTCAGCCTTGCTCTCTGCTGTATTCAGCAAATATGTACAAAGAGTCTTGTGTGGAAGTTTTGTGCTTCTACAAGCACAAAGTCAAGCACAGCGGAAGTTTAGAGGTGAACGCGACCTGCCTGACATGATTTCCTAATCTTCAGCTTCAGGATGATGTGGGTATCATTACAAAGTTTGTGTCTTTATTGGTTTTAAAAGTGAATCTCTTTTATTTGTGGTGCTCCACAGAAGGTTAATTCATGCAATTTTTTTTTATTGATTAATTGAAGTTTATTTGAACATAATGACAATCTATCTTGATTTATATATTCATTAAAATGGATGTAAATGTGATACTACAAACCTAAAGCACATTTATAAAATCACTGGTAGACAATGATTTCTTATGTTTGATTGAAACAGCAATGAGGCACATAGTCTGCTCGGGTGTTTGCCTGTTTCATTAGCCCCCCTCAGAGAAATACAGCTGGACTCCTTTTACATCCATTAAAAAAAAAAGGAAAGGAAATACATGTGACCATTGACCATATTGTAGCACTGAAATGAGTAGATGCTAAAGCACATGCCTCAGTGTGGCTCTCTCCCAGCCATTCTCACACTGGCCTCTTTATGGCTCAATGCATGGCACATAAAAAAGAGAGCACATTGCGCAATTACTGCCTAATTAACTGGCTGATATTTTATGTGGTTGGAGAAGCCACAGACAGACTGCTGATTATGGGCCAGGATTCTAGAGGATGTGTGCTTTACTGAACTGTTCTCAGGCTGATGCACTGACCTCCACAGCTAATTTATGTCCATGTTTGTCCAGATGTGAGCTTGGCTAGAAACAGAGGAAAGCACACACACATATCCATGCTAACTCTAACCATGTCTTTAAAAGGAGGGTTTTTTTTTTCATTCCTCTGAGTCATGGTTTATCTTATGCACCGCTCCTCGTCCTCCTCCCCTTTCTTTCATCCATTCCCACCTCCCTCAGCCTTTAGCAGCAGCAGGTTTGCATTGGGATCTGAGGTGTAATTAAATTCAATAAATAGGCGAAGGTGAAGAAATAAATCAAGTGGAAACTGATGAACAACAGGAGATTAAATGCCACTGAGCCGTGCAAACAAATATTTCAATAGAATTTTCAACAGAGGTCACTCAGGGCTGCAATGAAAACATAAAAAACTTTTTAAAACTTAAAATATGCTCTTAAAACCTGTGAAATTTGTTGCATTTAACACCACTCTTTGACATCATTGCACAGCACATGATAAGGAAATAAATAACTATTTGAAGGACATTGATTGTAGGAGATGAAAGGCTGTGCTCTCTGTCCCTCACACATCACACCATCCTCCAACGTTACTGCTTATTTAGAGGACAGCCAGCCCTATTAATGACCACTGAAATAGCAATTAATGTTGCATAGTACATGAACTATAGCTGAGCAAATCTGAATAAAGTCTGATTAGGGTAGAGGAAACACTGCTGGTGCATATCAGTGTTACCACTTTAGATAGGGGAGGGGTCACTGGATCGGCCTCTCTTTGTGCCACACCTGCCAGACCAGTGTGATTAACACAAAAAAGCAGTTACATCGCCAGTCTTCAAAGTTACCCAGCAAGTCAGTAAGGGAGACCACAGCAACTTGGGGTGAAGCCAGAGAAGTCACGCTCCTGTTGAGTTTTTAAACAGTGAGTCAAAGTGATTTCACTCTGATTTGCTTGCTTTACCTTTTCAGCACCACACTGCCCTCCTGGGCATATCAAGGCTAAGTACTTAAAGTCCCATAAATGGAAACAAGGCCTTTTTATGTTTTTTGTTTTATTTATTTTTTAACGGCACCGTTCAAGGCCACACCTGGTGCACTGAAAGTAACCAGGTGCACCGCTCTATGAATTAACAATGGCTCCCAACAACACAGTGAGGTCAGCATCTTACTTTACATGCTTGGACCCAACTTGGGTCTTTTTGAAATGATCACCCATGTGCACGTTTCTTCTTCGGTCCACTCTTTCTTTCTCTAAGTTTCTGTAATTCACAACTCAATAAATCGTTAATTCTTGAAAAAAACAACAACACGCCTTTCTGCAATGTTTCACTCACTTCTCCTTGCCACCTCTTCTGCTTCTTCCTTCTGCTTTGTACTCCCTCTTGTCCTCTTAAAAAGCTGCACAGCCTTTATTATGTTGCGCACTTTCTCTGCTTGTCTGGCCTTTCACTCTAATCCTCCAATGGCCTTTCACATGCACAATATTCCCCCTGAGCCCCCATTCCTCTGACAGGTTTTCACATAGAGTATTAGATTAGGCTTAGCTGTGTTTATATATTTATTTATTTAGTCAAGGCTTTTGTCTATGAAACTTTGGGCTACCCAAATCCAACCCATAATCACCCTTCCAAAAAAAAAAAATCTACTGCAATCTTCAGCTTGTTTTTTCTTTTCCAGCAACATATCAATCCGGCTCTTGTTTTCTCTACTACAGTCATTCTTTGAGGATACTTTTTGGTAGTAAATATAGCAGCACAGAACATTTTAGAACAGGCAGTCTGATGGAGGCTTGTAGCATCTTACAATAAATAAACAGCAGAAAAGAAGTCATTAAGCAGACTAACAGCACCACAGTCTAAATGTGGTGATGAAATCCAGTTGGACTCTATAATGCAAGGGCCATGCATGCTGCCATTCTGATTCTTTAATAGACCTGACCTGAGTTATGACCTTCTCTCTGACAGGAAATTGGAGAGAAAGATGGAGGGGGGACAGAGGAAAATAAACCAAGATGTAAGAGCACAAGAGAGAGCAATAGATTGCCAAAAAAGTAAGACTGGGACAGGGGGAGAGAGGTAAGGGTCTCCATAAAAATATTATAATGAAATTATTAATTTATTTACAGGATGATGTAGCCCCAAGCACCTGTTTTTGAGGAACTGTATCCTAGCATGGCCCTCCCCTTTCAGCCTTCCCCCTTTGGCCTATTAGCCCTGAGGCTGGCCTTCCATCGCTTTCTCCATCTCTCTAACCTCTCTAGTGAGCAGGCCCAATAAGGAATCAATAGCTATGTCACCGCGAACCCACGCTGCTTTGACACCAGTGGATACGACAAAAAAGTCTATTACACGGTAGTTATCTCCATTACTGCTGAGCAACTTGGTCCTGAGGAGGCACAGAATGGAGAATGGCAGGCTGAGGAAAGCAGTGAAAATGGTGGTAGTGACAGGTTGTGAAACTCTAATTCAGTGCAACATGTCTGATTAACCTGCATCTCTCCTTTGGGATCTGGTGCGTGTGTGTGTGCTGGGCAGAAGACCAAACAGAAAGATACACATGCTTTGAAATGGGCACACAGTATGTTCACCACCTGCAAATGCTTTGCAACTATTGTATTCACGGCATGTCATTATATTTCCTATTATGGCCATATGTATGTTCTTCTCCACCACAACCAATAAGATCTGGAAGTGGGTGGAGCTTTCCCAACTCCAAACTGCTACAATTTTGGAGAACAAAGGAATAGATATTTTATCCCTATTTCAAGTAGCAGCCAAAGTAACTATTCCTACCATGGAAATCTACAGATCCTTACAATGCTTAAGTAGGCCACTGGTCAGCATCAGATTGTGCCACGGTCACATAAATCTTTTTTTATCTGTCACCCATAACCCTGAAGCATTGTAACACTTATGAAAACATTACAAAAATATTAAAAAGCACATTTTTATTTAAACATTCTGTGGGCTTACGGCAAGTTTTACCCTCCTCCAGCCATTAATATAACCCAAGCATACATAATGTACAGAACTGGGTTTTGAAATATTACTCTAAGTTGTTATTCATTTATCCAGTAATACTTTATTGTACTTAATATGCAATTTCTCTTCTTTTTAGCTTTAAAAACTGTAACTGTGTCAGCTGTGCTTTCTCCATGACAAGAGGTCACGCGACAGATACAAAACGTTGGCTGTTTTAGGCAAAACAGTGTTGACACTTCTCGGATGGGGGCAGTTTCAATCCACAGAGTGCATTAGTGCACTGTGGTCTCCATACAGAGGAAGACCTATGGGACAGGAACCATAAAGCAACATGACAGTGCTCAATGGGCCTCACCTTGGCCTAGTAACCTTGATCAGTCAAGACATCAGTCAATGTTTAATTGCTGAAATGTTCCATGCGGGACGTGAGTTGGGTCACTTTTCTGTATTCCCCAGAGGGTTGGACATTTTGCTCATTGGGTTTCCCCATGCTGCCTCTGGCTTACTTTATGACACTCATTTGCCTGATTAGCTAAACAAATGCCAAACACTGCCTCACTCACTTCTAGAAACACCCACGCATGGACCTTCGATCGCTGCTCACAGCCTATGCAGGACTATGCCCTCACATAAACACTAATGCACTATAAATAATTTCTACGTGTAGTGCCTCACAATGAACAATGTGTGTACTGAAAATGATCAGCTGTAAAAGTGTTCATAAATCAAAGTGAAGTCTGAATCAGCAAACAGTGGCATTAATCACTGGCTTTAGCGAAGATACTGTACAATTAATGCAATCTATTTATCTTCATTTAATATGCAGGGGCTGAACGTACTGTACAAGCACCAAGCTTTATAATGTATGATGGGTTGAGAATTAAACAAAAAGAATCCGGTAATATTTCCATCCAAAATTTTGTGCATGCAGCAAGCATGTTTATGGTATGCAAATAAGCATAAAGACCCTCCCACCATTGAAGAATCAAGACATAACATTTACCTAAGTAAAATACAGCCTTTGAAGTACACAGCCACAGTGGTAATGAAAGCAATAGGTCTCTGTGAGTGGAGATTGCTTTTCCAGAGCTTCATTTTACAGCCTTCTGTTGAATACACTCCTCTGGCAACTCCTCCTGAATGTTTCATCACAGACCAGATCCCTGGGGTCGCTACAAGCCCCTCATCACACATACACACTCACTATGAGGTACCTTCACATCATGCATGTAAAGGATATGAGAGTCAACTGGATGCCATTTCATCTGTTGGGGGAGTGATTTGATTGCATATTCAATGTAGTAGGATTCAAACATGATAGAATGTCAACACATGCAGTTATGGTAGTTATAGTTGCACTGGTATGTCAGAAATGCTTTTGGTGGTGTCAAATCATCCGTTCTTAAATATGGTGAAAGGCTTGAAATACAGTTTTCAGCTGCTCACAAGGTGAAACAGGCCAACATGAGATTGTACTGGCATTTCCAGTGCTGCTCATGACGTATGCACATGTTTTGTAGTGAATTATAGAACAAAAAAACTAGCAGTAAGATAAAGCAACATATTTAAATGTACTGTAGCATAGTATGATTGATTTCTTGTTAAATATCAGTTATACATTTATTATGTGATGAAGCGCATCACAAATATGAGGAAGGCAGATGGTTCATTTAAGAATTGTGACTGACACATCTGAACACTAAAAGTGAGTAATTTTCTTGACTCAGTAGTCCAACAGATCTGGTTTGTACAGCTTACTCCTTAAACAGGCAAGACAAAAATAAAACAGAGCAGCCTGGTCTGTGAGGAATATTAGAAATTGCATTGATTGAACCCAACAATCCAGGGAAAGTCGGTTAGTGTGTTTCTACATGTGTATCCACATGCTTTCAGGCTTTTGAATGTGTGCCCATGTGCTACCAGTAACATTACTTGATTTGCATTAATTCCTTCTAAAAGCAGGCATGTGAGGATATGTCAGGTAGATGGTTTACTTGTAAGAGTTAAAAGCCTGAATTTACTCTTCTGTGTTTCATCTAGGCATATTAAGACCAGGAGCAGAATAGCTTTCATTTATCCGTTATATATAAATGCACGCCAATAGTCAATAAGTTCTCCCATTTCCACCAAAAGAGTCATGACCAGTCAGAATATGGACAAGAAACAGTCAAATGTGTCTTGGAGTGTTTGGTAGCAGGATGTTAGCAACAGATCCCTTGGGAATTGTGTGTTGGGGTCTTTGTGGATTGGGCTTGATTCAAAGTGTTGGTACGTCTCAAGCCATGTAAGTAGGCGATACTCAATATGCTGTACAACATATGCAAATATGTTGAAGCCTTATTAAGTGAGACAGGAAAAGAATAAAGAAAAGGGTTTTGCTTTAAACATAAGCACACAATAAGGCTAAACCATTTAGCTTTTAATTAACATTAGCCATATCAGCATGGAGTAATTTGAAATTGTCTTTAGGACCATAGAGAGAAAGACTAAGAGACAGAGACTTTTAACCATTAAGCTTAACTTATACACCAGTTATACCGGTGGAGTCCCTATCTTTTGTTAAAATTTGATGTCTTTCACTTTGTATTTTACTTCTTTTTTTTTCTTTTTTTAGAATCAAATGTTACTTTCCTTACTTGCCTATTTCCTTCCTCCCCCTTACCCTTTTGATCCAGCCTCCTTTTCTTTCCACATTTCCCTTCAAGCTCAATTTTTTATTTTACAAAATTCTTTTTTTCCCATGTTTTTTATTTCTTCTTCCTCTCAGCTTTTCTCCGATTTGATAATGATTTAGCAGATCAGCAGTGTACCACATTGTCATGGATCACGGTAAATTGGCCAGAGCAGCTTATTGTGCAGATTCACAGTCACTGTGGTACATTTACAACAGTAATTGCTATGAATGAAACGCCCATGGTACTCCATACCATGCCACTCCACAATAAACTTGATTATTATGGTAATTGTATAAGTATAAAACATTTAGCTTGAGTGCCTAGATCTATCATTGCAATTGCTGTAAGTGCATTTACAGAGCTGGGAATTGGGACTCTAACTATTCAAAGGCCAAACAATTGAGTTGATGGGAGTTTTGCAAAATTAGAAATCCATCTATTGGAAAAGTAACTTTCTTACCTTTCTGATCAAAATAATTGATCTGGCTCTTCTATTGATTTAGTAAAGGATGCTCTGTTCACTTTCTGCTAATAAGGATGGTGAAGGAAAGGAGTGGTTAAAGCAAAATGAACGGCTAGGAGGGCGGGGGAATGAGGGAGTGGAGAAGGAGTGTCAGAGATGAGTCCTGAGCCGCCCTGAGCAGTAATGAGGAAGCAGTAAAAATGAGATGGCATTGTGTTGTACTTTAAGGTAGTTCATCTTTAAAATGAATAGTCCCTGAAGGGCCAGGTAGTTAATGCCATTTATTAATAGACAGACAGGGCCGGCAGTTTGGGCTGTGGCCCTCTGAGAGCCCTTAGTTAGGATGGAGAGAGAAAGAGTGTGAGTGAATACAGTAAAAAGAATGGGTTCAGAGTGGGGAGTTGAAGGACAAAAAAGATGGATAGGGATGTTAGTTAAGCTTGCCAGTTGATTGCTTTGATAAGCTGTAAGAGGTGTTAGGATGTTTCCAACTATCTGTAAAGAAAAATTGGAGTAAATTGTAGGCAAAGATTTGGTATAGTCCTCTCTCTACTGTCTACTGTGCATCCAGATAAAAAATGTCTGCTGTGTCTTACACTACAAATTGATTTGCTATTTACATTTACTATGTTTTTGGACTGGTTAATGCAGGGTTAGTGCACTTATATTGGTCAAATGTTAAATGTGGTATGGCATTCACTCTTCACCCTTCATCTTGCTAGGGATGACAAGTAATTGTTTAGACAGAAAAGGAAAATGTGTTGTCAGCAGAAACATTGATGTGAAAGCTAGCTGGCTAGTTTGCCAACAGTTGCACCTGAAAATGTCACAAGATGCATCGTTGTTTGAAAGTGATGCAATAAATTGACTTTGCTGTAGTTGTGGATGTGTGGTTAGAGTTACAACAGCTTGTAAAAACAAACTGCTGCAGCTAAAACCACAGCTGCAATCAAATGTCGCACATGGAATTTCCATAAATGCACAGCTTGTTTAATTTACAACAACACTTATTTCAAAGTTTAATGTTCATATATTAGGTGTGTGCTCACAATGTACATTGTGCAGGCCTACTTTATTGTTAAGTGTCCTGATGGAGGTATGATCAGTGCTAATTTCTTGACGTTCTTGGGAAAACTTTAATTGTGTGAAATTTCAAGAAGAATGATATGAAAAATAAATAGGTCACATTATGACTTTAATAAAAGTTGAAATGAGCAGATTGAAAATTAAGATATATATTGCAGTATTCCCATGGCAAATCAATTCATTCTTGTGTAGAAGTAGGGATGTGATTGTTTGTGCATACATATGAGAACAGTGTATTTGTCCATCAGCTCTTGAAAGGAACACAGAGCAGCGTAAGTATGGTCCTGAGCCCACAGTGACCTGGCCTGCTAATGAACCAACAGGCATTACCTTCCTGTTGCCCCGCTCTGTGCCCCACCATTTGTCATAAACTGTGGGGAGCTGTCAAATGACTGCTGAGGACTGTAGAGACGCACCACACAACAGCAGCAGTAGCCCTGAGCTTAGCTAGAGCATCTTTTGCTCCCTCCCAGAACACCACATAGTGACAGTTCTTGCCAAATAGCTTTCATTAGGTGGGATGTATCAGTCTTGATAAAAGAGCCAAACAAAGAACAGGAGGTGAATTTACTGTGCTGCTCTACCTGGGCTCTGATAATCTTGTTGGTGTCTGGAGTAAAAAAATTACTTCTGCCATTTGCACACATCTAAATCTACAACTGTAGATAGTGTTGATGTGTAGCTAGCTATGGGCCATATTACTATTGATTGGTGGAATGATAAAACAATTTCTTACCTGGTGTTGGAGATGCACCACAGGCGATAGCATAGCGGAGAGAAAGAGAGAAAATTTGATTAGATATACTGTATACAGTGCATGGTCAATACAGAAGTACTAAGGGAGCTGAGTATGCTCCATTATTACACCAGTGCAATCAAAGTCTGCAAATTCCTCTGTGGTTTTGCCATACTAGGAGCTTAAAACACCTTGAGTGCATTTGACACATTTATTATGAGATCCTAAAGAGGTATTTTACTTTCTCTAAATCAAGAGTGGCATCACAACATGAATCCCCAGTAGACACTTATTTTCAGTGCATATATGGATTATTTACCTGCCTTACTTTGACTCAAACTTACTACGCTGTAAAATGCTAAACTGATTTTGATGAAAATATATTTAGTGGAAATAATTAAATTTTAAGCTAGTTGTTACTGACACTAATGGTAAATAAGTTAAATACACACTTTGGAATGCCAAGGGTTAAAAAATTAATTTACTGAAGTTGAATCAGTTAGGATGAGTATATGTATAAGGTTGATGGTGGTGGTGGTGTTTCCCACAATGCTATTCACTTCAATTATTCTACAGTAATTTGGCAGACGCTTTTATCCAAAGCGACTTACATCTGAGAATAAGAACAACACAAGCAAGAATTCAAACAGGGTGC
>JBAMHW010000016.1:22536076-22559881 GCA_037177495.1 Rhadinocentrus ornatus | reverse complement strand
ATAACATAATTAAGCTTTGGTTGCCATAGCAACAATTTGCTAGAATGATGATGGTGTAGTTAACAGTGGGACAAATATTTTAGAGTAATAAGAGGACTTCTAAAAAGAGGTGTCACTGATGTCTGCAGGACTGTTGTAAGTAGATCTACCAGGACCCTCAGCTCTCTTCCGTGGATCTGCATTCTTAACAAAAAAAAAAGCCCTCAGCCATAAAGCAGTTGCCTCTGCTCATTCACTTAGCAAGCCTGTTGTGCCATCACTTCAGCCATTACAAATTATGTTATTCAGTAAACGTCTGTTCCGGTACCCGAGGGATGGCAGCCAGGGTGGGAGTGAGGGTGGATGAAGGGAACATTTAATATTACATAAAGAGTTACCATGGTGTAAAGCTTCAATGATTGGTGTTAAGGTTTTCATTACACAAAATGAGTAATTGCTTGTCATTTGGAGCTGGCATATCCCACAATCATCCTCACTTCTGTGCCATCAATCAAGCGTTTAAGTGCTGATGACTCTGCTCACATTTAAAGCAGGGCAGCCGAGCCACAATGCACTTGGGAAACTCATTGTTTGCTTGGTTACTCCTCAGAGCTCAACTACTGTGTGTGTATGTGTACTTGTATTTGTGCTTCGTATCTGTGTGTGCAGTTAAGTGCGCCTATGTGTGTGGAGGAGAAACAAAATCAGGATGTGGTCTTGCTTCTCTAAGCACCACTTCATTCCTCAGTCCATAACATGTCAGACAATGCTGTAAAGAAGCTCACGGAGTTTACCTGTGGGCAAAGACAATAAACCCCACTGTGGCACTGTAGTGCAACATTTATATTTCTGTGTGCATGAATGGCTGGGATTATTTTTATGTGTGTGGTCTGTGCATAAAAAAAAAAAAAAAAAAAAGATGAAAACTTACTGGT
Source organism: Rhadinocentrus ornatus (assembly GCA_037177495.1). Taxonomy (NCBI): domain Eukaryota; kingdom Metazoa; phylum Chordata; class Actinopteri; order Atheriniformes; family Melanotaeniidae; genus Rhadinocentrus; species Rhadinocentrus ornatus. Next base: position 22,558,967 of record JBAMHW010000016.1, on the reverse strand, counting down.
GCTAACTTTAAAATTTCATAAGTGCCTTGTTGACTGTAAAGTAGGACAATTTCCACACACAAACTGCAACATTCACAGATACACTACAGTTGGATGGCAGTGCTGGAGCAAAGCCACAAATTCATCCAATCTACACACACACACACAGCTCAGTGATCTTGGAGCTATTGTGAGCTATCATTGCTTACAACCCTGCTTATGACCAGCAAAACATAGGGTAAACAGTCACTCACACCCCCAATAACACACACATACACTTCCAGCCCCTTCTTTCCAAGATGAAGGAGAATGACAGAAGGCAGAGTGGGACGCAGATGAGGAAAAGGACAGTGAGTGGAGAGGTGGGAGCACACCATGCCAGTCAACCAAATGATTTACCCAGTAAAGTAAAACTCTAGTGGAACAACAGCTAAGTCTCCAGCCTGAGCCATCATCTCTTTCTCTCCCCTCCCCTTTCATCGCTCTCCCTCATCCCCTCTTTGCTCCAGATTCCCACCAAATCTCAAGCTTGGTTTGACAGCAATAAAGTGCCTAGCTCAGACAAGGAGGGCGAGTAATATACCTTTTTTTTCCATTCAAATAATTTTTAGCTAGAAGGCAGATGAAAAATACAGTGAACAAAACGGTGGCAAGGAATGAGCCAAAAACTACACAGAAAGACAAAGAGAGATGGCTAACAGGGGACTTAGACAACAAGACAAGAAATATTTTAATAGTATCACTATATTGTTAGAAGCATGGATGTTTAATATAGTAGTCTAGACTAGAGGAAATAAATAATCTTCATTCAGACCACATATTTTTGTTGTATTAGAACTGAAGCTATTTTGCAGTAACCAGCTGTCAGCATTTCAGTTTTGTTGTGCGGTGTGCAAGCTGCTCCTCTTTGTTTATTCACTATGCACTAGCCCCATGTTGAGAGATGTCTGAAAAGTTATCCTCCCTGCTGTAAGAATGGCGGATAGATGGGCAGACGGACAGGCAGCATGAAACTGAGCTAGAGCCCAGGGCCAGGGCAAAGTAAAGAGGTATTCATAGCCAGCACAGGGCCAAAGCCAAAGCAGAGAGAGATCAATAGCTTAATGGAATTAGCCTGGCTTTGAAACATGGCTGCCAATCATATTTACTGAAGGCTGTTTATGCTTGCTGTGGAGCCTCACTCAATATTTAAAAAGCTATGCGGAGAAACAGACGACAACAGGAAAAACAAGATCTTCGCCCTTGCTTTCACACAGCAGTAGCTATCTACAGTCACATAATGCTGAAGGTATAGTCAGGCCACAGAAAGCCCACACAGGATTTTTTATTTGCATATGTGTGTTCATCGTGCAGAATCTTTATATTTCTATCATGTCAATAATAAGATTTCCATTACATTAGATCTACACCTGTGAGTCACAGATGTATTATCCTGCATAGCATTATTAGTAACCAATGTGACCTGGTTAGTGTATAGTGCAAAAGCAGAAGACTTAGCTATCCCCATGAGATTGACCACACATGCTGACCTATATCTGTGCATTCATGTGTTTACTGACAAATCCCTGTTGATTATATGGAACACACTGTAATTCTCTTGTCACATGCTTTAGGGGAGTGTGTTAAACATTGATGTTCAATACACAGGTCACCATTTTATCAGTGTTCTTCACTGTATTAAGATGCATAGGCATCTTGCTGGCTAAATATTAATACAAATTTTGTTTGTAATTGAAGGGGTGATGAAGAAAATTATTGCTGTGCAGGTCAAAATATTTGATTTAAAGTCCCACAACTGAAATTTATTTTATTTTCATGTTTCATATTTCTCTTTCAGTTCGTTGTTTGGTTAGGTTTAGTCAACAAAGCCATTTGGTTAGGTTAAATATGGTAAATTAAAATACATTCTGTTACAATGTTAAGAGGCATACTTTCCAATCTGAAGAAAACAAAACTTCCTGTATTTGCTTACAGCCCAATGGTGTTGATTTCAGAAGATGCATGTTTTTATATACAGTAGGTCAACCTGACTAACCTGCTCACTGAGAAAGGATGCTGTGCAATGCAGTGAATTGAAAAGTGGCGTTAAAAGTATAAATTAGCTGCTATGAGCAATCTTAGATTTTTGTTTGCCTTTGTTGCACGGCATTTTTTTAAGCTTATGAAACTAGCCTTCACCAAGATCTTGCTGGTAGCCCATCAAAGCAGGTAACACAGCTGCTACCGAATACTGTGTAAACACCTTCATTTTTCCATAGTTGGTCCTGGTGTACATGCTTGAAAGAGAACAAGGTGAAATGGAAAATATTCCATTGGTTGATGTTTCTTTAATTCGAATTAAGACATTTTCCTGAATCTCACTGAGTAACTTGGGTGACTGAACCAAACTAAGTTATTTTGTTGGCAAAACCTAATCAACCAGCAACTGAAACACATAAGGAAAAAAGAGCTCTTCAAAGAATTAGAACCACAGTCTTTTGCGTGCACATTGTGTGTTTTATTCCTCCAGTGCTCCCCCAACCTCTTTTACTATTTCTACACTTTAAACTTAACACTTGCATCATTTTGCATTTATGTACTTTTCACATCTGCAGCTTAAAACATGATACTGACACATCCTCTGGTGTTGGGCTGTCAGGTCTAATACCCACTTTGCAATGATAATTGGTTGTCCAGAGAGTTAATCCCCCTTACTCCTAACTGAGGGCAGCAGCGAGGTGACACACCAAGATATGCATACTGCACACAGATATAAATACATCCTTCTGCACATCCACACTCAGGCACACACAAAGAGCCAGGCTCACCACAGGGATGGCGGGTGCGGCAAGCGATTAAGGGCAGGGAACAGATGCCCACCTGCTCCCCGTGAACCTGGCCATGCCTCAGCTATGCCAGGGTGCCCAGGGTTGCCCCTGGGTGCCTTAATACACTGTTTCCATCTGTTGCCTGGAAAGTGAAGGGCAGAGATGTCCAAGTGTATGGGCATTACACTCCAATCCCCCCTCAACCCCCCTCCAGCACCACAATTCTCCCACTCTTTTTCCATCAACCATCCTACTCCAAGCCTGCCATCTATGTAGTATCCACCTACCAATCTGCCATGAGAGGAAAATTGTACATTATTGGAATAACACAATGTCTGACTCTTCTCTTTAAGCCATCAAACCAACAAAGCAAAGACTCCAGCTTTCAGCTGACAGACCAGTTCTGTACATTTAGCATAATGATGGCTGGGAGGGAAGAGATGAAGAAAGCTGCCCAGCACGTCTCTTTTGATTTAGTTCAATCTCATCCACTTATCAAAGAAAGGCCTGTATTTGCACACAGAACAAAACAGCAGCAAGATGAAGAAAGGTCAACCCATGTCTAGAGTGCAGTGTGTTTACAGATAGGACAAACCATTAATAAGCAGATATAGTTTGCTGGACAGCCTGTCTGTCAAATAATAATGTTTCAGGATTTATATTCTGTCCTTTACTGCAGTCTTAAATGATTATTATCAGAACAAAGCCTCCCTTTATTCTAATTACCTTGTAAATAAACTTGCTTGTCATTACTTTTCAAACCAATTACAGGCTGCCTAATGGAAGTGCTTAATTAGTAGACACTCCACCAAAAAAAAAAAAAGAAAGAGAAAGAGAGGAAGAAAAGGAATGAATAGAAAAAAAAGCAAAATGCTGTTGGGGGAGGGACTGCATTCACAGTGTAATTATACAGTCATCAGATGTTTCTTTTTTTCATCTCCTCTGCTGTTTTGCAGCGGTGACACAATAGAAGTTGGACCTTTCTCTCCCCTCTCTGTCTGTTAAGCGGGCAGCTGACAATGGAGCACTCGGCAGGCGGTGACCCAGACCCCCTAATAGCGCTGTGGCAGCCGTGAACCTCGCAGCTGGAGGACAGGAAACAGCAGAACACAGCATGATGGCCAGCCCACCCATCCCCACCACCACTACTCAACATCTAGCCCGCACTATTGCTCCCCCCAAATATCTCAGTCACAGCCTCCTCAGCAGCCCAATCATTAGCCCTATTCACACAAATGCTACCCCAGCAACTCGAGACATCTTCTTCATCCATAATAATCTCATCAATGTCATCTTGACTAGTCGGGATTTGTGTGACTTTTGTTTTAGCATTAGCCTGTTTTCCTTACTAATTAACAATTTTGGGCTGGGATTTCACTTCAAACATCTTTAAAAACTGCCAGAAATTACACAAGCCAAACGACATAAAGCCCATTTGTTCTCTGACACGGATATTAACATGTTTGGGATAATGGCAGGCCTCTCTGTTGACTGTCAGGGTTAGTCACCATTATAATTAACAACCATTTCTTTTGAAAGGGAGCTTTGAGAGCTTTGTCATTTGCAGAAAATCTCAATTTTCTCACTGTCCAGCATTTCCATAGTATTCCTAAACTAAACTAAAGGAATATACAGGGAATATGATGTGTACAAAAGGATATATGCCATCATATTAACGACTGTTGGTGTGCTAGGAAATAGGAGACACAAACTCATGAGTGTGCCTGTTAACTGTGACATGAATTCCCCCATTACGATGCTCAGAGTAAGTGTGAATCGCATTAGGAAGAAAGACGAAAACAGCTGTAACTATCTCTAAGTTGACATCAGTGTTGGTCTATTCCATGCACAGAAATAAATGTTTCTTCAGCACTACAGCTCCTCTCACTGGGGGGATGGGGTGAGGAGAGTGGGGCTGGCTGTGGGAGAGTAGAAGTGGGGGACAGCGATTACAGCCATGTTAAGACCTGAAAGAGATCTGGGCCTACTGAGATTAGACACTCGTCATTCACAGTTAGGCAGGGATGGAAGGATAGAGGGATGACAGGTGGAGGAATGCCAGTGGAGGAGACAGCGGTGATATACCGGTGTTTTGGGTTTAATATAAGAATTCTGCCAGCATAATTGCATTTCAGTCCTTATCCTCTGTCGCATCAGGCCTCGTTTGGCAACAGTTTCGGGTGCCTTATCTGCTGCCATTCTCTCCCTATCCGGACCAATCAAATTTGCTCCGGCTAGCTAGGGACAGAGGAGAGAGAAATACAGCATTGATAAGGGTGAGGAGTTGTATTTTGTTATTTATTTATTTTTTTAAAGTGGGAATTTTTTTTTCTTTTTTTCTTTTTCTTCTTTTTTTGGGGTGGGGGTGGACAGTTTGCTTGCCATGCTTATCTTGCTTTCATTAGTCGGCTGTCATACAGTGAAGGCAGCCACAGACTAAGGCAGAAGTGAAACAGGCAGACAGGCTGTTAAAGTAGTAGGGAGTCACACAGGTGAGAGGAAGGAAAAAGAGGGGCAAAGAGAAAGGATGCAATCAGATGTGGAGATAGAGCTATAGCCAGGATAATCCTGGAACTATTATCCATTATAAACAAGAGCATGTTAACAGCAACAGTTCAAGGAAAACTTATTTGAAGCTAATGAAGACTTCAATAAATCAACATTAATTCCAACAGAGTCTCATTTTCATGACTAGGACCATCAGTTATTTTTTCATTCTTTACAGTGAAAGTAATTGTTGAGGGCACATGCAGCACTGCTCCAAGAGAACATGAACACAATTTTAAGTCAGTGTCATCATAATAAATAACTATCAAACTAGAAAACTATGCTCAACCAAAAAGTCAGTCTGAAAACTGTTTGGTACCTTAAAATAAACTATAAGAACATTTATTTATGTTTCTTTTTGCCTCAGAAAATTGAGCTTTCTTCAACATCACTTATGCATGTTAATTAATCTAAACCAGAATTTTTCCTTCATTTTTTTTTTCTTTTTTATTTTTTTTTAAATTTTAGTCTTTAGAAAATAGTTTGAGTGACATTTTGGGCATAACTGCACTTAATTCCCTTCCAAACTCCAACTGTGAGTTGTTGTTAAAATTCCATCATCCAGCAATACACAGATGCAGATTATTGCCCTACCATTTTAAACATAAAACTAGAGGATAGCCAGTGGGTTAAAACACTCAAGCCCAAGTGTCAGAATGTGTCAGAATGTGACAGATTGAGCGAGAATATGCTGCTTTTGTCTCTCATCTAACATCTTTTATGTTTTATGTTCGTCACATTTTCTTTTAAAACTTGAGGCATTTTCTACCACAAGTAATATACATTCAATGTGGTAGTTTCAGTGGATTGAAGCAAAGGTTGAGCCGCTTTAAATCACAATGATGCCTGTTGTCCATTAGTAAACATAATATGATGTATCAGCCACCTACTAGGGGGCCTGGAGCAGCACACGTCCATGCATCCTCATAGCCCATGAGCACATACGTACACACGACTGTGCTTTTGTGTAGGAGGTCTGTAAACAGCCTGTGCACTTTCCACTTTAAAATGTATTCCTTCTTGGACCATAAAAAATAGTTTCCTCTGTGCCCGAAATATTCTTGCCATTTTCCTGGCATTAGTCATGGCCCAGTCTTAAAAGAAAGGGATAAGGAGAAAACATCGAGTGGCAACGTAAATGCTGCATGTGCTTCTAGACTTTCCAATTCTATGACAAACCAAAGAGATGTCAATCAAACATCTCTTTAGGATCATTTGTGTGACCTTACTACTGTACTTGTGATTAGATTCTGATTGTTTGGTTAAATAATTCATTTGTGAGGGAAGGAAAAAGAAAAAAGCCTTTTGAAAAAGAAAATTAAATAAATACACACTGATAAATTCTAAAGTTAGAGTAGACGCCCTCAGGGCAACAAAATGGATTTGAATTTTAAGTTTAATTTGTGCAAATGAAAAAAAAAGAAGAAAAAAAAAACCAGTTACACTGGCCTTGAAGAAAGTCTGTGCTTTACAATATACAGTAATTCAAGTGAACATGTTTCAGCAATGATACCTGACCTTATCCACTCAGCTGAATGCAAATAACCTGTGAGAGTGTGCACGCGCTGAATTCTTTATGCACCAGATTATTAACTTCAAAAGTAATCTAACACAACAAATACACAGGTATATTATGTTACACAAGAGAGTCCAACTCATATAGAAAAATAATGTTAAATGATGTAACATTATTTGCATTTTTACCTTAAAGTGAAACATGCACTCCTGTCGGTGACTCTTAAGTCTTTGCAGGGTTGTCAACAGTTGTTGTAATCGTCAAACAACTTCTTAATTTCATAGTTTTCCAAGTGAAACTGTGTGCAAGTTGATGGAAGAGCTGTTCTACAAATAGAAGGGGGAAAATTGTGCATGGCACGTTATCAACTGCGTGTCAGGGGGCAAATGTAGCATAGATTACAGAATGAATTGAAATGAGCTGAAATGAGCATGAAGTACATTTTTGTTCCTAGCCTGCAGTTTGTCTATATTTGGGCATGAGAACATTTAATAATGCAATCACGTTACGCAGTTGCACTTCAAAGTATTTACTGAATCATCGCCTGGGGTTAGGATTTAAATTCTGAATAAATGTGTTTATAGATGAGGCAGGTAGCAATGGATTTAATCTGACAGATTGGAACAGAAGAGAGGAATGTATGCTCGACCCAGGTGAAGGTTAGAATAGCCCCACTAGGCATCAATCTCCAAGACGGAACACGACAGACAGATGGAAAGCAAGTGCGAGCTGGGATGGAGAGAGTAACTAAAGAGAGACTGATAGAGGGGGGAAAAGTGAGAGTGAAGTGAAGGTGAATTTAAAAGGAGATGAGGGCTGCTAGATCAATAGAGAAGTGTTGCTTGGCAACAGGTCATTGAGAGCCATCATTGTCACTTTTTTTGTTCGTACACCTTCCTCTGCATCTTCTTCACAAAAATTATTTAAAAGCAAAATATAAATGAGATTTTCAAAACACTAAAATGAATGCTGCTATATACTCACAATGAATCCACAAGTTTCAGAGCCTGAAGTAACATCACAGACCTATATTTGAGTCTGCTTGATTGTAGGAGCAGAAAACATTTTCTGGTGACAACGTGTTGAGGCTTAAAGTGAGATTGCTGTTGGTAAATGAAAAGGTGGATGGATTAGAGTGAACAATGTCCAATCAGACTTAAGAGGCCTCAGCCGCACAGTTAAAGGGGAAATGTGTAGGCGGTAATCACACCTCAGACACAGGCTTTTGCATGCCATGCAAACACAAATGAAAGACTTACTCCATCATACAACCTGTTTTTACCTATAGTGGGAAAAAAAATAATCACAAAAATTCTCAAGGTAAAATTACGGTTTTGTTATTGGTTGTGGCTAGAAATTATCCACCAATAACTCATTAGCAGTTAAAATTCCTTCTGAGATGAGATGTTTTTACAGCTGATGCTCTAATCGCCCTGGATCTGTACAATCCATTTTTCAGCTGGAGAGAAGCTGCTGTCTTCTCTGGGCCCAGATGGTGTCATTACTCTGGTAAGGCTGAGTGATTATACACTGCTCACACTGGGGGAAACAATAGTTGAGAATTCTATAGGCATCTTTCATGACACAAGCTCCTCCTTTGCTTTTCTCACTCTATTTTTTCTTGTTTGCTTTTTTATTTTATTTTCATTACTTTGTAGTGCCACTGTTTGTACGCTACACTTTCACCCCCCCCTGGCAGCTTTCTTCCACACAGATTGGTGATTAATTCAGAAAAATCTAAAAGGTTATGGTCACACATAACCTTGCTTATAAATATGAGCTTGCCCGCACGCATGCACATTCCCTGCCCAGTCGAAAGTCAGTGGCAGGATGAGATAGGGTCAGCTGAGTGGAAGTCGGCAGGGTGGTGTGGTCACAGTGCATCAGCTGGAGCTTTGTTGCCAGGCAATCTTGTCAATCCTTGCCAGTTAGGAGAGGAGCGTGAGAGGAGTAATTTCTAAGACAAAGGTCAACAAGTTGGGAGTTATGTAGAGAGCCGTGACACACCTGTCACACCCCTGACAAACCTTAGAGCCAAGATGGAGGGGATGAGAGGCCAGAGCGAAGGAGAAAGGAATGGATGAGAATGGCATTGAAAGCAGTGAAGGGAAACATTAAAAAGGCTAGAAACCCCCCCACCCCCCACCCCCCGAAAAAAAATGAAGTGAAATAAAAGATAAAGGGAAGCAAAGGGAGTCAGTGGTTTGAAACACAAAGGAATGGAGCGAAGATTGGGCTGGAGCTGCAGTCTGTTATCCGGTGGGAATTGGGGAATGGGGAATGGAGGAGAGACGAAGGGGGGTCAGATTTTGTTATTTTTCCTTTTCATGGTCTATTTGGTTTCCAAGACCATACAGCTTAAATACTCCCCATCTTTCCAGCAGTGCAAATGTATTCTTGAGCCCAAAACACAAAGACACATAGATGCTTAAAGTGGACTCAGTTTAAAGAGTAAAAACATGCAAAGTATGCATACACCGGCCACAGATGAGGACACTTACAGCTTGTAGTATCACACGATATCTACATTATTAATAAAAGAAGGGTATATGTATATGTTGAGTGGTTTGAATCAAGATTTCACACAACAACATAAAAACTGCATGTATTACACTCACATACACGCAACAAATTACATTTTGCTGTATGTGTGAGCAGTGTATTCCCTAATCACCTTTATTGCTTTTAGGAACTTTCTGTTGTTGTCCTGATAGCTGCTTTACTGTTTTTTCAGTGAAGCAGTACACACTCCTCTATACTCTCTCTATCATGGCTCCTTTGAAAGCCACGTGGGAACTTCTAGTCTCGCCAGACCTTTCGTGTTTTTTCGACATCTTTGCGCCTCTCACAATATTTCTTGTTGGTTTTTTATGTCTTGTTTATCTCCTCTCCTTCCTCTGATGACAGAAAGCCTTCCTTGTCTACAGCAGAAGCCCTTGGTTCCCTAGCAGCAGCATCTGTTTATGTAACTCAGTTAGCTTGTGTATTTCAGAAGCTGGTTTGCTCCCGGTATTCCTCATTTCTCTACTTTGCTGTTCTTTGTGTCATATCTTCCCATCTTAGTTGCTTGCATTTGCTATACACTTGTGTGTGTGTGGTTTTTTTTTTTTTTACACTTCCTCATTTTAGTGTCACTTTGTGTTACAACTGTTTTTTTCTCTCTCCGTCCACCTCATCTCTCAGCTTCACTCCCTTCGCTTTCCGCCCCCCACCCATTTGCTGTCTGTGCTGATTTTCATTCTCCCTTGTTTAGCTCCACTCTTGCTCTTCTTCCTTGTCACACTCACTCCTTTTCCCTTCCTTTCTGTCTTTTTCACCCCTCCGTCGCTCACATGCTCTGCTCTCTCACACCTCTTTCAGTACGATGAGATGGGAATCGCAAAATGCCAGTGAAGAGAGAGAAGGGGGTGGGGGCGGAGTGCCATCTCTACATAGTATTCACACTTCCTCTAGTGAGGTGTGAGTCTGCACTGCAATTTTTGGAGGAAAGAAATTCTGTGGGAAATGACAGGTGCACTAACATACAACCCTAGGTTATTCAGTGCAACTGGCTCACACTGATGCAACTTCGGAGTATGCATGTGAAAAGATAAAATTCAGTTTAAGCTATTAACATACTAGTTTAAATCCTAAAATTCACTTACAAAACATAAACCAAAGCTTTAATTCAGTGCCATCAATGCTAAAAAGACAGAGCTGCTGTCTCTACACGCTAACATGGCGAAGTGCCTAGACTTCTCATAAGGATGTGAGGACTGAGGAACGGCGTAGGGGGGAGAGAGGGAGAGGGGTAGAGAATTGGTAATGCTCTCCCCCAGCATACAGCGAGCCGCATGGAGGAGCCAGATAAGACACCCTGGCCCCTGCTCTGACTGCTGGAGTAAAGCCTCTCCACCAACGCAAGCAATGACTGGAAGGCTTTGGCCGACACTTCTCTCCATCCATCTATAGCCCAGTGATGCCTCTATTACAATGGCTGCCCCACAGCTACGTGGGCCCACGCCAGCTGCACAGGATTATAATTAGAGGAACCATGAAGTGCCCTGGACACTGGCAATTGATCTGACTGACAGTCCAATATTTCCACCAGGGAAATAAACCTTGGTTTGCCACTGAGGCAAAAGTAGGAATGGGGGCTGGGAGTGGGAACAGTATGGGTGCAGGCTGAACAACGGTAGAATCTGAAAACTAAATGGGGGTTTGCAAGGCTTTTTTTTTTTTGTACTGATTATGTTTTCTACCCTTACTTTAGCTTTCTAACAGAGATGAAGTGGTGATTCAGAGTAAATGAGCCTGCCTTTGCACAACAGTGCACATGCATTTTAGTGTGCCGTTGTTTGTGTGTAAGCGTGGACACACTTAAGTGTTTAAATGATTAAGACTGACTCCTGTTCCCATTTTAAATTCAAGCAGCACCTGCTCTTCTCCTTAAACAGGAAATTCTTATTTTTTCTAGTTATCCTTTCTTGTAATAATGTCGAACTGACAGTGGTGTTTGAGCAGACACAGCTGCATCTGAGGGGGGTAGCAACACTGAATGTCAAACCCATCTGCTTTTCTATCTCTCAAAAAGCAATATGTTGTGTGGTGACAGTTAGACTGAGTGCTGTTTTAAGTAAATCCAGGTCAGCCTGACAAATACACGGGTTTGTGTCGACATTTGGGGGTTGATCTAATGTTTCCTTCTGTTGTTTCTACTAAGGCTCAGGGGAGGCTTTCAGCTTGACAGCATCACTACAGTTCCCACAAGTCTGCAGCTAGGTCACATGCTCAGAGAGAGATGGAGAGAGACAGCTGGGGAGTGAAATCAGAGTGAGAGAGCAGCAAGTCAGAACAAAAATGGAGGAGGATGATGATAACTTATCTTATGGGGACACATCATATACTCTGTATACTTAGTATGCTTCTAACTACTCCTTCTGTAGCCTGTCCACACATAATCAGCTGTTTCTTGGCTTATAATCAAATAGTTCACACAGCCCTCCACACATTTGGTATTATGTACATTTTACCTTTGTTAGGCCAGATGGTACTGCAGGAGGCAAATTACATGAAACAAAGAAGTCTCTTTTATTAGCATACAATCACATAGTTTTAGTGAAAAGATCTTTACACATAAATAGCTGCAAAAATCACAATGTCAAGGTACAGAAAAAGAGAAAAATATACATTCAACATATAACATTCTCTTAATGTAAGCTTCAACTACAACAAGAGGAGCTTCAACAAATTCTTTCACAAAAGAAAACAAGCAAAAACAAAAAGATAAAAAATCTGGCAATCAAGTCTCACCAGATCTAAAACTACATTGACACATAGTTATTGACTTTCTCTTGTCTAGATATTTTTCCACACGTCTTTTCATGTCTTTAGAATCAATAACTTTGGTTGTTTTTGTTACACAGTGATAGATTTTAAACACACATTTATGAGATACTGCCATGTCTACATTGCTGTAATGTCTCAGCAACCTACTTCCACACTGGTGAAACTACTGTTGTTCCTCTTGCATTGGAAATGTTGGGAAATCGTGATTTTGTGGATTTCGTGTTTAATGAGAAAGCATTGAATAAATCACCGTATCATAATTGTGAGACTAGAATGCTTTTAATCAGCAAAAAACAATAATTCTTCCCATTTTTATTTATTTTTTTGTTTTTTCCCCCCTTACAGGAAAGACTAACAAGCACATAGTCTGCAATAAAGTAAAAAGAGTTAAGCAATGTTTACATTTTTCTGCAACTATTTTGTGGCTTTTCATGTTAACTGCTATGTTGTTATCCTGCTCCTCTGCACAATTTCTTTTGCTTCCTAAAATGCCATTTAATAAAAGCTAATCCCCCTAGTCTTACAACATCACCTCATCTCTGCTTTTTCTTCATGCCTCAGCTTCCCCTTATAGCATCAGGGCTATTCAAAGCAGGCACCCAGCAAGCGCTTCATGTGTCATCTGCCAGGGTGACAGTAATGCACTATTTCTTTTCATCTTCAAGCAATGCCTGCATTATCAGTATATAAGATGAATGGCAAGACAATATTAATAGCCTCTTTCTCCCGAGTGAAATGAAAGGGGCTTCAGCAAAACAAACAATCTGCTATTTCTTCTCAAGGCAACTGAGCAGGTATATCAAAGGAAAGTAAAAAATGACCACTACATGAGCTGTTTGTCTCTGCTCGGTCACAAGGAGTATTTTTTTCTGCACTGAGCAAAGCAAAGTCTGTTCAGATTCTCAGCTTTACTTTACATGAGTAGGATTCATTGTTGAATTGTGGCTTTGCTGCATGGAGCCTTCAATGAGCGCTGACATTATATAAGATGATAAAGCTCAGAGCATTGCTTAGCAAGTCTCAAAACGCTCAAGCAAAGTAATACATGATGCTGACGATGCAGAATACTAATAAGGTAAGTAATAAAATCAATTGAATTTTAGGATTTTGTATTACTGTGCATTGAATCATCATACAGCATATAACCAGTGTCAGCATAATGCATTCCTCCTTGGTAAGAATCTATATCCAGTTAGAGTAAGTCTCTGGTGGTGTAAAAAAAGAAGCTGCCGTTACTGAAGGTTGTGATCACAAAACATATGCATGCAGCAAATGGCTGCAGAAAGGTTGAGGTCAATTAGTCAAGAATTGGGTGTAAATTCAGAAGACAGAGATGCCTCTCTACATTAAAAGAAAGTCTACAAGAACAGGGACTTTCCACATGAATGAGTGGACACAAAGTGACTGAATTTCTTTGATTGTAGTAGTTTGAGTAAAGACGGGGGATTAGGAAAGGAATAGGAAGAGGATAAACTCAGCTGATATTTATGCATTTGACCTATAGTTGCTAATTATGAACTATGAGCTCTATTGAAAACTAAAGCATTTATTTCACATCCATGAATGCCTTTTTATTATCTGTTTTTTTTTCTATCTGTTCTATTTATATAAAGTAGACATGGATTGGATTTTAATGAGCCTCTCTCCTAAAAATTATGCACAAAGAGCAAGCTGCCTGATGGAGAATGGGTTCGGAAAAGTGCATTCATAAATTACCCTCCCTGTCTGTATTCATTCTTTTCAGGGTCTACTTTATTCCAGCTGAAAATGTGCTTTCATTCCAGCTCGGAATAACATATATACATGGCGGTGCAGCAGATTAAATCACTTTCTATTTATTAAACTTGGATGTTTTAATAATACCACTTTATTGGAAAGCTAACGCTGCATTCAGCTGTTTATAATACTCTCACATCCCTGGCAATGTATGGAAGGGTTATCTGCTTCTGAAGAGATACAGTATATTACAGCAGGAGATACCTCCCAAGCAAGTTATTAAAAACATTGAACCATTAGCTGGTGGAGATGGGGCTCACTCCTCCTTCACTCTCCTGATCTCTTCACTGCCCTCCTCTCAGGAGAGCCTAAAATTAGACAGAATATCACTGGCACACAAATACACACAGCAACACACTATTCTATGTGAACACTAACACACAAACACAACTATTTATAGCACTCTAACATTACAGTGACCCATTTGTTTGGTTCTAAATTGTCTTGGCTAGACATCTTATGCATTACATGCTGGAAGATTCAAGATAAGACACTGCATCAAGAAGGCCATGTCAAATAGAGGAATATGACTGTACCACAGGGTTAAAATACAAATTACTGTATTACAGACTGCTAACTTGGTCTACATTAACATCAGTTACTTTGTCAGCTACTCAGTCAGACCAAATCCAGATACTGGATGACTGTGCTTTATTTAAGCAGGACTAATACAAAAGAGTCCTGTCTGGTCTTAGACAGAGTGTTTGTAGGCTGCGTTTTGGCTCCAAGGAACCCTGCGGCGTTCTAGCACCAACCGTCTCGAGAGGAGTGCCACCACTGCTGAGTGAGGAGAAAAATGGCTTTGAGACACAGAGATGGCAACATGGAGAAAAGAGGTATGAAGAGAGGAAGGCACAGAAAGGGAGAAAGAGTAGGTGAGAAAGAGTTAGAGTGGAAAAAAGAGACAAAAATAATACAGATAGGACAGGAAAGTGCACTCAGGTGGGGCTCTGGAAATCTTTCCATCCTAGTCATATCAGTGTAAAGACAGGCAAGTGCAGAGGCATTTCTGTTGTGATTTATGGTGTTAAAAATGAGAAAATAATGTACACATCATTACAATACTGATTAATTAGTCCAACAAAACAAAACAAAATTAATTAAATAAATAAAACAATGATGACTAAAAATGTTTAATCTGTCAACAGCTTAGGGAGAGTAAAAAATACTCTTACAGCCAGCCTCACATGGGTTCAGGTAATTCAAAGGAGTTCAGCAGCATGACAAAAGACATAAATCAAAGGTATGCATTTTGGTTTATACAAAGGCTGAGCTAAAATTACAGGTCAGAAAAGCAATTACTATTTTCTGAGGCTGTCAAATCGAATAAGAAATGTGTTTTGGACAAAAGACGGAAAGCAGTCTGCTAGATGGGTGTCATAACACGCTGCAGTTTTGCCTTGAGGTGGCAAGAATTGTTTTGCCTTGCAAAAAGTATTTTCTTTAATGTGCATTTTTCACAGCAAACAGTCTACAGCTCATATGACACGCTCACATCTCATTCAGCTCACATACACTGTTGTGATATGTGGTCCACTCTGCTGCTGCTAGGCAATGTGTTTCTCTCTAGTACTAACTGAGAGGCAATGCAGTCAAGTTAATGTCACAGAGAATAGGACACATTTATTATTCAAACTAAAGAGAAATAGATGAATTTGTAGTGAGAGGAATCAGTGCCTACTGCTGCTCACAATTTCAGCACCTTGGACAGCGCCACATCCATTGACAGCCTCTTTTTCTTGCAGTTACTTGTGCAGCATTACTCTGCTGTTATAGTACAATGAAAGGTTTGTCTCTTGCTTAAACCTGCCAAATAATTCTGTAAAAAAAAATAACATGAAAACAGCTCTAACCCAAAAATATTCTGTCAGATGTCACAGATTGTTGATGAGTATGGCTACATAACAGCATAATTGCAACTATACTATCGTCTGCACACCCTGTGATTACCCTGCTGGAGAACAACACATAAGCAAACAAACAAGCAAGCAAACAAACAAATTAAAATAGAAGGCAACAAAAACATATAACCCTGATTCTGGAAGCCAGCACACTAGTTAAAACCTCCATCTGTTGAAATGCATTCCCGAGGTGCTCCTAGAAACTGTGAACGCCCACACAGAGAAAACTCTGCCAGGAGAACAAAGACAAACATTTCAGAACCCTCAAGCACCTCTCGCACCACGGCACATGGAGGAGAAAAAAAATGCTTTCCCCTTCTAAATATATTGGTTTGACGTGGGAGCGTGTGGGTTGGTGAAAGCTAAAGATGCAATGCTTTACTTCAACACCGCTCTACAATATTAAGACAACCATATCTCTCATCATTTCTTCTTACTCTGAGCAGAACTCACGTTCCCAAAACACGTAGCCTAGTTTAGCAGGATACATTCATCTCATAATATTTCAAGAGGAACAGGAATAATACACTCTCATGAATGATATACTATCATTAATTTTCTAATAGTTTTAATAAAGCAAAATAGAAAATGATTTATGTATATTGAAGTCTCTGATTCCATGTACCTAAATCTCCTGGTGATGCATGTTCCCCTGCTGTCAGTGTTCCTTTCCATAAACATTCACAAATGCCTCCAAAAAAAGATTTCTATACAACCACAGCCCCCAGTCCATTCATATTTATAGTCAACATCAAAGGGAAGAGGCAACACATTAGAGCCCATTTTGGCTCAAGGGGAGAAACCATTTCCACAATTACTCATCGGCAGAACTGCCGTCGTCCTATAACCCATGGCAGTTCTACAAAACCCCCACCCTCTGCTCAGTCACATTTGTGGCAATGATGTTAATTTGACTGTCTGAACTAATGGTAAACAAGCGAACAGTCAAACTGAGTACTAAAGGGCCGTGAGGTTTTAACTCTCAAGGCTCAAAGACATAAACCTTATAAAGCCCCAAAGATATGGTGATTTTACCCTTGTGATATTTATGTATGTTGCATTCCCACATGCATGCACACTTTGTAACAAAACAACTTGCTATTATAAGAGTGTGGTTGCTTTTCTTAAACTTTTAGCAAAGTTTGTGTGTCAAACATATAAGATAAATTAAAATCTTTACATTTATTATTACAGTAAAGATTTTTTTTCTTGCAAAGGTTCAACACTACATAGACGTTCCAGTTTTCATCCAACACAACAGCATTAACAAAGTATGCAAGTCCTGAGAAAGAGGAATATGACCATACGCCACGAAGCCCTGATGTCCACATCACAGACTAGGTTTGCTACATAGAAGAGGCAGAAGGAAGTCAGGAAACCAAATGAGAAATGGGATAAATTTTCCAAGATAACTAGAACCAAATAAACATAGTTGTACAGATCAACCATGCTGTAATTTAAATCTAAACTAAGGAAAGTTACGTTCTGAGACTACAAAGTCTGCAATTATTAAACAAACGGATCATTTGTAACCTGGGGTGAGAAATCATATTTTTTAGTAACAATATGATAAATTATAGCTTAATTAAAACAAAAAAACACCAATGGTCATGGCTATAATAAGTTCGACTAAACAATTTGATTTGACTTGTTTGGGTTCATGTGAATTATTTTTCCTTTCAACCTGTTAGATCAGGATAATGACAACACTCAGGAATAAAGAAAAAAATAAACCTTCTTTTAACCTCTATCCATCACGAAGGATGCAAAAGAATAACAGACACTTAAGAAAACATTGGCACATCCATTTTGTTCACTGTGTTTGCAATGCACATGGTGACACTAAGAGATGCCATCCACTTTTCTGTCAGAAGAAATCCATTAGTCAAACCAAACACTGACACTTAAAATGTCAAACACACAGGTAGCATATAATTTGTTTCACAACATTGTGATAGCTCTAAATGTTGACTGGTGAATAATGTCTGACAACTGGAGAAAAATGCACAATTTCAAATCACTGAGATAGGGGGGGTCCAGGGGGGGTTATTTAAATGTTTGTGTCCTTTTGAATCTTGGGAACAGTTTATGCCTTTGGTGATGATTACTGCGTACATCATCCACTGTGGGTTTGTGTGAGTAAGATTGCAGCAACAAATCATAATTACGTTTAACTCAGTAATAGTCATTTACTTCTATTTTTGGCTAAAGAAATATTTTGACAACACATAGCACACATGAAAACGTGTTTGTATTTAAGGCGTCTGAATTGTTTTCGAACGCCATTGAGTCCAGTCGCTTCTCATCTTTCGGGCAATAAGAGAAGCTGCAGGGGTACAAGGCTTTGTTCTCCCTAATGTGAGCTAATCTGGACACTGTCACATCAAACACAGGGACATCTTAGGTGTTATGTAGATAGTGTTAATAGAAACTTAGCCCTGCTAAGTCCCTGTGGGCCTCCTCTCTAGCCTTTTTGTTAGGTTGGAGGCACAGAGATAGGCCATCTTCAAAGCCCTCAGTGTCTCTGTATCGACCATGCTTCTCTGCAGCCCTGGAGACTTTCTATTAGAAAGGATTTGTCTTACAAGCTCTGTGTGCTGCCACTCTGAAATAAATAAAAATGGCCAAATAAAAAGAGAGGAAAAAAAAACAACATGCTATGCTATTCTGCTGCAGTCCCTTTGCTTTAAAATACTTTGATCTTATTTCTAATTTCAAACCAGCCCTTAACAGGTCAGCCATCAGCCACTACACTTATGACGCCATGTCTGAAATAGCCAAATAGTGCCAGGTAGTGCTACATCCAGACCTCCACGCCCATGCTAACCCAAGCAACATATCATTGTTTTTACTTTTAAGGACTCTTTTTTTTTTTGCACAAAAAAATTAATACATGGTTCGGATTTAAGCTCAGTGATCCCAGATTTTGATAGGCACTGGAGAGGATAGGGGTTGGTTTTAAAAGACAGATGCATTGACAGAGAAAGAAAGGGTGGGATTGAGAGAGTTAAGGCTAGAAGAGGGAGAAAAGGAAAAGGCTTTTATATTTTCCTCTTTGCAACAAGCTGAAATATGCTCAAGCTGTAGAACTATACTGTGGCCATCCAGCCTATACCCACAGGGCTCTCTCTATGTACAGACTCTACAATAAATCTGGCATTATCAGATCCCAGTCATTCAGCAGACACAGCCTAAGTGCTTTTAGATGTGTCAGAGGACATGACAGACTTTCACTGCTCCACTGATGACTTCCCATTCATCCTGTGGAAAGTTACTTAACAGTTCCCTGCAGAGCTTTAAACATTCACAATCATTGTTTTGTTTATATGCTGCATTTTTCACTAAAGTAAACTGTGCATCCTTGTGGCCAAGCAAGCCTGCTGAATGCATTTCCCACTCCAAGCAGAATTGCAACAGTTACACAGCAATTTTTTCTTATTTGTTTCTCTTCTCTGCTACACTAAAGTGGAATTTTATAGTCAAGTCTTTGTTTTGGTTCAATGCACACTAGTGGTCAAAGGTCAGACAAGTAAATACTTGCAAGTCCTACCATCAGATCACATACACCTGATACAAGGAATTCTGGATTGTCACTGTCAAAAAGAGACACAGACCATTATGTTCACAAACACCGTGGGAGCGTTTAATTGATTTTTTGGCTTACGGCATTGTTTTAACTCAATATTTTATTAGATTAGCAACAAGAATTTGTGGTTTAAGTCTAGAAAAGATGACTGTGTGAGTTATACTACTCTTTCACAGCACTTTATTTTTGACTCACATGAACTTATTCTTATTCCTTGTTAACCATGAAAACTATGTCACCTCTTTTTTGTATCCACACTACATGAACTGAGGACAATCAGCATTCTGTAGTCTTTTAAAGCTCCTGCCTCAGAGAGACTTAGAAGATATAACTGTACTGAGATTGGTTGAGCACAAGGACAACGAGTATTACATGAAAAAAAAAAAAAAAAAACTTTTTTCACAACTACAGGATTATTTGTTGGGACAACATTAATACTGAATAAAATAACAACTTTCTTCTTCATTTTTATGGAAGGACAGTCTTGAACAATTAGATTAGTGAGAAAGAGGAAGTTGCTGCCAGGAAAAGAGGATGAAGAAGTGGACTGGACAACATGCTCTGCCCTTTCCCAATCATAAAGACTGGCATGCTGTCTTTTTGGAATATTTTGCCAGTGCAGCAGTAAAATCACACCAATGGCACAAATAAGCACAAACTGCACCAATTACATTAATCTGAGATAAATCTTCAAGTCATCCTTGTAATTTAAAATGTTTTTAAGATGGAATATATGATCAAAAAATGAAAAACGCTTGTCTGACAAAGATGCATGATAAAATAAGAGGCAGAAAAAAGAGAAGGTGAGAAAAGGAAAGAGAGCTTGCGTAGCACATACTGTATTTTGATTGATCCATACAAGCTGGCAGATGAGATAATAGGGGGTAAAGCAGCCAGTCAAACTCTATATGCTGCTGGAGTGTCACAGCCTGATAGATTCATAAATAATGAATCAAGAAAAAACAGGTAAAATAAACTGTAAATAAATGTCCTCTGCTCTGGAGCCTAATGGATTGTGCTTGTGCAGGTCTTTACCTCAGTTTATATTTATGCTATTGTATGTGTATGTGTGTGTGTCTATGTGCTTTTTTTTTTTTGTTAAGCACTGTGTAGCCTACATTAACATCATTTGCCTGAGCTCCATTACTAAGATTGTGCATTGATGAGAGGCAGCTGTTTTCCATCTTAGAAACATTCATCAGATGCATGTCCATCAACATGTTTGTCTGTCTATAAACATATTTCACTCCCTCATATTCACCAGCATAACCATTAAAGTCAAGCATCAGATTAGAAAAGCACTTCATATTTTTTAATGTCATAAAAGTACAGCAAAACCTGTATAATTCCAGCTAAAGCTGCACCACATGTTACAGTTTCGCTTTTTATGCAGCAATTTTGCTTCATCACAAACAAGTACACAAGATGTATACAATCTATCAAACAAACTGAAGAGATTATTGCTTCCTACGTGCTAATGAAGTACTCAGGCCTAATGCATAGCATATTTTATTATGTATTTTACTAAAATTGGGACATTTATTTACAAAATGGGTATCATGATGCATTAAATAAGATGAAAAGTAGTGATAGCTGTCAGATGCACATTTATTTCTGCACTGGCTTCATTTTGAAGGGAAGGCTGAATCAGTCTTCTTTGTACGGTCAGTGATTTTGTTTGGTTAGGTTAGAAATGCTGATGTGGACAAATTGAACAATGACAGCATGCAATGCATTACATAATAATATATTTTATCATGAATGCTCTTACTATACGCCAAGGCACTCATGTGTACCATTCTGAGCACAAGTATTATCAGTCAATGTACTAGCACTAAAATGAGATAGTGTTCCAAAGTATCCAGGAGTGTATGATAGATATCTACGCTTATATGATGGGTTAAAGCTGTGCACGAGCAGAGCCATGCGAAAGAGATTTTCTTTCAGAATAGTGCAAGATATTTTATTAGACCTGCAATCTCACCTAAGGATATTAACATTTTGAATAAGTGAGCCTTCTTTTGTTCTTCATTGCAACCATAATTTAAAAAAAATAGTAAAAATAATAAAGAATTGAAGGTTAACACCAATGATTGTCTATGAGAGGCCTTTAGACTTTACCATGGAATTCAACAAATGAAGGCACAGCTGTGCTGCTTTCATCCCGAGTGACACGAAACACTTTCAAACCAGAAGTCTTCATCAAGCAGTGATGTCCTCCATCAATACCTCCAACTCTCCATTTTCCTCACCCTCAGTCTCATTCCTTAATCTTTAAACTTGGAGAGTCAAATGCATTTCTGCCTACATCTCACTGTTGAAACCTCTCTTCTTTTTGACCACATTTCCTTCTTTCCAACAAATTGATTTTTTCTGGCATTTCCCTATCTGACTCCACAGGGCCACATCTAGTCTGAAAACCTGCAGAAAACACATAAAAGAATACATACTGGCTAAACCTGCAGAGCAATGTCTCTACATATCATCCTCTAAAACTTGTCTCATGCACATGTACCACAGCTGTATATGGAAGCACAAGGGGAAAGACCACTTAGTTTCTTTGCACACATGCTGACTTTTTCTGAGTCACTCATACACATACATATGCACTTAAATGTAAAGCTCTTCGCAGTGCCAACAAACTCTTTAAACAACACCACCACCCAGTGATGTGTGTCCTTACAAGCCTGGGTTTCTGAAACAGCCTTGCTTTGGTTTGTGCGTTGTTTTGGCACTGAGGGGAAGAAGAGAATTTAATGTTCCACCTAAATGCGAGCTTGCAGCCTGGAGGACATCAAGTATACTACTTTGCACTGAATTATTAAAAGGCACCTCTTATTGGAACTGGAACTGAAATAGTTCAGAGGCCAAAGACTATAGCTTCTGGCGCAAAACTATATAATTTATACTCTCTGCTACTCTACAGCCATCAAGCTTATTGTCATCTACTATATGAAAGGCTTTAAGGCTGGCATGACAGACAAAACAGAGCCACTTAAAATAAATGTCAGGTGAAATCCAAGTTTGATGAAAGTCAAAAACAAAGTAAAAACTACTCAATAAATTCTTGTAAAATCATAGCAGAAAGAAACTGAATGTGCAGATGAGCTTAATCTTGTCGGTGCTAGCTCAGCGTCTGGGTATTCTACGGGGCAGACGACAGACGCTTTCTCTGTCAGTGATCACCCTGACACTGGATCCCTGAGCGAGCCCTACTGTCAGCCCTCCTCTGCAATGCAAATACCTCTTCCACATGAGCAGACCCATCACTAGCACTCCCTGTGCACTTGTATTCTGTGTCATTACCCCTAGGGACCCTCACACATGCTGCTACTTTCCTCTGCTCTATGCTTCATGGTGCTGCCCTTAACTGGGATGGGGGAGAGAGAGAGAGAGAGAGAGAGAGAGAGAGAGAGAGAGAGAGAGAGAGAGAGAGAGAGAGAGAGAGAGA
>JBAMHW010000016.1:22521616-22535976 GCA_037177495.1 Rhadinocentrus ornatus | reverse complement strand
GAAAGAAAGAGAGAGATAGCGAGAGAGAGAGAGATAGATAGACACACATCGACAGCAAAATTCCTGCTCGAAGACCTATAAAACAAATCAGTTTGGCTGGCTGATGCATTCATAGCCATAATGGAGGGCTGCCACGGGCTGTTCCCACTCTTGCCTACTGTCAATCATACCATTCTCTTTGCCCTCCAGCCATGTGTACTGTATTTCATTAGTCCTGATTTTTGCTGACAAATGCTGGCTCTCGTGCTGTGCAGCCCCCTTAACCTCTCTGTGGACACTACACCAAAGCATGGCTAGATCTGCCTCACAAATGAGCTCTTCCTGCTTCCACCACATGCTTGTGTGCCATTTCAGACAAGCACAAATACACAATGCATGCTGTGTGCATACATGAGCAGGGCACACAAAGAGATCCACACACGCTCACATAGGCAACACAATGGATGTTTTAACTCTTAATGGATGATTTCAAGCTGTCAAACTGACCCTGCACCTCCGTCTCCCCCTCCTCTCCTCTTTTCTTAATATTTAAACTTTTCTGTCACTTCATCTCCCCCTTACTCATCCCCCACAAGGTCCAACCACTGAGACGTCACCTCTGATTAGCCACATCCAGAGATGTGTTTTAAGTGTGCCCTTTATTATTGAGTTTGTGTCATATTTTCAGCTCCACTTGCTTCCTTTACTGCCGCCTTGTTTGAATACCCAGATTTTGTAAGCTAATCTTTACTCCCTTCTCTTTCAACACTTATGCATGGATACACACACAAAAATCTACACACCCATCTATTGGAGGCCATATAGTTTATCATCTATGCACACTCCTCTTCTGCTTGCTTCCACTCTTTCTCTTTGTGTCTACAGGCAGTGGCACACCTGTAAAAGCTTGTACAGGGACACACAGATGGATTGTCACTCAGTATCTGGGCCTTACCTCTTGCACAGCTTTGCACAGCCATGCCTGCCGGCAAGAAATAAAACCAGACTCATCTGGTTTGGCCCCACTGGTACAGGTGATGCATTAAAAAGCCAAACTGACAAGCATTAGATGGCTTGAGCACCACAGCACCAGAATGGACCAAAATGGCACAAGTCAATCTGTTACACAAGCAGTGACATTTCACGGCTGAAAACAAACTATACTGGAAACACATACACTACTCTTCCTATTACACACCAAACCCAGCTCTGTAACCCAGATCACAGTTGTGTCACATGATTGCATCTCACAGACTGGCGGGCGAGCAGTCTCCAGCCACAACCAGAAATAGGTTAAACAGGCTAAAAATATCAAAAACATTAATAATTCAGCTTTTTTGCAAACCTGCACCTCAGAAAAAAATAGCACAGTTCTCTCTGTGAAGTGGCATAATGGGTAAAACGTGCAGAGGATTATTTTTGCACTTCATGTTGTGTCTCTCCTGGAGAGCGAGATGTACCCTAACCAGTGAGAGGAGAGGGGGCAGCATTGGAATGTCATCAGAGCTAATGCCACAGATGGGGGTCTTAGTACAGTCATGTGTTACTGCTGGCAAGTTCATGAACTTTTCAAAGTTAGGCAAGAGGTTTGCTTCACATATGATAATGATGGGCCCTCTAATGTTTGGTTGTTAGCTGACAATTAAAAGAAATTCATATCAAGTGAGACAGACATGTGTCGTTTATTATTGTTAATCATTTTCACCCAAATTACTCATGAATGAAACAAATGTCTACCGGCAATGTGTTGGCAATTTTAAGGGGGCTATTATATATTGAAATTCTTAAATTAAACTATATTTCATGATCAAACATTTTTGGTGCTTCAGGAGTTGTTTTATTCTCCCAAGGTAGGTGCAGAGTGTAAACTCTGCCCTTTTTTAGTTTTTTCTTCTTCTTTTCTTTTTTTAATACCCTTGAAAGCCAACCCCCTGAGGATAGGAAAGGCTTCTCTAAATATGTGGCTTATCCACCACACAGAAAAGCCAGCTGAACAAAGCAGAGGTGTGCTTGTGTTTGTGTGTTTGTGCTAAAGAGGCACCAGAGGACCAGCACTGAGGAAGAAGGTGAATAAAGGCAGAATGTAGAAAACAAGCAACCGTGTGACAGTTACTGTGTGTTTAAGTGTATTTCCAGCACCTCTGTATAAGTGGTTGCTATGCTTGTGTGTACGTGTGCGCGCGCATGCACATAGTTGTATATTTTTAATAGTGTGTGGATCCAGCTCCCTTTGGAGCACTCTTGCGTAACAGCTTTTTACTGTACACACATTTCAACAATGCATATAAATACATACAATGACATTTGTATTCAACAAAAACTAGCTCTATGGTGCTTGAGATAACACTACCTGTGCAAGGAATAATAAGAACAATCAAAGTGAAAATGTTTGTTCACACTCAGCTTGTTCAGGATGCCATTTGTTCCTTTTCTTTGTCAATGTGAGCTGTTCTGAGACAAAATTAAGGTGAAGAGTATCTTTCTTGTTCTATACTTAAAAAAAAACAACAAAAATGTATTTATAAAGCAGTTAACACTAAATATTTAAAGAAGAAAAGACTTCGACTTTGCCATTTTTAACGTAGTCTCTACAATGGTCTTCTGACTGAAAACGTAGATACGCAAAAACTCATAGGTCCCCGTTACCCATTGGCTAAATTCTAATGAGTCGCCTTTCCCTGTCTGCAAGGCCTCCAATCCTGCCAGCACAAATTGGCTTCACACTGACCAGTCGGCTCCACTGCAACCCCCACTCTTGCCCACTCAACGCAGGCGCATACAGTGCACACATAATCATACAGTACACTGCATTCATTCCCTGCCAGCCTTCATAGTGGGTAGCATTGAATTATTCAGTCTTTGCAGCAGCCTGGATAGCACACACGGAAGCTTAGCTATGGATGATAAAAAATAAAAGGTGGATAGTATGCACTTAGAAATGAGAGTGAATGTGATGTGTCCTTGTAGACCTACATGTGTGCATGCAAAAAGCACAGCTGGGCGGTATATGTTATGTCGAGGAATAGTTCCATGACACGCTAGCCTTACTTCCACAGCACAAGCCCAGCCATGCTCTGCTTCTTGCACCTCATACATCCTGTTTTAGTTCAGCTGAGCCACTGTCACATTCACACAATTACACATAGAAATAAATGCAAACCCACACCTGCGCATACACAGAAACATTGAGGCATCCACGTGCACTCACACAGAAGACTAACAGTACAGGTATATGCAGAAAAGGGTACAGTGAAACAGTGAGCGAGATAGAAATGGAGACAGAGGGAGACGGAGGCATTCAAGAGGGAGGGTATCTACTTCAAGTGTTGACATTGCAGGAGCCCACATGTGTGCGCTGGAGCATAATCTTCTCTCTGCTCTCATTGGGTTTTTAATGCGGGTGCTATTTCCATAAACCTGCCTCCTGAATCCCTGCCAGCCGCTTATACTCCCCCCAGGTCAAGAAGTACTAATGCTAGGAGGGAATGCATGCAGCAAACACGTTTCCACCAATTCCTCTCCAAGACAATCACTGTTGTACACAATGCTAGCATGGCAAAAAGGGGAGGGCAGCATGTTTTTCTGTGCTACAGCAAATAGACTTTCTGCGGTGACTGAGATTATTTCTTGGATGTGCTGGATTTGAGGAGTGGTGGTGAGAGGACAGAGAGTATGAGGAGAGTGTGGGGGCAGTGGAGGATTGAGAGAGTGAGTCGGGGTGGGTGGTTGTATGGATAGTGTGAAGGATGCAGGATTTTGTCATGATGCTAAGCTGGGTGGAGTAAATCTCCTGCGAACTTGTGTAGAGAGCTGTGACACTCACAAGCACCACCAGCTGCTGTAGAAAAAGCCACTATGGGCCTCAAATGTCAGAAAGTCATCTTCAAATTTTACTTGGTTGAAGAAATCATTAATACTTAGGTTTTAAAACGAAGAAATTGTGTAAATAAAATCTGCAAAAGGCACTCATATGATTATGTAATAAAAACAAGTATTGCAACTCTTTCAGTTGCAAACTAAAACAAAACCACACGCAAAATAATTTATTCACAACTCATTGTCGTGGGTGGCCTGTGATCACGACAAGCTGTCATGTGCACATGTTGTTTGTCCCACCTTTATACATTACTCTCTGTATCCACATGGAACTGCTGCAACGCAAAGCCTGCTTACTGCACACACACACAAACACACATGACTAATAGAGTCAAGCAGCAAGCACCTGGTAAAGTGTCAGAGCTTTTCCTATTTTGTGGCCAAACTTATGTCAGGTACTCCTGTCCCTGAGGTTCCCATCACACTTCACTGCAGGAATCTATATTACAGTCCAGTACACTTCCATTAGGCCATACTGTTCCTTTCAGCCACTAATGTGTAACAAGGGGATGCGGATTAAGATGTCCAAGAACACCAGTGCATCTTCCTAATGGTTCTGGTTGATTGTGAAATATTTGTAGCATTTGGATGTGTGAAACAATGAATGCCTCCATGATAACATCAACATGTAAAGTTGTAATTGTCAAGATTACAGCTTAAAAAGAAACAGAACTTGCTTTCATACATTTAGTTGTTCTGTTTTTGCATTTTTTGCTTTTTTGCAAATTTGCATAAAGACAGGAAGCTGGAGGGATAGTGTATGGAGTAAGTGCTATATATATTATTATTATTATTATTACTATTATTATTATTATTATTATTATTATTATTATTATTATTATTATTATTATTATTATTATTATTATTATTATTATTATTGTTATTATTAAAAGGTAACTAATTTATTATTAATTAGTGTTTTCTTTCAAATTATTTCACTAATAATTATTAATTAATTCCAAATCTGAGAATATGAACATGGATCAACACATGGGCGTTGCCCCCACGGAGGGTGATGGTAATTTAACACCCACACATTTCCCACTTTATTTTTTTTATTTATTTATTTTTTTTATTATTATTTTTTACTTTTGCTGTGTTTTGCACAAACGGGGCTGGTCTAGTGGCTCTTTGGTTTATCTAGTTGTCTGATTCCTCCTTTCCTTCTCCTCTCCTGTTGTCCAGGAATCATAACGGCTGTCAGTGATCAGCTGATCAGCTTTTCTGTCACTAGTCTCTCTTGTTGCTTTTATTTATGGTGCAGCTATGAAGGCAGGGACCCTCCTCTAACAGTAATTAACAGGTGGTAGAAAGGATTTATACTTCAGATATGCGGGTCTTGAAAAGTTTTGATGGGGGGGGTTAAAGACAGAGTCAGAAACAACCTACTTTCATTTTTTTATTTATTTATTTATTTTTATATACTATTATTAAATAAGGTAAATAACATCAGATTGATAAGTTGATAAACACCAGTGTTGAGCGTGGATGAAGAAACAAACAGCTAATGAAGATTCAAAGAAATACAAAAACTATAATACTATAATATTAATAATAATAATAATTTAATAGTTGCCCAATTGCACTAAACCATTGAACATCTACAAACCAAGCTAGTGGAGTTTATATTATTATTGTTGCTGTTTTGTTTTTCCTAAATTTCAGCTCCTTTATTACCTATTTTACATTGGATTTTGAATTCCTAATTGAACTGACTGAACCATTTAAAAAATATTTTGTTCTTGTTTATATTTTTCATGTTGTTTGTCCAAGGTAATCAAGCTTTTTGTTTGTTTGTTTGTTTGTTTGTTTGTTTTTGGTTAGCTTTTTTTCAGTTTAAGCACTGTACCAGGAGAGGTTTTGTTATATTTTAAAATGTTTGACCAAGCTTGTGAAGCTTATTTAAGATTGTTAAAGTTGATTTCAGATTGCTGTAGTGGTGCACAGTTGTTAAATAAATAAGTATTTCAGCACATTTATATCTGTTTTTAAAAATTAGGCTAGAAATTTTTGAGTCAAGTCTGATCTTTCCTTGCACAAAAGAAAGCCCTCAGCCTTTTTCCCACACTGAGACATAATTTGTTAGGTAATTCTTTGCTGTTTTTCTCTATCGGATCGATACCGGCCGATACTAAATCTCAGCCGGTAATTCTCAAGTGAAAAAAGTGGATTGTGCATCCCTAGCAAGAACATTTTCAAGCCACAACTTCTGAACGCTAAAATGTTGTTGTCACCTGTAACCACAGGTGACACTAAAATCTGACATGAATGAGGCACAGCTAAAGTATGACAAGTCTTTATTTTTTTTCGGCCCCTGCTGAACCAGAGGAAAATATCTCGGATTCAGTGCACTGCCCAAGGACATGATAGCAAACACAAGATTTGAACCCAGGCCCTCCAACTGGTAACTTACCTAAAAATAACAAACAGCTCGTCTCGCAAAATTCAAGTGTGTGTAGCATGTGGGATCTGTGCTGACAGTTGTGTCTATGGGGCAGCTTGTTTGTAAGCTCTGCATGAGAATATAAAATTTCTGGTTGGTGATCCAATTTTCATACATGGTGCTTTTCATTTGAAACACGTAAACTCCACCTAGAGTTAGGTGGTTTGGCATGAATTTGGATTTAAGTATCTAAAAAAATAGATATGGATGAGTAACCACATTGGTTGAAGGCCCCTTCAAAAAGCAGAAATATGGTGGTAAATAGCAAAACGTAGACATTAATAACTCAAACCCATCTCTGGAGAATTTCTAGTTTACATTAATTAAACCATTGCCCCTGGCAAACTGCATATCAAGTAGGATTTTGCAAACAAACAAATTGCATATCTACTTACCGTCAAGCAGAGAAGCAACAGGGTCATATCGCAAAAGATTTAAGAGCAGGGTGTCTCAAGGGAGGAGGACAGGAAGAGCCACTAGAGGCAGCCAATCACACTAACACAATGCAGCGTGTATATTTTGTGATGCTGTTTATGTTTTCCTCCTTAAAACTGAATTTATGTTGCTCCACCAGTATGTAAAACTGAAAAATAGGATGTTAAGGGACAAGTTCATCCAACAAAATGTGTGATCAATGTGCAGCTGCAGCATCCAGCACACACTGCATCTTTCTGTGGACTGCTTGTGTTTGCGTGTTTGAGTAAAGCTGAAGGGAATGGAACAGCACAGCAGCCTCAGTCTGACACCCATCAAAGTTTGCCTGTTATATTTCTATGACATGCTGTGTCTCAGGAAGAGCAGCAGCAGGAGTGGGGCAGGGGACAGGAGGGTTTTGGGGTGGACACGACTGGGTGGCGTTAAGGGGGAAGTCATCAGGATTACTAACATAAGACAGAAATTTACCAGACGTTTTTATTTCGACTTTCACCTTCATGGAAATGAGTATGCACACATCAGAGAAGGTAACAGAAAAAATTACAACGGCTGAATTAATTAATTTTTTACATGACGGATCAGTAGGCGTAAAACAGTATAATCTTTTTTTGTTGTTTTCTTATAACAATAAATGTAGCTTTTTAAGGCACTCTAATAAGATCAATGTTTTTATATTTATTCAGCTTTAAGAATAAAACTATTTTTGCATAATGTTGGAAGAATCTGGTCTAAATAATCTAATCTAAATCTCAAAAGTTGCAGTTTTTTACAGCACTGTGCAACACGATTGTCCATGTCAGACCATAGACTTTATATAACAAATAAATAAAGTCATCTGTTAAGTTGTAAGCTGCCACTTTGAAGCCTTGATTTTAAAGGTCCAGTGTGTAAGAATTACTGGCATCTAGTGGTAAAGAGAGGCATATTACTTCAAATACCAAGCACAGTTGTTTTTGGACAGTAGCCATCCAGGGCCAAAATTCTTCAAGACATAAACATGTTTTCATCTGGGACTGCACAACAAGTAACTACTTCAAAATTGTGTACATGTGTCTGTCTTCTTTTATCTGTCTTTGAGGTGTTTTTTCTATCCCAAACAGTGCTCTAGCACCTATCAAATAAAGCTGGTACATCAGTTTCAAAGCTCAGATGTTTCTCACTTCTAAAAGAGTTGTTTGTTTTTTTAAAAACACTGTAGTAAAAATGGTGGCACATCTGTCATGTATGTGATCCCACAGCAACTATATATAGAAGAATTAAAACATAACAGTTCATTTAGTTAAGAGATTAGATACCAATAGAAACAGTTTTTTATAATAAATAAAATTGTTATGTTATTGACCATTGATTTTGTTACACGCTATAACTTTTAGATTTGGCTGTTGATGTCTTGACCTTTATGAAGTCTGATGTGACCCTATATAATGACTCCAATAAGTCTTTTAGGGCCTGATGTCTATTTAATTACAGAAGAATATTCAAAAGTACTACCAACACACTCATCAAAAGGACTGATTTTATCTAATAGCACCATAATGGCTTGAGGGAAAAATGTATTGATTTAGTATCTCATAAGAGATATCAACATTTTTTAATGGGTGTCCATTGGAGCCAGAGATATTATGGAACCAGCATCTATTAGTGTTGTAACAATTTAATGCACTCCTGCATTGTTTTCCCTTTTGAGAGCAGTGATTGTGCCCATCTTTTATATATATGCATTGTTTATGTTTCACTTCAGCAAACACTGGTTGATAAAACCTTCCCTTTGTACCACATTGCTTACACTAACAGCTGTAACCGCTCTTGAACACACCCTTTTTAATTTGGTAGAGAGTTTTTAGTTTTTATCTTCTTCCTTTTGCTATATTATCTCTTATTTTTCAAAACAGCAGTATGATGCCCTCTAGCACGCTTGGCTAATTTGCAGAATAAACTAAACAACTTGTTTTCTGAGTTAGTAGTCATATTTGCATGCCTAATCTCAAACATGTGCCTTTTGGCTGGGTTTTTAAGGCTCTTGTCTTCCATCAGAGAAGGGGAGGTGTGGGTGGTGAGATGTGTGTAGATCTTTATTGATGTCTTTCCTTGGTGCAGCTTGGTCTGATCATGTTAAGCCATGCTGCCTCTGTGGAGACGCTCCTTCCCCACTCCTCCCTCATCTGTCTAACTGTCATTGTTTCTCACAGTAGTTACAGTTTTGCACTGCATACACAGAAAAAAAGCATAACCAGCAAACAAATTGCATAAATAGAACATGTGGGTGAAGGATGCCTCACAGGTTACACTGAACTCTGCTCTAAGACATTTTTGTCTTCTTTTCAGTTTTCCAGAACCACAGGTCTTTCTATTTCTATGTCATTCTATGCTACTGGTTAAAAGGTATGAGGCAGAGTGGGTCTGATCAATGCTTTAGAATATCCCCTTGAGAAGAGACAAACAGAAAAGTTAAAACCAGGCCTTCAAAAGGCTATGCTATTGATTGAAAAGCTTTCCAAAGTGTTTTTCATCTCTGGGACTATGTGAGGAAAATGCCGGCTGGTGTGCAGCCGGGTGCAGATGGCATGGCTGACCACAATGGGAGGGAAATAGAAGGAGTCAGACACTTACCCCTGGCAGTGTTTTTTGTTCGTGGAGGGCGTTCTGGGCCTTGATGGCTGACTCACGGGCGCAGTAGGTGAGAAATGCACAACCTACAACACAGGCACAGTACATAAAACCCTGATTAGAATATGATAAACATAAATGCAAAAAAATTAATCATAAAACGTTACATGAACATATGGATATGCAGCTTTAAAAACCAAAGAAATACTCACAAAATAATGACTACTTAGCATAATAAGAAGAACAAACGCTGCATGTATGATTTTTGGAATAAAAAGCTCAAGTTCAAAAACAGGTAATCTAGAAAGGCTCCATGTGGAATATGAGCATTTTTTCTATTATTGCAAGAAGAGAAGAGATTAAAAAAAAAGAGGCGTATACAGAGGATTATTTGGATGAATTGTTAGGCCTGTCCAGCCTCTTCATCCCTAGTGCCATGTCCTGTCCAAAACTTCTAACAACCTGGCCAGTATCCTGACCCTAAATGGTTGTGACAACAGTAAAGATAAAAAAAGCAGGATAAAGCATTAAGGTGCCAGAAAAAAAAAAAAGATAAAAGGTTCAGTGCCGGGATCAGAACATACAACGTAAAAGGCAGTGGGATTAGAGACAGGACACCTCTGGGTAATGTGTAACTGCAATATGTAAGGTGTGATGCCATGTACAGACACCCATATCTACATGTATACATATAGTGGCATGCAAAAGATTGACCACCTTTGATAAAATATCTAAATAAAAGGAATGGTTCAGGAGATGTTTAGGACTAGAGACTGAAAAAAGAGAGCTTTTTGAAAAGTTCTCACAAAGAAAATCTTCTTTACTTACATAAACCCACCTAATAATCCACAACTTCGTGAGATGTAAGCTAAAGGTTTAGCCATCGCCTTTACAATCCACCTGCCTTAACATCAGAGTATGTACATAAAGACCTCAAAAAGGCACCCAGTGCAGGACAGCCCAATTCTCTCGCAGGTCCAGAAGCAGTCACAGAAAAAAAGGCAAACTCACTTAAACTGAAAGATGCGTAGCTGACTACAAAAGCAATTAACAAGCTGTGATATTTCTCAATTGTTTTGCACTGACCATGACTGGCTCCTCTTAGGGTTGCTTTGTTCTTTGTTATTTTGAATCTAAAGGCTAAATATAATAAAGTATCATTGTTAAAAGATTGGTATTGAAAAAATTTAATTATCTTTAAGTCTTTGCCTTTTAAAAAAAAAAAAGCTTTTACTCATTTAGCTGTCCCCAGTAAAATAAATTTTCTCTGTCTAGACTCACGCACAGACCCATCAAATGCAAGAAGAGAAGAGAAGAGAAGAGAAGAGAAGAGAAGAGAAGAGAAGAGAAGAGAAGAGAAGAGAAGAGAAGAGAAGAGAGGAGAGGAGCGGAGAAGATGAAGAGAAGACGCTGAAGCAAAGCGATGGTAGGAAACCAGATGGAGTATAGAGGCAATCATTTTTCCCCTGACTATCTAGATAAATAGATTTGCTTGTGCTCTATTAATGAGGTTCATATGGGTTAGCATGCATCATATTTCTGCCACTCTGAAGATGGTTTATTAGCAGCCATTGCATTCAGGATCTCATTTCATCAGCCAAATCAGTGGGTGGTGATGTATTAAGTGTCTTTACATAGACAATACTCCAATCCATTTTTCTTGTCTCATACAAGACCTTTTTTATTTACCTACGCACCATATTTGTTTTGCCTGATTACGCTATGGCTACATCTCCACTGTTGCCCCAACAGGACTGAAGTGAATCAAAAAGTCATTGATCCACTGACAATACTGCTTCTTTTTTTTAAGTGCACAAAACGTGTATGTGTGTGTGTGTGTGTGTGTGTGTGTGTGTGTGTGTGTGTGTGTGTGTGTACTTGCAAACCTATACATACAACATTTTACTCCTCTTATCTAAATTTGTTTCAGATGTTTTTGTTATTTCATGAATATTCTCCTTTTTGTCTTGCTGCACACTGACATGTATTTCAGTCTGAGAGAGATAGACAGTAATGGAGTCTGTCCAGGGTCGGGACCTTTGAGGTCGCTGACTATGGCACTGATCTCATTGTGCAGCCCTCCTCATAACCTCCCATGTCCCAGCACCCCTAACCTAATGATTTCCAATTGCCACCAAGTAAATCACTCAATCACTCACACTGCTGTCTAATGCTCTATCTCTCCTGTGCATCAACAAGAAATACCAAGACCGTGGGATGCTGCAGTTTAAATTTGTTTGGTTTTTTAATGGTTTAGGGTAATAAGATGGAATGGCTCCATTTTGGTGGTTGTTTTTCTCTCTTTTTTTCTGCTCTCCCTGGGATTGTTGTTGTTGGTTTTCTTGACAAATACTGCCCTATCTCTGAATAAGAAACAAGTATTTTGCATTACAATCGCAAAGACGATTTATTTGTTAATGTGTAATGCATAGGGCATTGAGAATAAATTAATAACAACCACAACAGTGGGAAACAAAAGAGAAACATGAACTCCATTTAAATGTGATTCTGTGCTCTTTAATGTATGGCTTAATAAGAATTTGCAAGCCACGGGCGAAAAAGCTTTAACAACTCCATAATTGGAATCCAAACACGTACAAATTGCCAGTGCTGCATTGCATACCAAGAGCAAAAGTGTGTGTGTGTGTGTGTGTGTGAGTGTGAGTATGATGAAATTGTTTGAAACACAACAAAAAGCTGCTGTAATCAAAGCCTGCTGACACAGCAACGGGGGAAGCCTTCCCACAGTGAGCGATGATCCTCTGCATCATCTGACAAAAACGTAAAACAGCTTTATCTCACACACAGATTCCTGCTCTAAAAAAAAATAAAACTAAACTCTTTCTCTCTTTGCAGCCATGCCCTCTTCTTCTCTTGCCAAACTCGCCTCTTATGGAAATGTTATGTGTTTGGACTCCTATTTCTTAATGATATATTATTTTAAGTGTGCAATGTTTGTACAGGAACATAAAACCTGATTCTCCAAAGCTCATCCATACAATTGGCTTGTAATTAAAGGGCATTATACTATCTTTGCCAGCAAGGCTAAAATGATTTGTATCTGTGAAGCAGCTCAACACTGTAATGCCGAATTCTCCAACACAGGTAAATATGTTCAAAATGAACTAAATAAGCATTTAAAGCTACAGTAATGCCTCATATTTGTTTAGGAACTTCTAAATTTGTGGGTTCAGCATTAGACTATCACGTTCTCTTTTCAGACAAGTAGGTGGAGCTTGAGAGCTATACGTGATACTTAAAATGGTAAAAATAAGTTTACTCTTTTATTTTCAGCCTAATATTAATTTAAGTATGTAATTATTTCTAAAATGACAACTAGAATACAATTCAGAAGTATGGAATCTGGCTAATGGTACCATGACTTGTGGAAAAATATTAAAGAAGTTAACATGTTATGAGTAAAAACGGTTGATGTACTTTAAGGCACTTCCTCACTTGCTTCTGTTTCTTGCTGCTATTACGATATACTGAAAGCTTCCAGTTAGCTGCATACAGCTTGTTGTATGGCTTTTGTTTTTGCTGATGGTGCAAAATAACATTTAATAAAATACACCGATTAATATCTTTCAGACTCCTGCTGAAGAAGTTCTCTAAATGACCATAATGCCATAATTGCTGGCTAAAGAGGACAAAATCTGCTTAAATCCACTGTGATCTAACTGCAAAAGAACTAATTACCAAGAAATAATGACCTAAGAAGCTGTTAATGCCAGCAGGGGCATGATCAGATTCATTTGCGGCCACCATCATGGTGACTGACTACAGCAGCTCAACGTAAATGTTCGTCTTCTTTTCTGGCATTGAGCATAAATTGTGTACTGCAGAATTGTCAAAATGTCAATGCAAGTCCCAGAAGATTGGCCCAATTTAATCCACAACTTCTCTCTTTCCTCTCCACCTTTCATATCTCCTTTACCATTTTCTCCACCTCCTTGCCCCAGAGGAGCCAAGCTACCCCAGTGTAATGAAAAAGTGTGAACTTGCTCTCACTGTGGCATTTCCTTGGCCAGAAAGTGTGAAGGTAGCAAAAACCGAGATAGTCCTGGCACCGGTCTCGCCTGCTACCTCACACATTATTTGCACTTTTTGGAAAATGCCATCACAGTGAGTAGATTACTTGTTTACTTCATTTACTGCTATGTGGGGCTCTGAAGGGGGGGGGGATGAGCTTTCCAAGGGCTGGGAAACTGAAACACAAATTACCAGCAGTGATACAACCTGATGATGACCTGAATCATTGCCAGGCTCAATGGCAAGAAGCTCAGTGGCACAAATTGACCATAAGAGGGATAACCAGTTTCGTCTCAGAGAAAATTTGAACTCATATAATCACTCCTCAACTTTTAGAAAAACATTGTTGATCTGTTTACATACTCTAACAATGATGCTGGTGTTTAAAGTAATAAAGGATAGACCAAGAAGTTTAATAAAGAGGAAAAGCTGAAGGCAGAAATTTCCCACAATGTTCTCACTCAGTGCTCTAATTTGTGCCCTGGCCAAATGGGCTCATAATAATTACATAATAAAAGCAGTAGCCTAGCAGAACTTGTAAACCTTAATTAAACCAGATAGTATCTTAAAGGATGCCAGCAGTGTGCTCACTCAACATATCCTGGTCCTGAGTCCAACCACATTTCCACACACTTTTCATCAATCACCTCCTCCTTTCACCACTGCTGCATCAAGTTCCAAAATATTCACCATTTCTCCTCTCACCATAGTATCCCTGCCATTATTCCATCACCTTGAGCAATAAGTTGGGGGAGGATGAGCACTGCAGAGTGCTGAGGAGCATCGGTGTCTATCATGAGGGCAAGAAATAGTTCTTGCACCCTCCCTGGTATCCTCTCTGACCCCTGAGAAGGAGACCTCAGCCATTGATTTGTTGCTACTTGCTCACATAGACTACACTAGCCTCCAAGAATCAGTCAAACAGATCCATAGGCATCTCATCCCAAAGGATAGGCTGTGTGTGCATGTGTGTATATATATATGTATA
>JBAMHW010000016.1:22499585-22518885 GCA_037177495.1 Rhadinocentrus ornatus | reverse complement strand
AGATAGATAGATAGATAGATAGATAGATAGATAGATAGATAGATAGATAGATAGATAGATAGATAGATAGATAAAACAGACAAGAGAACCCATCAGCCATTAATTACTTTGAGCAGTTTTTTTAATTAAGTCAGATCTGCTGTCAAAATGTGAACCACAGATCAGATGCCATGTTGGAGCTCTTATAAAGTCCATACACTCTGCTCATTAAACCAAATTAGCATTAGATCATCAAAAAAGAAACACAAATTCTATCTCTCATCTCCATCCTTCCTCTGCACTCTGTGGCAAACCATTTGCTCTCATCACATACAGAGAAAAAAATGTGAACTTGACACATCTCCATTACAAAGCATCTAACCAGTTTGTGTCACTGGCAATACAGCACAGAGACGGATGGCCACAGTGTCGCTCCGTCAGCGAGAAAGATAGAGGAAGGAGTGATTGAAGGATGGAGGGAGAGATAGCTGAGCGATGGAAGAGATAGGGAATAGAGGGAGGTGGGCAAAGGCACTGGAAGCGACAGGGACACGGCTCTGCAGCCGCCCACAGATGCTCCCTCCATATGCATCCCCCACCCTCCCACCACATCCACACACACACAGACAAACACATGTCTCCCCGCCTTCGTTTTGAGCTCAGTGTGGGAGCAGTTTTTTGGAGGGAGGCTGGCAGGCAATCAGTGATGTCATGCCAGCAGTGCAGCGATGGCAGCTTAACCTATTTTTGGAAATACCACATAATTTCTATTTATAACCGCACTGAGAAGAATGTATCCTCACACATCTCTCACGGACCTCAGCATTTACAGACATCTTTAAATCCAAAATGTGTCTTCCTTATATTCTAAGGTTTATGTGACAGATAACAAGGCTACAAACATTGTTATAACTCAAACTGGAAAAGTAGAGTGCTTTTTATGCTGTTAAAATGCTAATATGTTCAGCATTATTTATTTTATCTTTCTAAAAACATTTTTTTATAAACACTGTTTGTATGTTTGATTAGTGAAAATATGAACCATACTATGAGATAGTACATAATAATCTCAGTCAGACACCATATTAGCACTGGCAGTTGCTGTTGCAGCATTTAAATTATGTATAAATAGTGATACTGGAGGGCTTTTCCCATGTCAACAGCTTTCAGGTGATTATTATAACTGCTAACCTTACCCTGTGCTCCTCCCCCTCAACCCTTCATCCCTCCCACCCTCCAGTGCCAAAACGCCACTCAGCCTCCATGTCCCAAGCTGAGCCTTTACTCCACTCTCCCAGTGCCTCTGGATAAAAGCTACCATTTGTTTTTGCATCTCTGACAAACACTTCATCTTTTCCTTTCCACTGATCCATCTGTCAATACATCCATTGTTCTGTGCTGTGTGTCTGTCTGTCATTTCGCCTTGTAGGCCGCGCTACATACATGCACCATCCACCCTGTCCAATTCCTCTCTGTCACACTGGGCTGTATGACAGAGAAGGATTGGATGACAGTGCTGAGGCATATCCACAAAGCTTTATGTTTGCATGCACTCACAGGCAGATACATGTACAACATTTATGCATTGTTCATTTACACCAACATCAAGGGCTCAACCATTTGGCAATCAGAGAGATGTGACAGCTTGACTAATCTGTGATTGTTTTTTGGCCAAAACATAAGGGTTGGCAAGTTCTCCAAGGGCACAGCAATATAAGGTAAGACAAATAAATTATTATTATTTTCTAGGCTTGTACAAGGCTTTATCGCATGAGTTCTCCTGAACCATTCCAAAATGGAGAGGGATTATCACAAAACATTGCATTAAAATCTCCTCTCTCCCGTCTCCCTTGTTATTTCATTTTCCTTCTAAAAATGAATCTGTGCCCAGTCAGGCTCAAACACAACATTAAAGAGCTCATGCTATTCTAACAAAAACTACCAACCCCCTCCCACCATGCCCCTTCCTTTTTTGTCCCCTTTTTGCCTTTATAACCCTTGTCATAAGAGTACACTCTGCTCTGTAGGCAATGGCACTCTATGCAAAGCTACCCTTTCAAAATAGATATGCTTCTATCACTCTGTTTAGAATAAGAAATTAGTTGTGACGTTTGCAGAGGAAATAGACAGGGGGTGCGCTTCTGCCAACTCTACATTTAGAAAAGAAATATGACCACCCACACAATGCAAAAGAATAAATAAATAACTCAAAACATAATCCAAAAGTTATCAAAAGCAGGATGAACTTTCATAACAATTTTTAATTATTCAAATTTACTCTTAAATCTTGAATCATTTTCATCAATTAGCCAACAAGGACTAAAAGCTTGTCATGAAAGTTTTTTTGTTTTTGTTTTTGTTTTTAAATGAACAGTTTTTGAATATTTAGGGTCTTACCTGCCAAAGAAAGCAGTTAGTACACTCTCAGTTTGGACAAGCCAAGCTGAAGCTACTTATACAGACAGCAGAAAAAAACATTTTCATCATCAAAAATTTCATAGCAGTTCAACCAAATGCTACGCTGTTGATTTTTACACTGTGCAATATTTGCTGTAAACAGGTCTTTGCTTTGTCACAAAATTTTCTCATGCAAAGAACATCTGTGTTGCTAAGCAACAGTGATTCTCCTAACTGAGAGCACACTGTTTACAGCAAGTTAAGACACTAAGCACTTCCCTCAACCCGGCTTACATATATACTCCTTTAAAAAAACAACTAAATAAATTTGAAATGTAAAGTGACAACCTTTTGTAGGTGACTTAAAATAGGCAACTTAATAAACAGCACTGGAAAAGTAAATGTCCTAAATAAACTGGTAAATTTGGTCGACCACTTTTTGGACCTTGTAGTACATATACCTATGTATGTCCCTGCTCCAGGCACCCATTAAAGCAAACATATTCCACAAAGGTCATGGAATAACAGCACTTACAACACTGAAATTATTACGTACTGCAAGCAATAATAAATGTTGCATTGGAGCAGGAAATCAATCCATCTGAAAGGCTCTCCCAGGCAGGGATTAGGGGGGAAGAAAGTAGCGGAGATGGAATAAAAGTAAGGTGCGTCTGGTGTGAGGATGCTAACCTCCAACGGAGCGCTGCCTTGTCGGTATCCAAGATTACCAATCTCCTTGGGAAACCAACAGAAGTGAGCAGGGGGAGAAGGGGAGGCAGCACTCCTCATCCTGAAGTCAAGGCCCATAGCGCCTGTCAGTACCAGTTGAACTGCTGCATCTTTTATGAGGAAAGCCCTGTTGCTTATTACAATATTTACAGACGTTTAAAGATAGCAAAGCGAGCGTTTTAACTGCATTAGCTTGGCTCAGTGGCCTTCTCTCACTAGCTCTTACAGTATTTTTTTTTCAGATTTGTTCATCAGATCAGATCATTGCACAAAACTGCAAGGAGACTGAGATCTGCTTCTACGGTGACTTGTTGTTCCCATTCTCATTTGAATGCACTTTATATTCCTGCTAATCATTATCAAATTGTTTCATTTTAGTAGGCAGTACTGTCAAGAGGCCTTAGCTTCACTGCAAGGTATTTAGTTTGTATTGTTACCACAGCATGTGTTGTGTATGTACCACCCATGTCATAAATACAGCTTTGTTTATGGTCTTTAAGTGAGTTTATCCCATCTGTTTCCTCAGGGGGGATATTGTCCTACAGCAGTGCCGTGATCTTTGACACTTTCCATAAGGCGCATTAAATACAAAGACATGTAAATGGGCTTGCATTTTCTATCAAAGAGGAGAAAGTCGCTTCAACCAAACAGAGATTAGTTTAATCAATACCACAGCCTTTAAGCTACATTGTTATATAGAGAAAATGAAGTCTGATAATAGCAAATCATTTTGCTTTTGGTGCAAACCATGGGCCAACTATTCCAGTTTCCTCCCCTCTCTTCTCCTCAGCAAGAACACAACTCACAAATTCACCCTTTCCATCAGACTGGCTCAACGGGGGGAAAAAGAAATAAAAACTAGAATAAATATTTCATCAGATTATTCTGTGATTTAATGTGCTTCTGCTTGACTGGGGTCTACGGCAATATCTCCATTTATAAATGCATTAACAGAATGATAGCCGACACAAGCTTAAAATTGATATGAGAGCTGCCCTGACCGGCAGATTGGAGCAAACTGTTTGTCTGCTGTGTTAAATCACTTTTTTCTATTCCTCTCTGATTTGACGGAGGATTATAATCTTTCCAGAGACAATTACTTTCCATACACACTTTTCATGAGTTGTTAATTTGATAAACAACAAAAAAGATAATAAAATTGATGCAAAAGAAAATAAAGAAGCAATGCATCCAATATAAATAAAAAAGGTCATCAGTGTATTTGTACATATGCATAAATGTTAAGAGTGTGTTCTGCGTATCCTAATTAAAGCTAAAGGGAGAAGTTTTCACGGTCTGTGATAAATTCAACATCAGGAAATTCCTCTACCAATTAATACCAGTTGGGCGACAATAATTGGCAGGCCATCGACAGCGTGGGCAGAATTAATCATTTGAAGAGGCAGACTAGACTGAATTTTTAATTGGGAGAGGCAGCCACTGTTTAGGGAGGCAACCAGCTGATCACCCAGGAGACTGCTGCTTCAGACAATGCACATTTGCTAATCCTCTTGAGTCAAGTTATTATGGCCATGCATTATTATCACGCTTTACAAACTAATTCCATGTTTTCCCCCATGGATTACCAAGGGAAAAAATAGTTGCATAAGTAACGAGGAAATAATAATCACACACAGCACAATGTGGATGAAATGAAAATCAAAATGACAGAATGCAAAACCCTTAGCTTAATGAAAACGGTCCGAACAGTATGCATGCGTGTGTGAATGTGGATCCCGCTGTCCATCTATGCTTGTATTAGAGGAAATGTGCCCCTTCGAGAGTGCTGCCTTAGTGTTTCCTTCACGATGCATACCCTATAATCCCCTTCTGTTTAATAACATGATTAACTATAAAAGATCGTTGACATATTAGAGTTTGATTAGGTATTGTTAATTGTGCAGTCAGGCATAATTATATTCTAAGACATTTAATTTGACTGAACTAAATATTCACTTTGAAAAAATACATCTGAAATGATTTTGCTGTTATTTTTGTTTACATCAGAGAAATAACTTCACCCGCCTGCAATTGCAACAAACATTTGCATTTGTTATCAAAACCAATCAAAATTGGATGTTGATGCAGTTGGTCAGTAGATAGAAATTCACAGATTTTTCCCCTCTACATTTTAGATACTTTTTTAAAAGGGGAATTTCTCTTTTTCTCTTTATTACAAGTCTCTTTTGAGTCTGAGTTTTGCATTTTAAACTGACAAGTGGCCCGAGGAGATGATCATACAGACTCTGAAACTCTCACTGAAGGCAAGCAGTACATCTCAATTACAGACCCAAAAACTAAAAGATGTATTCTCTGCGTTTTCTTCTCTACCCAAGGACGAATTGTATAATCAACTAATAGTGCAAACCAACTGTGAAAAAAAATAAAACAAAACCTTTCAATTTTTACAATATCAGAAAACTGTTTATGATTATAATCATTTTATACTTCACTTGAAAATACACACACATACTAAAGCTCTATTTATGCATATGGTATGGAAATATGTGTTGTTGTAAGTGTTTGAGCCTTAGTAGTTAATTTTTTTCCTAGGGATAGCAATCAGTCAGGAGTCAAATACTGCAATCATTATGCAAGACATTGCAAGGATATTGTTGTATGTGCAAGCACACAAAACTCACAAAATCAACAAATGCCCTTAAATAACAAATAAGTGCAACTAAAATAAATCAATCCTTTTTTTCTACATCATCAACTCTTACAGCCTAATGGGACAAAAGGCAAAAATAAGGTGTGCTTTAAGAGCAAGTTCACAAACTTTAACTTTCTGAGACACAAAAATAAGGGACTTAATATACACAAAGCATTCAGTGGCAGCAGTCTCTCATTTAGGAACAAAAGTCACTTTCATCGTTTGCAGATACACAGCATGACAAGGTTTGGCATGTTTGCAAACAGCATTTACATTACTGTAATGTTTTTCCTATAGTGTATGTCACTGTGAGAAAAGGACATCTGTGTTACAAACATCACTTACAAGTCAACATCTGACTTCAAATAGGAGGTGGGACTAAAATAAAAAAGTTTTTTCCCCAACAGTTCTGTAACAAAGTGAGTTTGTCCTGTGACTTCTATGGGACTAAATAGGTTTAGAGACAGAAAGATTAAATTCAATATTTCACCATAAAGGTTCTGCAAAAATAATAATGCTATAATTTCTATCTACAG
Organism: Rhadinocentrus ornatus; assembly: GCA_037177495.1. NCBI lineage: Eukaryota > Metazoa > Chordata > Actinopteri > Atheriniformes > Melanotaeniidae > Rhadinocentrus > Rhadinocentrus ornatus. The sequence continues at coordinate 22,512,591 of JBAMHW010000016.1, read as the reverse complement.
TCTGCTGACAATGCTTGGTCATGTATTAAAACTGCAATTATAGTAAAACTAATACTGAGAGTCATAACCATCATGACAGACAAATGTCAGCACTGCCTTCAAGACGTTATGTTTTTGTAGAGCCAGGCTGGATGCTAACAACAGAATTAAAGTTGGCTGAACGTGTTGATGGGTGGTGATGATGACGATAATAACTGGTGAGGATGATGACGTTTACTCGACATGTGGGGGGGGGGGGGGGAGTGGAGGGGACACACGTGTGCCTCCTGTGAAATGGTTTCTCGCACACAGCGATTTGCACACCTTATATCCCCGTTAGCCAACTTCATTAGGCCTAAGGAAGATGGAAGTTGTCACTGTGGCCTATATATAGGGAACTGAGCGGATTTATACCATCTCCTTCTTTCAGCATTATACCATTTCAGCAGAGGCAGCGCAGCATCACAATCTCCGTGGCGACGTCCGTCATCTTGTGACAGCTCGCGCGCCCCTTTGGAGACGTTGTGGTATGAAGACGCTGTACCGTTCTCTTTCTCTTTTTTTTTCGCCCGCTCCAATCCCACACTAAGGGATGTTAAAGAAAGCATATGAATGAATAAATTATGCCGCCCCCTCCGCAAAAGATGGGACTGGCAAGGGAAGGGTCTTTAAAAATGCATCCGTTCCGAGCGCCTCTGCCCCACTTAGTAGCGTGTTAGGCGTGTTAAGGAAATACTCTTCGATTACAATAGCATTCAACAAAAAATGTTATCTTATACTACACACATAATTGGGGGAAATGTCCCCTTTTTTAATTCTAGCCTATTTAGAATATCAAATTCTTAGAATGGATGCAAATGATCATTAGATCATTTCGCTGTCAAAAACGAAGAACTTCTGTTTTCTGTTTTGCGCAAATCATAATAATGGATGTTAAATTAAATGAAAATGAGGAGAGTGACAAACTGGACTAAATGTGGAGATTTAACTGGACAAAAAAGGTTAGATTAAAAGTGGCAAATGCTCGAATTTTAAAAGCCTAAACACATCAGCTGAATACAGTAAAAAGAGTAAAACGGAATTATTAAGATTTATGTGGTCCTCGCGGCCATTTGAGGGTCGACACGTTACCTTTGTGCATGCCGGTGTATCGGTCCTTGAGAACTGTCAGTTCGTGGATTTTCCCAAACTGTTCAAACAAGGGTTTCAGGTCTTTTTCTTCCAAGTTCCGCGGTATCTGCCCGATAAACAGCTTAATGGCATCTTGGTCTTTCATGTTGCCGCTCTCCGGATGAATTGAAATGGGTTCTGACCCGTTCATGGGTTTCGGAAATGTGATCTGAGGGTATTGGTGCTGATGTGGAATAAATAGTAGTGGTTGTTGGGTCGGTGGTGCCCCCGGTCCGGTGAAAACCAGGCTGTAGTGAGCGGGCTGGGGCTGCTGTGGATGGTGCTGCCTTCTTGTTTCAGTCTGAGTGAATCTGGCCATTCTGAGCTGGGAGCAGAGTGGATAATAATGACAACACACACACACACTGTGAGAGAGCAAGCACTCAGCTGGAAACCAGGCTGACTTTCTATCCTATACACAACGCACCCGCACACACAGTAAAAGCAGAGTGGTGTGATATTGGCGGAATGAGCGCACAGAGGCACTATCAGACACTCTGGAGTGACACCCAGTGGTGATAAATAGGAACAACAACTCAGAATGCAAAGTTTGGACAATAGCCTGTTGAACGCTTTTACCCTTATTTATGGGTTCAGATAAAAATTTAAAACAAATCCTGTTTGTGAAATCAGTTGATTTTCAGGTAATTAAAGAACCTATGCATATCATACCCTATGGTACTTAAGTGCACTATTTACCCCTACAAATTAAAGTGTCAACATGCCTTCAGTTGGAAGTTTAATTACAAATAAATTTCCTGTGTTAAAAGATTTCAGTGAATGTAAAATTGAATTAACAGTAATGTTTTTGTACATACAGCTAAAAAAAATCAGTGGGCACACCAGAATTTCTGAGATGCAAAGTGAAAGGAGACTTTGCTGACATATTTTGAGTCCATGATGTCACTGTAATTCAGGTCTGGTCTGTAAAATAAGAAACACTGTTCTAAAGACATTTTGGATTATGCCCATTTCCTTCAGCTAAACTGGGAGTCTGACTCTCAATTTTGTGATTTGCATTTGGAGATGTATTTTCTTGTTTTACTTGTCTTGTTTGTTTGTTGCCTGTTTTAGTCTTAGTGAGTACAGCTTAAAAACATCAAACCTTCTCCTATAATAACCACTTTCAGCTAACTGAGTGGCACGATATAACAGGTTGGAGGGTGACATAAATTAATAAGCAACTAAATCTTTTGCAGTTGCAGCTAAACTACTGCATGAAATGATGATGATGGTTAACGGGTGAAAATCTTACAGTCGTGCTCAAAGCCAGTAATCCAGTCATAATTTACTATATCACTGCTTATCTGAATACATGTTAAAATATATAATATTTATTCCAGTTTGTGTTTTTTATATCTGGCAAAAGTGCATATGTGTACTGCTAGGATTAGCATTTTATTTGAAGGTAAAATGAGTTAGCAATCAGTTGTGAATGGGAAACCTTTTTATTTGATAAACAGACTAAATGTTCAACAAAATGTTTGTAACAGTGTACAATGATGCCATTAAAGAACATTTCTGAATTTTTGAAGACCTAACACTTGTCAGGAAGGGAAAAAAAATCTCCAGAGTTTGGACTGCAATAATCTATTCAAACATGCAGACATGATACCCGTGACAATCATAAGTGGGAAATTAACAGAAATCACCCCAAGATTAAGAAAGCTATGGTATCTTATAATCATCTAAAATTAGCATCAGAAGATCAGTTTATGGCAATAGTGTGCATGGTTGTTCTTCCCGCTTATTAAAGGTACCGAAGTCGACAGCCAAAACAGGAAAGCTCAGACTTAGTCTTTCCCCAACCACTTCTTTTAGCTCATCCGGCCACTTCTTCCAGTTCATCCAGGGGGATCCCGAGGCGTTCCCATGCCAGGCAAGAAGCATAGTCCTTCCAGCGTGTGTCTTGTTGTAATTATACAAGCTTAATTGTCATAACCAGTAATACATATTTTGCCACACTGGGTTTTATGTGAAAGTCTCCCTGTTCCATGGTAATCTGGATAATTCTTTTTATTTTATTTATCTTCTTCTTCCTATTGGCTGCTCTTGGTGTCAGTTGTAGATGTCATTTACGGAATTGATTGGCTAGAATATCTTCAATAAACCAACATATTTACTTTTTCTCACTATAGATAATTTAGTTTCTGAGAAACTCAGTAGTTAGGTATTTGATCTATGTAACAGATTTATAGTTTGTAACCCTATATTTTGAGCTTGTTTTGACAAGTGGAATCATGGCGCTGATTTGTTTTCAGCTACATGACATTGCTATTAGGAATTTTTGTTTTTACATAATATGAGCCCTTTGCATCAAATTTAAAGTTGCAAATATTGAAATAACAACACACCAGGTGGGTTAAAGAGACGGTGATCACAACTGATGATCCAGATCCTCTCTTCTCTTTCTCACTCTCTCCCCTTCCGCCGGGGCATGCTTCAGAGTGGCTGGGGGCACTGGGCCTTGGGTCTGACCAGAGGTATGGGTGTGCAACTTGGGGTTTTCTGGTCCCCTGGGGTGGTGGCGTGGACTGCCGGGGGTGAGTGGGCGTCCGGGGCGCTGCTGCCTTGGACTCTTGGCGCGGCCGGGCCTTTGCCTTTCGGCCCATGGGCAGTCCTGGTAAGGCAGGAGCACCTAGAGCGGCCAGCTGAGGAGTTGGTCACCCGGGAGAGGAGTCCTTTCTTTTGGTTGTGCCCTTCCCCACGCCCCTCTCCTCCCCCGGCACCCCACATCATACACACCACACATAGGGCACTGTGGGGCAGGTGGAGATGGTGGGTTTGGCTTCGGGGTCCCCAGTTGCGGTATACCTCGGTGGACCCCTGTGACTGCCTACCACACTATATTTTGATCACAACTTAGACATCAATATACATTTAGGGTTATTTTATTCACAATGTCAGACATTCATATAAGCTTAAAAGAAAACGTGAAAAGCTGGATTTAGGGTTGGCTATGGGTCAGAGTCAGGCTAAAATCACAGATGATCAACTAGAAGCACTCAGAGAGTGTAAACCTCTGCCAAGCCATAGGATCACTCACCTGAGAAAAACCCCAAAAGGCCCAACAGCCAACCAAGTTAGGAACCCCATGCCAACACTTATGTGTACTCCAGCATTACTATCTAATTCCACCATCAGGATAGATGCCACATCTTATTTAGAATCCTTGACCCTGGAAACATCCCCCGAGACACCAAGAAGAAGCAAATGGCTATAATAGTCTTGAAGTTATTAAAGAAATTTACATGTTCTCTAACAGTGGCTGAGTTAGCTGTTAGTGTATTTAATATCTACCATGATTTCATCTGGGAATTTATTTATTTATTTATTTGGCCAATGATTCTGGTCATTATCTGCTTAGTTAGAAGCTCTAATGGCCTGCGGTAATTATTCCCTCTGCCAAGGCAGAGTTTATTTATGTTTTCTGCAGGGTTGGTTTGTCTGGCTTTCGGTTAGCAACATAACTAAAAAAGTTATGGAAAGATTTTCAGGAAATGTCAGAAATTAAATAGGGAACAGTGATTACATTTTGGGATGGGATTCGTGACACCGCCTGGATCCAGGAATTTTTAAAAAGGATTCTTTTGAACAATTGGTAGATGGGGGTAATTTTGCCATTAGAGCTTCTAACTCAAAATAATGCCCACAATCATTGGCAAGAAAACAAAAAACAACAATGTCTTGCGGAGGTCTGTGCTCTCTAAGTGCTTCTAGCTTAAAATGAAAAGCAGCCCATTACAGACAACCCAAAATAGGATTGGAACGTGCTATGCACAATTCAGCGTCCATAGCAACCATGTTAGCAATGATCGCACAAGACCTTAGACCTTAGCGAAAGACCTTAGAGAATCTTTGTAAATAAAAGTTTTTCTATTCAATAATCTAATTTGTTTAAGGTCCATTGGGACTGAGAAGCAGCCTTTTCTGTTGTGTCTGGGGTGAAAAATATAGTTCAGTCATCAGATTGACTAAATGAACCACAAACATGAACCATAGTAAAGGCACTTTCTGTAAGTACATCTGAAATACCATTCAGGCAAATACCGCAAAAGAGGGTTTATTTGCATTATTTGCCTTCTTTTTGTAGATATTGTCACTCCACTCAAGATCACAACAATACTTCATGAAACCCGTGGAACAAGAACAACCCAAGTAAAGTTATTGTGGAGCATAGACAGGCTTCCAACTTAACCAGAAAGCATCCTTTAAATAAAACACATCTACAAGACAGATTTCTAATTACAGCCTGTTTAACAGTGGATTAAATGAAGTGATATACTGCCCGTGACAGCAGGCTCAAGGCTGCAAGGTGAATCAATACTGCAGAATGCTGCTTCTGCTTCTCTGACTGTGGAGAAATGGCACCACAGGGGTGCCCCCTCAGAACTTTGACTTCCCAATATCTGCATCTCTATGTGAGAGAACTGCCTTCAGTTGCATTTGCTGCTCTGAGTTCAGTGGTACAAGGAAAACCTTACTTCCAAACGACCTGGTAGAAAAACAAACTAGTCAACAAAGTTCAAGGTTGAGAAGTTACGAAAAAGACATGAAGTGAATAGTGGAGATGGCTGTTTTCTTCGTGAGGTAAGCAAGGATCATTTCAGATCATTGAATTCTGCTTATAATATTTATTTTTGCAAGTTCAGTGAGTGCAGTGTCGAGGAAAGGCAGGGGTAAACATTGACACTGAAAGTCAATAAAACAGCAGGTGGCAGCTACACAGAAACGAGGCATTTTCATTGTAAACGTGTTCTTTTGAAATGTGAGTATAATTCTTTAAAGCAAAGCAAAGCACCCCCTAAGATGCAGTTGTTGAAAACGTTTGTTTTCAAAGTATTATTTTATGCTCTACTCGATCATGCTAAAAATGTATCGATTAAAAGAGGCAGGGTTCCCGCTGAATGTGGCTGGCCATCTGAATGGGAACTGGCAGAGACAGGAGTCGAAGTCTTCAACGGATGGCTCAGCATGTTAGCCCACTTACATCTGTGTTGAGAAAACAAACAGGGCGGCATTGCAGCTCGCATTGAGTAAGAGTGGTGAGCTGTCATGGCACTGGCTCAACGGCCTCTGAGGGAGGCCAAGTGGCTATTTTTAGGGATGTGGTCAACGCAGGGGGAGGGGTATTGAGAACTTCCACTTCATGGATTTTTATTGACCAAAGCCATTAGTGTTTCACCAAGCTGAAGATAGAGACAAGAAATCAATAAAGGTCACACCATTAGTGCAAACTAAAAAGTTACATACAATTTAACTTGCTGACTTTCATCCTGCTGCTTGTTAACCCTCTGAACCCTGAGAGGGAGGCAGCTTGGCTTGATCTGTTCGGCTTGGGAAGACTTTAAGGCCCTGAGGGAGATTAAAGCATCTGAGGGAGTCTGTGCTTTCTATATACAGTCCGGACAGACATACACTGTCCCACACATATCAATTGTCTAAATGCAACATTGCTGTACACATCAAGTAGTATGCAAACAATACAGAATAAGCTTACAGTGCATTTGAGCATACGGTTTGAAATGGTACTTGCCATTTTGTTAGCTGAAAACAGTAAGTGAACAAGGAAGCTGGCTTGAGGAGAGGAGCTCCTCTATGCTCAGACCGGCATGGTAAATTTCTGAAAGTGCAGTGGGTTAATAAGCAGTATGAGTTTGAGATATCCCTTGGTGCCTAATTCACCACTGCACTTTGGTTGAGCATTTCATAGCATGCTTGTTCAACTGTAAGGTGTTTTTCAAAAAAATTAGGGTGGGACGTAATGATGACATGCGATGCAGGGGCATTTTCATGGACCAGTGACTTATGAGAAATGATAAGAACAGACTCATGTGTGGAGTTGGTTCCATTCTTGGGTCCCTAGACAAAAAGTAGCATTAAACTGTTTGATATTGATCAGAGCTTTTCTACTGGAGAAAAAAGACAACTTTGTATGTCTTAGAAAGCAGTAGAAACAACCCCAAGTCCAAAAAAGCTGGGATGCTGTGTAAAATTAAAATAAAAACAGAAAGCAATGAATTGCAAATCTTAAAAATCAATGTTATTCTCAGTAGATCATAAAGAACATGTCAGATCTTAAAATGTAACCATTTTACCATTTCATGGAAAATATTAGCTTATTTTAAATTAACATTGTGTATGTCTGTAAACATCTGGGAAATGGTAATGCTCCACATGTTTTCTATTGGTGTAATGTCTGGACTGCAGACAGATGTGGACTCTGCCCATGACATAGGCACAAATGCAACTCCATATCATCAGAGATGCAGGCTTCTGAACTGCCCGCTAATAACTAGCTGGATGGCTTCTCTTCTCTTTATTCTGCAAGACATAGCATCCTCGGTTTCTAAAAAGAATTTAAACTTTTGTCAGCCAAGGCTGAAGCAGGAGCTTTCTTTCTGTGATGCAACTAACCACTGAGCATCTTGTCACAGGTCACCATCTGTGCTCTGCAGACTGATTCAACCAGGATATGATTTTACTCTGTAGTGTATAATAGAATAACCCAGGAGTTATTTTAAAGCTCTTTGTAAAATCTGACCAGATGAAAGAATAGAAAAGGAAAAACTGTTTTACTCCTTATAAATTCCAAATATATCTGGGATGTCTTCATCTTCATCACCACAGAAATGAACAAAATGTTCTGTTCTGTGCATCAAAAATATCTCAGCTGTTCAGCATCTGTCTGGCCCTGTGGCTTAGCGACCTAAATCAGACCCACTAGTGGAAGGAGTTGCTTATTCTATCTCTAGTTCTGTTTGGTCTCTTTCTCCAAACATCTGCTTCACCTTCTCTGTCTCTGGATCTCCAGAGCTGACCAACAATATCAGAAGTCAACATCATTCAAAGATTTGAACTAAGCAGAGCTGGCTGGCAAGTCTTATTTGTAAAACACGGAGCATCTACTTTTTTAATAATAACCTAGTTTTTGCTGTTAACTAGTTGGAGTTAGTGACTACTACTTACTTTCATCCTTTAAAAATATTCTCGTATATATCCACAGACTCACGGTGTTACCTGCAGGTGCAGCTGCGGTTGGGTGAAAGGTGGGAATTAAAGTGTAGCAGTGTGAACAGACCGGATTTGCCTTTTGTTGCCTGTTCCAAGTCTTTTGAGGTGTGTTGCTGCCATTTGATTTGAAATTAGCCAATAATTTCCATGAAATTGTAAAATGTGTCAGTTTTGAAACCTGATATGTTTTTTATGTTTTATTTGGAATAAAATATGGGTTCATGAGATTTGCAAAGCATTGCATTCTGTTTTTATTTTCATTTTACACAGCATCACACCTTTTTGGGAACTGATTATCTAATTTTGCTTAAGGAGAAATTCTTTCCATTTGACTGAATTAAAGAATACAGAGAATACAGAGCCACTCCCCCAGACTAAACTTCTGTTTTAGTTCAGTTCTGATTACTTAAGTTATTTAGATTTGCTAAACGCCACAATAATCAAAGATAATATTTCACATAATCTTTTTTACTTTCTTTTTTAGTGTCAGAATGTGGCAAATGGAGGGTGTATGGGGTGCTACGTATGACCAGAGAAATTATTTCAAATTATAACCAGTGACATCACTTACTGTATGTCGGCATGACAAAGCCACGTGGACCTGAAGGTTTGGCTCCCACCTACAGGAAAAGCAAAAGTAAAGACTATTGCAAGATGCAACAGATGTTAATTCAATCCTTAATTTACACAAATAATTTATTATAGCAAATCCTGTAAAAGATGGTTAATTGAAAAAAAACCAGCATAGCAAGTTTTTCATCGGCACAACTCACATACACAACTCTGTTCACCTTTCTAACGATTGCATCCCTCACTGCACGTCCTTCCCTCATTTTGACTGACTTTGAATGACAGAGGTTTCCACACGGGGCTCAGGTGCGTCATCAAGGCAAGGTAGTTTATTTGTATAGTACATTTCATGTACAGGACCATTCAAAGTGCTTTACATGAAAGAAAAGCATTACAGATATAAAGAAATAGTAAAAGGCAGCAACAAATATCAAGAATCACAACAAAATCAATAAAATAGTAAGCTGGATTATGTGATCCGCTGTCCTGAAAACATCGTCACAGAGAGGAAGATTCTGCCTGGTTGCAAATACATGCACGTATTATGTTACATGGTCCCAGTGGTTCCACTCGCATGCAAACCTTCTCTTCTAGCTGTTGTTTTCACTTGGCCGGCAGTGAACATTGATCTACATGCTGGAAATCCGGATTTTGGTTTAGGGTGATCCAATCCTATTGTGCTTTGAACGACCGGGGTAAAAGTAAGCCGGATTACGTGATCCGCCGTCCAGGAAAAATGGATTAGCAAATCCAGATAGCTTTCATCCGGATTAAAGTTTTTGAACAATTGGCCTAAAGAAACCAAATTAACCTAACAAAGAACCAAAATCACCTAATAAACATGAAACAAAGGGAACTTAAATACTGTCTAATCAGACCAGTCTAAACACATGAGGGGTTAACAAATACCATTAAACTAAACAAAGAAACAGAACAGTTAGTTTACTTATTACTCAAACAAAAGAACTACCAAAAATGAAATCAAACTACTTAAGTCAATCCTGTTCCTTGTCCACAGTTGTGCTTACTTCTGCCCTAAAGCTTTCACATGGCTCCCCTTGTACCAGTAAAAGAGAAACAAATACATGTTAAATAGAGCTGAAAATACAATAGTGTTCTAATGTGCGCGCTAACAAAAAGAATTTAAGCATTTTAACCATGTTTAAACCAAATATGTAAAGAAAATAGTATTAATTTATGAACTAACATAAGTGAAATGTGTTGGTGTAGAGGGGTTACCGCCTTTAAATGTATGGCTGTAGATGCGGCCATCACACAGCAGAACCTACACACAACCAGCAAATGAGGCACATCAGAAATAACAGGACTAAGTAATAACAAAGGACTAAATGCTAAGTAAGATAAAAGGCCAAACGGCTCCAAAATAATCAAAGCAGCAGTGTTCTCATAGCCAGCACCAGAACAGCAGCAGCGTTACCCGAGGCCTACTAACCCAATCAGACATTGCTTCTTCACACCAGATAGGAGAAAGATCGACACCTATCAAACTATTAATGATGTTTACTGGCAGTGATTCAATGTTTTTTTGTTTTTTTACTTTTTTTTATTGGTTTGTTGTTTGCAGGGATATCATAAAGATTGTTATAAATGTGCCGGATTTAGCCAAATGGCTATTTTAAACCTGCAGGCCCTGGACAAAGAAATAAATAAAGAAAAAGAAAAAAGAAAACAGCAGGGCAAAAACACACAGTTTAATGTAAGCAACATAAATGACTCCATTATATGTCCAGAAATATTTCAGATGTCTGCACTAAATGTTTTAATTGTAAAGTACCCCTTCTTTGCTGTCTGCCTCATTTCCACTAACGGGTGTAGGTTGAGACGGTTAGGGTCCCGATATGGTTTGTAAGCTGTAATCTCATTGCATTCCCACAGCCAACCATAACCTTACTTGAGAGGCGAAGTATCAGCCAGATAGCCAAAACATGACTCAAAAACAAAGGAGGAGAATGGTGCTCATCAAATGTTTGTTTTCTTTCTTCTTTGCGGTGCTTTATAACAGAGATTCAATCAAGAAAAAGAAAATCTGTTCCTCTAAACAAGCCATTCCTCCTTTGTTTTTTTGCCAGGTCACAAGTGAGGTGACTTTTTTTTCTCAAACAATCAATAGATTGCAATGTGTTCAGCCACCCTTTCGGGTCTGGTCGGTAAGATTGGTACCTCAATGAAAGAATCACAACAAAGTAGGGTGGGATCGGATATTAGGGTACCCAAAACCCTAATATACCAACAAATGAATCCTGACCAGCACATATTGGTGGAAACGGGGCTTTAGGGTACCCTTCCAAGTTTTAATGTGGAAAAGCAAAAAAATGCATCATGTCCCGCCCCACTCTGCCCGAACCGCACCTGTTGGTGGGCTTATGGGACTTTGTGTACTTGAAATTTACACAACACAGAAGCAGATTAAATCATTGACTTAAAGCCCCAAAGGGAAATAGACTTTTAAATCTCTGGAAACCATACACGTGCATTATAGAAACAGGAAACAGGGCACCTCTATATGTTGAATTTTTATGTTTTATGTCTATCTCTATAAAACATGAAAATTCAACATATAGAGGTGCCCTGTTTCCTGTTTTATTTGCTATCTCTATCTTCTACCTGAGCCGCCACCTTACCGTGGTGGAGGAGTTTGCATGTCCCGACAATCCTAGTGGCTACATTGTCGGAGGCTTAATGCCCCTGGTAGGGTCACCCATGGCAAACAGATGTCTAGGGGAGGAACCACACGAAGCGCAGCTCAAACACCCCTAGTAAGACAACAAACCATGGACCTAGGTTTCCCTTGCCCGGACGTGTGTCACCGGGACCACCCTCTGGAGCAAGACCTGGAGATGGGGCACAGAGGCGAGCGCTTGGTAGCCGGGTCTTTCCCCATGGGGCTCGGTCAGGCTCAGCCTGAAAGGGTGACATAGGCCCCCCTCCCGTGGGCTCACCACGTGCAGGAGGGGCCATAGGAGTCGGGTGCAGTGTGAGCTGGACGGCTGCAAGAGGCGGGGACCCTGGCAGTCTGATCCTCGGCTGCAGAAGCAAGCTCTAGGGACATGAAATGTCACCTCTCTGGCGGGGAAGGAGCCTGAGCTGGTGCGCAAGGTTGATCCGTTCTGGCTAGATATAGTTGGACTCACCTCAACACATGGCTTGGGCTCTGGAACCACTGTCCTTGAGAGGGGCTGGACCCTCTTCCATTCTGGAGTTGCTCCCGGTGAGAGGCGCCAAGCTGGTGTGGGCGTGCTCATTGCCCCGACTTGGCGCCTGTACGTTGGGGTTTACCCCAGTGGACGAAAGAGTAGCCTCCCTCTGCCTTCAGGTGGGGGGATGGGTCCTGACTGTTGTTTGTGCTAATGCACCAAACAGCAGTTCAGAGTACCCACCTTTTTTGAAGTCCTTGGAGGGAGTATTGGAGTTGTGTTGAATGATCGTCTTCATATCAGACCGCATGTCTTGGGCACTCCGGTGAGCGTAGCTGTCAACTGATCACCACCTGGTGGTGAGTTGGCTCAGATGGTGGGGGAGGATACCGGTCATGCCTGGCAGGCCCAAGGGTGTTGTGAGAGTCTGCTGGGAACCTCTGGTGGAGTCCCCTGTGAAAAAGAGTTTCAACTCCCATCTCCGGCAGAGCTTCAACCACGGACCATGAGGTCCACCCAGAGTATCTTAAGGCTCTGATGCTGTAGGGCTGTCTTGGCTGACACGGCTCTGTAGCATCGCATGAACATCGTGGACAGTTCTGCTGGACTGGCAGATTGGGTGGTGGTCCCCCTCTCCAAAAAGGGGGACTGGAGGGTGTGCTCCAACTACAGGGGGATCACACTCCTCCGCCTCCCTGGTAAGTCGAACCTCGGATTGAGGAGGAGCATTGTGGTTTTCATCCCAGTTGTGGAACAGTGGACCAGCTCTATACCCTCTTCAGGGTCTTGGAGGGGGCATGGGAGTTTGCTCAACCATTCTACATGTGCTTTGTGGACTTGGAGAAGGTGTTCAACCGTGTCCCCCAGGGACTCTTGTGGGGGGTACTCCGGGAGTATGGAGAGAACCCTCTTGTTCCAGCCGTTCAGTCCCTGTACAATTGGTGTCAGACCTTGGTCCACATTGCCGGCAGTTAATCTGAATCAATTTCAGTGAGGGTTTGTAACATATGGACAGAATTTCTAGGCGCAGCTTACGTGTTCAGGGGATCCAGTTTGGTGGCCTCAGGATTGGGTCTCTGCTCTTTGCGGATGATGTGGTTCTGTTGGCTTCATCGGGC
>JBAMHW010000016.1:22463829-22489034 GCA_037177495.1 Rhadinocentrus ornatus | reverse complement strand
CCCTCCCGCATACCCACACACACACACACACACACACACACATTCGAACCTCCCCAGCCAAGGCTTGAACCAGCAACCTTCTTGCTGTGAGGCTCCGGTGCTAACTACCATGCAGCCCTAATCTGAACTGATGGTTCTAAAATAGAGCTTCCTAACTGCAATGAGCAAAGGTAAACAACAAAACAAAAAATAAAATGAATAGCCTTCCAAGCTCTTGAGGCTCTGTTCAGAGTGGATCGATCCTGCTTTGTTGTAACTAGTAGCACTGGGAACAGTTCACTGGTAGAGGGAATAACACAGCCAATTAAATATCTGGTTAATCTGGAAGAAAAAAACATTTTACTTTTCTGTTTTCTGCCTCTGGAGCATATTGGATGAAGTGTTTAATTGTGAAAACTAAACTAAGCTAAATTATTTCACAGAGATAATATTATTTATTTAGACCTACATAATCATAAAAAATGTACGATAATCACCCAAAACTAGCTGCTGGATGGATGCTGGAGCAGCAATGTACGGTTGAATTTTTCTTGTTTGTGTTTGCTCAATTGCGAGTAAGCTGGCTAAAGCCTTAGCCTCTCATGGAAACCCAAATGGGTAAAAAAAAAACACACATTGTTAGTAGCGTTGTTTTAAAAACGATGCAATGTGTAAAACCTATAAAATAAAACTATCCTCCCGCTCAGTTCATGTGCTTAGAATGGGACCACATAGGTCCCTTTTGTGCAAACACAAACAATTAAATAAAGGCTAACCTTACATGATGCTAAATACTGGGCCCCACATTGTGAAGGGATTAAATGAAAGGTATACTTCTGCGGTAGCTGATTAAGTTACCAACAGCCTTTATACAGCCCAGTGAAGAGCTTACGACGGATTAAAATTACAGTTGGGTGATTAACAGGGGCTGGTAAAATAGCCTCATCGTCCTCCCTGTGTGTAGAGCTGGTTGAAAGACATAAAAACACAAACAAATCCATTACCAAGATTTATGCTGCATTATTTTTTTCACTGGGACAATAATAGTGAAAGGGCAGCCACAAGTTATGAGTTGTCATAAATGGAGGATCAGATGGAGGATATTATATTGCCCATGCCATCACTGTCAAAGGAACCTTTATTTGAACTTTTTTTTCCTATTACACGCTGAAGAAAAAGAAAGAAAGCAAAAAAAAACAAAAAAAAAACACAACTGCAAGTTCCTCCAAGTACATTGGCTTCCAGCAGGATAGGGGCAAAAGAATTAAATCCTCCTTGACATTACCTTGGCAGGGGTCAGGAAAAAATGGTCCATCACTAGTGGTGTGGTGTGTGAAAAGGACTCAGTGGGACAGAACACCACAATTTACTGCAACCTGGAGGAGCAGGAAGCCCTTAACTATGGTCAGATGGTTATGTTTTCTACCTGCTTTGCCCCAAATGCACCTTATTTTTCTTTTGATGCACTGAACCCTGTGGTGGAATCACAAGACAATACTGACAAATGGAAGTGTAATTAGTTACGTTGTTGCATTAGTTATGTTAGTTACGGTGTTCCACAGTTCAAACAGTAACAACAGCACAAAGAAGAAAGAAGAAAATTATTATTCTTTACCAGCAATTACCAGCATTTTCCTACCCAAATTTTATTCTTTTACAATTCCCCATCACATGAAGATGTCACTGCGCAACTATATATATATATATATATATATGTATATATATATATATATATATATATATAGATATATATATTCGTCAAATTTATTCATACCGTTCCATTAAATAAAAGACAAAATTCATAATAGTAACTTTAATTACAAGAAACTGAAAAAGGTAATAATAAATAAAATTTAAAAAAAAATCTAAATTATTATTTAGTAAAATAACACATTGCTTTGTAATTGTGGTTGTAATGAATGAAAAAAAATAACTGTCCCGAACTAATTAGACCAGTTTGCTGATTATTAGTGGAGCAAGATAGCTGTAAACAGGTGCAGAAGTCTGAGAGTTACAGAAAACACCTGTTTGCAGTGGTTGCCTCAAAGGTTTGCTTAACAAAACATTAGCCCAAGATGCTTGGGACCTGCTGTGAGGCCACCACACCACCATGCAGCCACATACTTAACTAAGTATAATGTCAGACAATTTCATTTGTGTCCATGCTGTTTCTTCTGAAGGAAAGACTTTATATCTCATATTTACATCAATTCTGCATGTATTGAAGCCAGCTGATTATAAATGCTGCAGGACTGTAAAAAGTGGGATAATAATTCATCAGAGACTGTGAAAACACAGACAGATAAGGAAAATGTTGAAGACACCCTTTTGACACAGGAAACTCATCTTTCCCTCCATTATATGAGAAAGCTAAAACCAACCTGAAACTGGAGCCGTGAAAATTGTTACTGCAGCAGCAACTTACTTTACTCTTACTCTGCGTTTTTGTTGAACTTCATGCAGAACATTCTATAAAGCTGAAGTTTACTAAATCGGGGGAGTAATTACAACGTTTTGCCCTTTGGAACTATCATACATCAGATAATAAGGCAATAACCATTATGTAATGTCCCTTTTATGAAATCTGACTGCACCAGATGACAGTCTTTACTCTTACAGTTATAGATGCAGTTCAGCTGCTTCTGCTGCTTCATAAGTCCTCCTTAATGAAGCTTCCACCAACTAACCCTCTGCTGTAGCTTGACAGCTGAGGTTGCTTTGCAAAGTTAATGGTAAGAAGGTTATTCATCATATATATAATGAAGCTGAAAGCTTCAATTCCTAATAGCAAGTTCATGTTGCCAGGTCAAATAAGTTGCCATCTTAAGGTGCAGTATGACATCAGTAACTGATCAAAAGATGGTTACGGGAAGTGACTCATTGCATGTTTTTTTTCTATATGGCAGCACAGAAAGGAGAAGAATAAAAGGAATAGGAAAAGGAGTCTGACAATCAAACAAGGGTGACGACATCAGTACCATTTTCAAGTTTGTATGTTAGGTAATTGACCAGAAACAAGAATAGTTTTTAATACAAAATAAATAAGATCTCACTGGAAGCACCTCAGAAACACATGTCTAATTCTGTATATCAAACTCAAACAATTTTTCAATTAATCTCCTGCTCCATGTTTACGTAAACATTAATAGAAAACATGGAACTAACCCATTAATACAAAATTAAAAAGCTCAAAGTTGCGTAATTAACCTGCTGCTGTCATCCAGTCACTGTTCCTGTTTTCCTAGATTGTCTCGTTCTGTTTTTGACTAACATTGGAATTTATAGTAGTCATTTACCTAAAACAATATATTTATTTATCTATTTTTTGTTTTGTTTTTTGTTTGTTTTTGCATTCTGTAAGGTGGTTTATTAGGGAAGTTTACTTTGGATTTAGATGACTGTCCTCTGACATTCTTAAAGAGAATGTCAGAGTTCTTTCCAAGTAATGTTTGGTTTTATCTCCACTTTTTCTCAGGGTCCATTTTGTTTTGAAGCCTCCATAACATAAAATAAACTGCGGCCATTTAGCTTTCTGTTTTATTATTTAATATCAGTTCATACTATCAGTTTTTAATAAAAAATCAAAAAGTTAGAGAAAATACCTAGAAAAGTAGTTCTTCTAACAATAATGCAGGAGTGTGTTGACTCATGGAGATGTCACATGGAGGTAGGACCCAAATGCAGGGCTGAGATGAGAGGCTAGCAGGTGAACTTAAATGAAGGTTTTATTATAAAAGTTACAAGAAACACTGCCTAGACAAGAAGTACAAAAAACTTTATAGAACTCTAAATTGAGAGTGGAGCTAAACTTACTAACTGAAACAGGCAAGACAATGGACGACTAAACATGATGAGCAGCAGCAACAGGGACTGACGTGAAAACTTCCCAAACACAATGAACAAAAAATGTAGCATCTCAAAAAAGTTGGAACGGGGTAATGTTCACCATTGTGTAATATCCCCTTTTCTGTTCCCAACTCTTTACATCTGGGAAGTCAGGACACTTGCTGGAGTTTTAGGAGAAGAATATTGTCCCTTTCTGGTCTGATGCAGGATTCAAGCAGCTCGACAGTCCTGGGCGTTTGTTGCTAGATTTATCATATCAGGATGTGCCAAATATTTTGTATTTGTGAAAAACCTGAACTGAAGACAGACCAGTTCAGCACTCGGACTCTTGCATTACAAGATTCGGTATGATGTTCAGCATTATCTTTCCTGAAATCCTGGAGCCCACGTCATTATTGCACCATCATACCATCAGAGATGCAGGCTTTTGAACTGTTAGCTCATAACAACCCAGATGGTCCCTCTCCTCTTTAGTCTGCCTCCATGATTTCCAGTATGAATTTCAAACCTAGATTAATTTGACTACAGAAAAGTTGCACTTTTCATCCACCAGAGACGATGGCAGCGTTTCTGGATTGTTTTCACGTTATTACTTCTTAATTGCATGATAGGGAGCTTTAACCTGCATTTGTGGCTTGCATGGTGAGCTGTGTTCACAAACAGTGATTTATAGAAGTGTACCTGAGTTCATGCCCTAACATCCAGTGGAGGATAATGTTTACGTTTAATGTAGTTCTGTCTGAGGACCTGAAGATCACAAGCACCCAGTGTTGACTAAGATTCCTCCCGATTCTCTGAATCTTTTGATGATATTATGCACTGTAGATGGTAGGATCTTCAAAGTCTTTACAGTTTTACTCTGAAGAACATTTTTCTGAAATTGTTTCACACTTTTAAGATGTGGTTTGTTACAGATTGGTAAAATTTGATCTTGAATTAAATTACAGATGCTCTGCCTACCTAGTTATTAAAGGTGCTGATTTTAATTGCCAGTTGCTTTTCCAGTCTTTTGTCTTCTTTGTTTCTGCCATCAAATTCAAAATGAGTTCATATTTTCCATTTAATGGTAAAATGTGTCAGGTTCAACCTCTGATATGTTTTTATGTTCTATTGGGAATAAAAGGTGGGTTTATAATCTGTCTCAACATTTTTTAAATTATGGTTGTACATTAATTGCTAATAATTACTTAAATTAATTGCTAAACAGTTGTATGGATTCCACATAAAAAACACTACTGTAATGGTTTAGTAATGTTTTCATTCTGTCACATTTTAAGAAACAAATTCTAATGACTCACTTTGTTGCTTTTATAATGTAAGGTTATTGTATTGTGAATATATTCCAAAGGTCAGAGCTTTCCTTATGTCAATATGTTTTTTAAAAAAAAAAGAAGAAAAAAAAGAAAAAGACAAGCATCAGACTTTGGCCTTTTTGATGTCTTACATCTAACTACAGATTTCTTGTCCACTGGCTCCAGACAGACCAACTTCTAAAGTTAGTAAGTTGTGTACTCTTCGCTGCTCATTAGATTACTGGTATCTCTTCTCTTAACCAATAACAACAAAGCAAGCAGGTCAGCTGGGTGTGATGTGTTGGAGTTTAAACTTTGGACCTGAGAAGAGGAGCTGAGAGATCCAACAAAGACTTGTTAGGGAGACACAAAGAACTATTCCACAACATAGAAGATCAAATATTTTGGATACGACTCAGTTGTTCTGGGGGGTTGAAACGAGCAGGGAAACTATGGAGCAATACCCAGATCAGGTAAATGTTTTTAAGTTTTGATGTTTCATTTTAGTTCACAAGATAGAAATCATGGTGGCAGAGGAAACAGGAAATTCCCTCAGAACAAAGTTCAAGCTTGATTGTAAATGAAACGGCACATCTAATTCTTAATTTATAAATTACAAACGCTTGCTTTCACAGAGAGAGAGAAAATGCATAAGTCTAGGATTACAATTCAGAAAACACAACGTAGGGTAAATAATGGGACATATATGGTAAAGTACGTCAGATAATGTCATTGTGAAACTTGGTGGCAAAAGAAACCTGAATTTTGTTACTGAAAATATGACAAGACAACGGTAAAATACTAAAATTTATCCTGTAATGTCTCATTCCAGGGCAGTGATTGCACTGAATTGCTTGACTGGCTCTTTGATAAAAATGACGGAATTCTCCGTCATGAGCAAACAGGAAACCATGGCAACCATCACAACTGGCCATATGTGGAGCCTAATGTGCGTAAGGCTGTTGTTTCTCTAATGTCATTCAAAAATGTGCCAGTGCAATCTTTTATTGTGTTCTTCCGTTTCCATATGTTCCTGTTCTATAGCTTTTAACAGGTTGCTCATTCTACCACCATGTTGAAGTCTCACAAAGACAGACTAATGATAGCACGTACGGTTGTCACCCAACAGATGCTGCAGACGGCTGGGCAGGCAGACGATGACTTTCTGAATGCCCTTCTGAGTGGAAATGATTCTGTGTCTGCCTCACCGCTATGGTCTCCATCTCCTAGCGATAGTGGAATCAGTGAGGATCCTCCATCAGACCAGATGGACAGTCCTCAGCGCTCTGAAAGCCCCCCTGAGGACACTCAGTACTTTGGTATAAGACCTCAAACCAAGGTCGCCCTGGAGGCCAATGTTGAGCTCAGTAAGTGACATACTATCCAGGACATGATGGGATGAAACCAAAGGTTGCAACCAATGATTATTTTCATTGGTTATAAATAAATGAAGGATTGTCCGTTAACTAACATACATCTTACATCTAAATAATTTAACCAACAATACACAAATATATATCATCATGAAAGCAAACAAGGAAGATTGCTTGTAATGACAGCTTTAATATATCAATATGTTGGTGTTTCTGCTTTTAATACCTAGTCTTAGTTCACTATCATTTTTTTTTTTACCTCACTTTAATGTGAAATTAATGTTTTACTTTCCCCTGAATTCTCACTAGTTTGAATAAAATCTGCATTACTTTGTCTTTTTAAGTTTATTGTCTGCATGTTTACCATGTTTATCTTTGTACCTGTGTGGATGCAGATGGCTGGGAGCTCGGCTTCCCAATGGGTAAGACAAAGATTACACAGTGTCCTTCAGATGTACACAGACCACATCTGTCCTCTGGCTTCCCACTGACAGTCAAAGATCTCCTGCTCTCTGGTACACCAGAGCCGGTAAGTCTATTCGGGTTGTGTTTGGCAGACTCGGGATTGTATGGGTGATAAGGGAGAATAACAGCTGTGCCTTACGGGTGTTTGCCTGCTTGATTTATATTCAGAACCAGTTTAGTTTACATTTTGTATGATTGTGACTGTGTGCTTTGGTATGGAAAGATCTTTGGAATTGTAAATGTAAAATTCTTATAAATAAACTTTTTCTGTGGAAAGATGTGCTGAGCATGCAACATCTCAGGTTTATTATCTGAAAGTAAACTACTAAAGATCTAAACTAATATTCCTGAATTTTCCTATTACGTGCCATTTTTTTAGATTTGACCTTGCTGTTATGTAAAATCAATGAATTGTATTGTATGAAAAGATGGTTTCTTGTACTGACAAATTATAATAATCAAGTCAGTTCACAAAGACAGGATTGCTGTAATCAGGTCAGAATAATATGTTGGTGCTTGTAAAAGCTGGCTTTATGCAGGGGAATGGATTTCAGCTACCTATGAGTATTGATCCCATCTCTTAGGTGTAGTTTAATAAAATGTAAGGGAGAGTGGCGGAATGCAGCTTACATTATCAAACCATAATTGGTAATAAGTGGCCATGAAATGAAAGTGATGAATGTGCCTCAGTAGTCTACACTCATTAAACTACTGACGCTGGAGAAAGAGAGGGGGAGGGGGAGATTAGACAATAGGAAGAGATAAAATGTAATCAAACTGTGATTGTGATGTTTTCAATATTAGTATTCATATTTCATCAACAGCCCCCACAGCCATCACAAAAGTCAGTTCAAGAATTGATTCTCAATGAGGATGAGAAGAAGCTTTTAGCAAAGGAGGGTGTCACGCTGCCCAGCCAGCTACCTCTAACAAAGGTAAATTGCGATCAACACCTGAATACTGAAAAGATCTGTGAGCTGCTATAGGTTTTTTTTCCCATAGATGCTTAAAATGTAAACTTTTACTCCTTTGTCAATCAGTATGAAGAAAGGATCCTGAAGAAAATACGCAGAAAGATTCGCAACAAGCAGTCTGCCCAGGAGAGCAGGAAGAAGAAGAAGGAGTATATTGATGGGCTAGAGAGCAGGTGCGATCTTAATTTAACAATGATGTTAGTGAAAAAAAACACCATCTAAATCATAAAGCATTTTCCTAATTATATTCCCATTTTACCCTAAAAGCACCCCAATGGCGGTTCATTTCAGCACACCATGAATGCTTTGTGTGACAGTGATTTTATTCTGACCTTTGTCATAATACATCCCGTCTTTTCTCGTGTTAAGGCTTGGATATGCAGTAATTGCCTGGCAGCGCTGGGTAAAACATTCATAACCTTTTGGCTTAATGTAATTCAAGTGGTCTGATAGAGAAAAGTAGACCTCTGCACCTCCAATAATCTATGATTCCAGGCTTGAGAAATGTAACCTGGGACAATTACAAGTTGCTGCTGAGCAGATCAGGTAAGCAACAATTCCTGGCAAGCAGTAGGACACAGGATTTGAGTCTTGGTAAGGGCCTGATAGCTGAATTCAGAGAAGGAAGAGCAAAGCTGCAGGAGTAGTTGATACAAAGCTGGTCAGTCACATTTTTTAAACTGGACACAAATGTTTGTTAAACCAAAGAAATTTGTAAAAAGAAGAAGAATTCATCTAGTAGTTTTGATTATTTTGTTAAAATGTAAATTTGACCAAAACAATTTAAAGAATTTTTATCTTTATGAGACCTTTCTTAATCCCATAAATAAATACGTATGTACAATGCACACAATTGAACTAAATTATGCTCCTGTGTCTGACCTGTCTACAATTCTCTGCTAGATTGTAACTTACTTTCTGAATCATTGAGCTCTGACAAACTGTTGACAATGTTAATTTACTTTTCTTCCAGACTCAATAGTCAATCACACACGGCAAATATTGTGCAGTGTTTGTCTGCAAGTATGTGCAGATATACAAGGAATTTGACATTGTTTGTCTCTCTTTGTTCCGTGGTATCCAGGAAGGATTTACAGAACTGAGAAAAACCACAAACACTAAAAATACATAAAATGCTAAAAAATTATTACAAATATGGACTAAAGGATGAAAGAATTACAAAGAAATATTAAATAATTTATGAATTTAGTTGCTCCACAGCACAAAATGTTGCAGTTTTACAAGAGAGGCAAAAAAAAAATTATACAACTTAGATTATTTTTATATTCAGTTTCTGGTGTATGTTTAGTTTCATAATATCAATATATGTTGACTTCTTTAAATGTCTTTATATGTTTCTAAGTTTTTACATCTCACTAGCTGTGTATAAATAGTGATATTTACATTTTAAGTGTTGATATTGTACATGTAATAATGCAAATAACTGATTAGATTGATATAGTGCTTTGTAAGGCTCTCAAAGTGCTTTATATTATATACATTATTCCTTCTCTCCACATTCCCACACTGGTGGTGGTAGATGTGTAGGCGCAGCTGCCCTGGGAAAGCTTAATGGAAACATGGCTGCCAATTGGCACCAATGGCATCACTGACCACCACCAAACATTCAAACATTCTTACGATTTCACAACACTTCCACCTGTAAATGGTTTGGGTTAGAATACTCTAGAATACCACTACGTATTGCCATTTCACACATTTCCAAACATAAACTGTGACATTTTTCTGTTTTTGACTCATAGAAAAATTTTCATTTCTGAGCTAAATATCATCTTTAAAATAAGGCTTTAATGAAAAGTCTATACATGAAATAATTTGATCTCTGAAGGATTTCGCCTTGTGCTGCTTCTATGTATTTTTCCTTCTAGGATGGCTGCTTGCAGTGTGCACAATCACGAGCTACAGAGAAAAGTGTCCCAGCTGGAAAAATGCAACATGTCAGTGGCTCTTTACTTTCATTCATCCTGTTCTGTAATCATGTAGCAATTTGTTATGATATTTCTTCTACTCAGAAACTGCCGTTGATATTTTCCCTTTTCTCACTTCACATATTTTTAATCCAGTTATTTCTGTCTCTCGATTCTCTTTGACTTTCCTTTTCCCTCCATTCCTCTTTGCAGGTCACTGATGGAGCAGCTGCGCAGGCTGCAGGCTCTGGTCATGAATTCATCAAACAAGCCAGCTCAGACTGGGACATGTGTTCTGGTATGTTTTTTTTTGTAATGTGTGTGTGCCAGAACCAGATAAAATCTTTTGGTTAACTTGAAAGCCAAAATGATAAAAGTTAAATTACTCATTAAATAAGGGATAATGTGTAAAGCTACAAGAAGGGGTAAACATCACGCAGCACACAAAAAGAAGCCCTCACAAATAGAAATACAAAATCAAATAGTTAAATCTGCTCTGTGCAGAGGAATAACGGGCTAAATCTACTGCAAAAGACATAGCATGGCAATGTTTACCACTTCTCCTCAACATTGGAAACAGGGAGGAAATTCATACACATTCCATCCATCCATATGTTCAGCTAAGCACAAAACATGTTCACTTTCAAATTCTGTGTTCTTTTATTTTATCTTTAGGTGCTCTTGCTGTCCTTCTCCCTAATCTTGTTCCCCAGTCTCAAGCCTTTCTCTGACAGTAAGGTCAGCCAAGGAGATTTCAGTCCAGTCAGAAGTGAGTAACCTTCAGCACCACAAAGCTCATTGCAGCCACCAGCCAAGTAATCCAGCTCTTCTGTGTCACAGCAGTGAAGGTTGTTAGAACTGCAGGCACACCCACAGCTGGAAAGGCTCAACTACAGAGCCTCACAGCCTGCTTTGAATATCTAAAAGTTTGCTGTGAAACTAAATGAATTGCTAAGAAAGTACTTTATCTGGAGCAAAATACACAAAAGTTATTAGAACTGTGTCTAAGTGGGGGTTTTGGCCCAGGGGATGGAGGAGTGAATGTGATTAGTGGCCTAACACAGCCTAAACACAGGCTGTGAGAAAGGCTATATTACAAGTTTTAAGAAGTTTTTAAAGTCTTTAATGTCTTTTGGTTCTAATGGTATTTGCTCATAAATGTATCCAAGAATACATACTCATAGACACACTTGTCATCCACAGTGCCAGCTTATATGGTTAAAAAAATAATAATAAGCAGAGCTTCATGCCCACAGAGGCTTGACCTTATTTATTTTTTCTTTGTGTCTTCTTTTCCCTTCAGTCCAGTCACGGTCCTTGCAGAACCTTCAGGCTTCACGTGTGCTGCATGTCACTGACTCCCCATTTTCCATCTTGGATGAATCCGAGCCTCTGCAGCAGCATTTCTCCAGAGAGCAGGGGTTGGAAGATATTACTATGCTGATGGAGAAGCTAGGAGTACAACAAGAACAGTCTGGTGGGGAGTCCACGCCTCTAAACATCAGTCAGGAAGAAAGTTTCAGTCATTTCCATGTAGACCCAATTACCGGTCACATAGCTACTGTGACTTTAATTCCCCACCGCTCTGCTACTCTACGACCACACGCAGATGACATGTAAGAGATCCAAAGAGATTAACCCCATAAATCAGTCCTACTAATGGTAAAGTAGGGAACTATCAGGGAGTGTTGTTTACACAAACAGGGAAAGTTTTGATTATTCCTGTTTATCTTCAATGCATTGGCAGTCTTTTCCACATTTGTCATACTGTTTTTAGTTGTTGGTTTTTTTTTGTTTGTTTTTTTGTTTTGTTTTTTTAGAAAATGGCTTGTTCACCAAGAAGTGTGGATACTTATTTCTGTCCTATTAGGAAAATGTCAACATTAATTAGCAATCTAGTGTTTTAAAACCTAGGCAATTAGAGTTTTGATGGTTTGTACAATTTTGATTCAAATGGCTAATTTAGAAAAATTAGGGTTGGACTGTCGTTTTGTTTTGTTTTGTTGTTTTTTAAAGCATGCCTTCTCTGTAAGATTTGATTGCAACTGTCTAGATTTATTCATGGTTAAAATAAGGTGTCACAAGATTATTTGTTGTGAACTGTTATGATGTTTCTACTAACAATCAAAAAGCCACTCAAAGCTCATGGGCTACGATTCACTTGGCAGTTCTGCTAACCCTAAAACTCTGCTAGATCACCAGACCCCCTGAGTGTTGTCACTTATCTGAGGTCAATTTTGATCAATAGCTTATCATTTTGGTGATCTACGGATGTTTTCCAGGCATTTATATCCCATCCTTGAGGTTTATCCGTTCTAAAGGTTAAATTCATGATGAGTGATCCGCAATAACATAATTATTTATCACATTTTTGTAATAAAAAAAAGATTGTTATCACTACAATGTTGATAAGACAAATTAAATTATGATGATGTCACTTTCTGTCAAACCTTTGATCAATTAGATAGCTTAAATTGACGTAATGTCTAATTAGGAACAGCCAAAGATCAACAAGTGAAAGGAACAAGTTATAGTTCTGTCTAAATAAATAAATAAGTAACGGTCCTTTATGGGTGGAATAAAGTCACGATTGCAACAAAAACGAGCCGAGTTGGACTTGGTTTTTGTACTAATAGTAGATAAATAGCAGCATAAATAACAAAGTAGTAAAAAAACAGCTGGAGAAAAAAGTGTAAATATGTTCATAATTTCTGTTGTGTTTTTGTTTCAACGGCAATATTTTTTCTCCTGAAAGCCAAGACTTGAGAAAATGATAAACAGATGAGAAAAGGTTTGGTCACAGTTTATCTGTGTGTTATTTCAACAAAGTACTGTTAGTAAGAAATTCTGCCTTGTTCTTTTATGTGGCCTTTATGGTGCTATATCTATTGATACATTAATTTTACACCCTTTTAGCTTCATAATCTGACAACCAAAGACTGAAAAACAGTCTACCTGCTGAAAAGATGGTCTAAAATCAGGAAAATGGCTAGGAGTTCTCAGTGTAAAAAGATCCAGTTTCTAGAGAGGCAATCAAAGGCCAACTGAAGAAAGTTTGATGTCAGTGTAGACGAGATTCACAGAGAGGAGAAAAAACTGGGCCAAAGGTGGGACAGACGACCTCTTATCTCATGAGTCAGACTTCGCACTCAGTGACTGACATGTTGACATATTCACTTGTTGAAGGGAACCTGTTTCCAAGGCACTCACACATGTCTGGCTTGTCCTTGCTGACCACACAGTGATGAGATGAAAGTTTTCCTAACCTCACGGCTCAGTGAGGCTGGAACTGCTCAGGTTGACATTTTCATGGTCTGTGTAGTCTTCACTTCAAGGAAGGACTTGAGATTTAGTTCTATTATCAAACGATGCATTGTATGACCTCTGCTTGACTGCATAGCATAATTTTAAATAAAGAAATATAATAAAATATCAATTTATGTGAAAATATTTTCAGGAAATTTAACTCTCTGAAAGTGAAAATTAAGTAAATTAGATTTAAAGCCAGGAGAGTAATAATTTCCTAGCAACCAGACTGCAAAGTGACGCAGCAATATGTGGACCAGAACTTGATTTTGGACAACTGTGTTGAATGATGATGACCTCTTTAGCATTTTACATTACTAAGAGTTAAAATTGTAATATGGAAACATAGTCAACAGAAAGCTTTTTCCTCGTTCAATTAAGCTGCCCAAAAATGCTATAAAAGTCCACATTTAGATGGAAGAGAGGATTGAAGTGGCACAAAAGCACAATTCCCACTGGTCACAAGTTAAAATTGCAGTGTGAAAAATTACAGACTTGCTGAGAGAAATGTAGGATAATATTCAAACTTGTATTTTCTTTAAAAGAAAAAAAAGATTTGCCATGTCTGTATTACCATAAAACAAGTTTTTTTGTTTTGTTTTTTCCAGACTCTCCCTCCTTTAACATTAGACATGTTACACCACCGTGTTTGGCTTTTATTATTTATGTAACTATGAATTATTGTGATTTCATGTAATTTATTTTTTATTCATAGATTTTCTTATTCATTTAATTTTATTCTCACATCCAATGTTTTTCAAAAAAAAAAAAAAAAACAGGCAGGGTGTGTTCAGCTTTTTATAGTCTGCATTGTATGTTTACAAGTTAAAACAATAATAGAAAACAGGTTTCTTGTAGGAGCTAACTTAAATCTCTCAGGAAGAAGTCATTATTTTAAAATAAGCCTCAATGATTGTTCAATAAAAATGTGCAGGTGGCCCAAAAGATTTAATAAATTATATAATACAGTTTGGAGATGTTTTTGTCACAGATTTTGTTCATAACTTTTATGGACAGAATTTCTAGGCCCAGCCGAGGTGTTCAGGGGATCCGGTTTGGTGGCCTCAGGATTGGGTCTCTGCTCTTTGCGGATGATGTGGTTCAGTTGGCTTCATCGGGCCGTGATCTTCAGCTCTTACTGTAGTGATTTGCAGCAGAGTGTAAAGCGGCGGGGATGAAAATCAGCACCTCCAAATTTGAGACCATGGTCCTCAGCTGGAAAAGGGTGGAGTGTTTTCTCCAAGTGGGTAATAGGGTCCTGCCCCAAGTGAAGGAGTTCACGTATCTCGGGGTCTTGTTCACGGGTTAGGGAAGGATTGAGTGGGAGATCGACAGGCGGATTGGTGCGGCGTCTACAGTGAAGCAGACTCTGCATCGGTCTGTTGTGGTGAAGAAGGAGCTGAGCCAAAAGGCAAAGCTCTCAATTTACCGGTCGATCTACGTTCCTACCCTCACCTGTGGTTACGAGTTGTAGGTAGTGAGCGAAAGAACAAGATCGCAAGTACAAGCAGCCAAAATCAGTTTTATCCGCAGGGTGGCCGAGCTCTCCCTTAGAGAGAAGCTCTTGACCCGGGAGGGACTCAGAGTAGAACCGCTACTTCTCCGCATTAAGAGTAGCCAGATAAGGTGGCTTGGGGATCTGGTCAGGATGCCTCCTGGAGACCCCCTGGTGAGGTGTTCCAGGCACGTCCCATTGGGAGGAGACCCTGGGAAAGTCCAAGTCTCGGCTGACCTGGGAATGCCTCGGGATATTATAACACCTATATTTTTGGGACTTGCAGTTAGACATTTAATGCTGCTTCTAGCACAAAAAAATGTTATCATTATAAGTAGATAAGAAGCTTCCTTCACTTTTTTCAACCTTCTGTAAACAAAACAGATTATTCCATCATGTTCTACACAATGTGCATATTACTACTGAATATTTTCTACTGTCAGAACACATCTCAAATAGAGAATCTCATGTGTTAAAGTATACGTCTGATTTGCATCTGCAGAGTACAGATCTAACTCTTTATACTTTCACTAAGAAGTCTCCAGTATTGTAAAAATATGTAAAAATGGCACATATAATTGTTTTGGTGTCAATACACAGAAAAGTAAAAAGTTGTAGCTGAGAAAACAAATCAATATATTGTGTTTAATGACACAAACTTGACTGAGTTGGAACAAGACGATGGAGGAGAAGCCTGTTGCGTTCTGTCAATACCCAATTTTACCACACTGTCTCCTCCACATGATGAAAAGCTGAGAGGCCGTGCTTATTTCACATGTTGATAGAAACTATTTAACCTGAAATGCATTCAATAAAAGATTGTATGGGAGAATACTTTTTTTTTTCTTTCCTTATTTGAATGATGATAGAATTCTGTTTCTCACTCACAAAGGTGTCTTTTCTGTCTGACTATGAATGGGTCATTTTGGTAAGACTAAGACTCTTTTTCCTACACAAGGTCAGATAGCTTGTTTTATAAGCTAGCTTTGTTCATAGCGTTTTCAATCATTTACAAGGGTTTTTGGCTTTTTCTTTGTTAGGGCTACTTTTGCTGTTTGACCAAAAGCATTGAAAAGGAATGTATAATAAGACCATTAGACTTTTCTGGACATAGACTCATAGTCATCCTTGAGCTTTTTATGTTATTAATGATTAATCTAACTTGAGGCTTCTGTTCCTCCTGTCTGGCAAAACAGCAGAATTTGTCATGGGCTTGTTTTCTTTATCAATTCATTTTAGTTGCCTGTAATTTCAAACTACTCAGTATGTTTCATTTTTTATTGCAGTTATAATAAATGTTAAGCCCTTTAGCATACTTGTAAAATATTAAAAAAACAAAACAAATTGTATCCATTTAACTGGCTAAGTCATCGTCTTTTTATATCTGATCTCTGCCTGTCCCCTTTCCTCTTTTGTTTGACTGTTCTGCTTGGTCTTTAATCAGGGTGAAAGTCTCTCCACCATCAGCTTTTCTAATCAGAACCTTAACCCACCACTTTGATTAACTAGGTCCCAATGGTGCCGAAGGTGATCTACACATCAGCTCCCACTGAGTATGGTTTGTGTCAATCAAAGTGACCCCTCGCCTTCTTTTTAATCTACAAATGGGCTTTTTTTCTTTCAAGGCATGTTATTTTGTTAGTTGCCATATTCCTGAGACCCTCCAAACTTTTGTGTTAACAAAATTGCAGCGGATTTGAGAGGATGAGGCAGAAAGTGAAACAGCTAACCATCTACACATTCTTGAATACTCATGATTCAATCAATTTTTTACATATTAATTAAGTGCATGAGTGATGAAAAATGTACTTTTTAACATATGAATCGTTTCTCTGGTCTCCTGCTATGCAAAATGTGGTGAGGTAATAAAACTACAAAATTTTAACATTACACAATTTAATGTTTTAAAATCAAATGATTCACTGGATTTATTAATTGTCATTACATCCACGACATACAGTTATAAATAAATGTAAAACTGATCCTTGCTTTTATCTGAGATCACTGTCCTAATAAATTAATCTGTATTGCGACATAAACTAAATATATGATATATGAAGCTTAATTTGCATGATGCAATAATAGGAAGATAAATGTTTATAAAAATAACCAAAATTTTAATTCTCCTAAATTGTTGTGGTGTAGACTTATAGTGCAGGTCTCTATTCGCCCTAAAGGAGGAGTCTAATTAATCTTAGAGGTTCTTCTAACACATGACATATATAAATACAGAGTTTGGGCAAATTACTCAATACTCAAGACTAACTAACTGTGCATGAGTCATTAAAGCCTATGCACAGTTTAAACATTTTGCGGTTAAACCAGAATCAGGAAAAGCGTCAGTCTTTGTTCTTCTTTTATCGATTTTATATCTTTGCTCTGACTGATTTGCTGGAATTTAACCAAAGTGTTAACTAAATAAGAGAATCAACTGAGCCACAGGTTCCACAACAGACCAGCCATCAGAAATGAATGGTATCCACATTAAGTCTGTTTAAATTAGCTGAATTGCCTTTTAGACCATCCAAAGTCTATAACACACAAGCTCTTTACCCGAAAACACCAAATCATTATATGATTAACAGCCAAACAAGTGCACTGCAATCTTTCATCATTTTTCTGCACATCATCAGCACCTGCAAAGATTCACTTTGTTGCCACAGAAATCCCTGCAGATTGATTGCTTATGGTTGTATTTGTGTACATCTTTATATCTGTCTCCCAGCTTGTTTCAGGCTACTGGAGACAATTTGTGCAACCATCCATCATGTTCTCTTGCTGTTGTTTTAAAATGACTGTGGTCCCATTTTGTAAACAGTGAGAGGAGCTGTTTTGAGTCAGACAGGCTTCATGATTTAACTTGACAGACCAAAAATCACATCAAACCATAAAACAAGTACAAGTGATCTCCAAATAAATAGTATCAGTTCTTTTCAGAGTAATTTAGTAAGAAATATCATCAGGAAGAAAAAGCAAAACAGCTTTCTGCAGTTAATTGTTGGCATAGTTGTATGTTATATGTTATAGTTATATGTAGTAGAAAAAGATAAATTTACCCTTGACAGTACATTTCACCAAGACATAGATTATGAAGGCACCAACACTCTGGCAATGTTTTTGTGTCACTACAATTTCTGCTGCCTCTGATCACTGTGTCATAACTGCAAGCTGGGTGAGTACTGTCAGATGTTAGTAAGGCAGACAACTCACAGTGAGTAGGAAGCATTTTAAATCAGTGTTGGATCCAGTTGCCTCAATATGATGCTTGCAGGTTAGATTTAATGTCTTGACTTAATGTGTTGTCAATAAGGACAAGTTTTGATAAATATGTATATTTTTATCAAACATAGAGGGGTGGTTTAACTTTTCTGATTCCTCAGTTTTGTGTTATTTAATTTCTTATTTCATGTCAAGATCACCTTAATGCCTGTGTGGTGGCTGTGGCTCAGGTATTAGAGTGATTGTTTTCCAGTTGGAAGACCTTTGAGTTCATCCATAGCTCCTCCATGTTTGGAAGTGTCTTTGAGCCAGACACTGAATCCCTTATTACTCCTGACAAGCTCATCGGTGTGAGGAAAAAGCACCAAGAAAATACAATGACAAGCACTGTAGGAGTGTTTTGTCAATGAAAAATAGATTGTAAAGTACTTTATAGAGTCCAGATGATGTTAAAGGGTGCTATAAGTGTGGATCATTTACCATTATTGCCCACTATGAGATGAATTGTTACAGTATGTAAATCATCCGCATGTCAGATTTCCATTTTCTTGTGGGCAAGCAAACCATCACATTTAAAACAATGTTCCCATCAGTTCATTCAGCCAGATAAAAGTACATTTAAATAGAAAAGTGATAGGCGCTGGTGCAGATGAGTCAACACAGATACACACACAAGCATACACTGTGCAAACAAATAGAGGTCCTAATAACTGGGCAGAATGTCACATTAGAACTCCACTCAGCACTGAAACTAAAGCTGAACGCTTTTTTTGTTTGTTTGTTTGTTTGTTTTTTGCAAACTTAAAAACATATGTGCTGTGCTCTACTTTCACCAGTCTTTTAAATGCTAAAAGCAAAAAACAGTGAAAGACCTTGACACATGCACACATGGCCATAAAAAAAACTTGCTTTATTAATAAACTGTAATATCAAACTGAATTGAATTAACTAGTTTATATCTTTGTTTGTTTGTTTTTTTATAAATATGCTTAGTGAAGTTATTGGTTAATGCTCTGCAAAAATACTAATGGCATAGAAAATGTCATGTCAATAAACCATACCCTAAAAGAAAACTTGAAACCAAACAGAAAGTAGAAGATTCAATGATCCCGTTAACAACAGATAATACTTTCGTTTAAGTATCATAGACGTTTTTAAGAACAAATACAAGTAAATGTGTTTTGAATTAAGGACAGAAACAAACCTTGGGGAGAAGTGGGTCTATGAGTGTAAAATAAAATATATTTAAATTAATTAAATCACTTTTAGAGTGACATTGAAGTTTATGTTTGATCTCCAATTTGTATACTCTGAGTAGAGACTATGCCAAATATTATCCTAGCAGATGATATGGAAACTTTTCTTGTCCTGCTGTGGAATACCAATCATTCACAAGGTTATCCTGAGTGTTTGCCTAAAGCCAGCTGTGCAAACTGACACTCTCCAACAGCTGATTTATATTCCATAAGTATTCAGTAAGTATGATGTATTGCCGTGCAGGACAAAGTAGTAAACAGTTAATTTGTTCAAGCAGTACCTCAGGCACATTGACATAAAACATATCCATGCACCACAATCAATCATTCTTTCTTTTTTTTATGATTTTGTCACATAACTGACTGAACACAGAAAAGATATCCAGTAATATCTGTATCATCAGTAATAAAGAATAAAAAGTAGTAGTTATTGTGGCATTTATGTACAATCCTGCTAGGTGTTTGCTTACTTGTTGCATTCAAATCTGCTAAATCAATCAATATATTGGTTTAGCCATTTAACCTGTGCTCTAACCTCACATGCATTTTCTTTGAGTGGAAAATACGACACAAGAAACTACTACTGCTGATTTACTATGGTTATCTCTGTATAAATGGGGCGGCTGCAGTCCTAAGCAATATCAATAAGATATAGCTAGATATTCCTGACTACTTCCACAGATGATCTCACCTTTTTATCTCATGGAGCTGCCCAGTAACATCAGGGTTTTCACTCTTGGTACACAGAGTAAAAATATGATAAACTAAAAGCCTAAAGTCAGGATTTGGTAAAATGGTGGAGGAATGAGGTGTAGCACCTTGATTAGTTTCAGAAAAACGTCATGACTTGAGTTTAAATTTGACTTTCAATAGCATTACCCACATATTGGATTGCACCCCATCTCCATCTTTCTGCAATAAGCTGTTGCTCCATTTTCTGGTGAGTCCCACTACAGCAATAGGTAATTTGGCCTAAGGTCATACACCAAGTCATCTCTTGTGGCCTTTGCAACGTTTTTGACTTTGTAACTGCTCACGTTGAGCTGAGTAGAGAGTCACATACAAGCGTTGCAGCGGGAGGATAGAGATGGCTCATTCTGAGTAGCCAAATGATTCCATTTTCATTTCTGTCCCATGTAGATCGACAAAGGGCTTTGCATTATGGCACTTACTACAGACATTACAGTCATTTAGCAGATGCTTTTATCCAAACAAAAAAAATATTTTTTGTTTTGTTTGGATAAAAAAAAAAAAAAATTATATTTTTTGTTTTGTTAAAAAACTTGGGGGTGGGGGGTGGGGGATTTTACATATGACATATGACATATTATTTTAAGAGGGTGACGATATGCATGTGGGGTAAGTTTGCATATGAAAGAGCAATTACCAGTCTGCATTCCTATTACAGTGAAGGGTGCTTCAGAGATAATAATTAAAGCTGTGAAGATAAAAATGACTTGGTATACAACCAGTGAATTTAAATTAATTAATGAAAAATACTTTATTAATCCCAAAGGGAAACTGTAATGTTTTAGTGTTGTTTAATTATTATTATTATTATTATTATTATTATTATTATTATTATTATTATTATTATTATTATTATTATTATTATTATTATTAAAACAATAATAATTAATTAGAAGAATATATTGCTTTGTTCTGGAGGGAGATGTCTGATGGCAGGAATGAGCTCTGTCTTTAATTGGATTTCACGAAGCCTCACACTAAACACTATTGTTTCTTCACTGTGTTGTAGAGGATGTGAATAATCGTCCATTATTTTCAGCAGCTTGTGCAGCATTCTTTTGTGGACAGTCAGCTCCAGAGTTCTCCCCAGCACACAATTAGCCTTCTTGATCAGTTTGTTCAGTCTCTTTAAGTCTCTGGCTCTGATGCTGCTGCTCCAGCAGATGCTGCACACACAGCTGATTGAACTTTCTACAACAGACTTATAGACGATATGCAGCATCTTGGTGCAGACAATAAATTATCTTAGTTTCCTTAAGAAGTAGAGTTTGCGCCGTCTCTCCTTGTAGATGCCCTTATGTTGCATTTCCAGTCTAAATCTGTTGTCTAGCTGAACTCCAAGGTACTTGTATTCCTTCATCACCTCCACCTGTTGTTTTTGTGATCCAGGGCTTATTAACAGTGGAAGCTCCTCACTGTTCTTGTTAGGACGATGCTGTCCACACAGAAGTTGATCTTATCTGTCACACAGTCATGAAGGTGGGAAGAACCAGTTAGGGTCTGATCTTCCTAAAGGAGGCAGAGCAGAGGAGCTATGCATTTTTAACATTTGCATAAAATAAGTCCAACATCTTATTTTCTCTGGTGAGTAAGTCCAACATCGCCCTGCGATGGACTGGTTACCTGTCCCTGCCTCTCACCTGTTAAATGCTGGGTTAGGCGCCAGCTTCGCCGTAACACTTAATGGACGAAGCAGTACAGATAATGAATGAATGAATAAGTCCAACATCTTATTTTCTCTGGTGAGTAAGTCCAACATCGCCCTGCGATGGACTGGTTACCTGTCCCTGCCTCTCACCTGTTAAATGCTGGGTTAGGCGCCAGCTTCGCCGCAACACTTATTGGACGAAGCAGTACAGATAATGAATGAATGAATAAGTCCAACATCTTATTTTCTCTGGTGGAGCAGCTGACAAATTGTTGCAATGTTGGAGGGAGACATTGTTTAAGTCTAGAATATTAAATTATATTTATACTATTTATAAAATAGATTTATATAATATATTGTATAATAATAATAAAATATATGTAATAAATTTAGCAGTTGTGTATATATAGAATATTTATTGAACTTTTTAAAAATATATAAACCATATATTAAAAATCTGGTCTCTAAATGCACACTTAGTCTTCCGCAAAAAAAAAAAAAAAAAAAAAAAAAAAAAAAAAGACTAAAAGATTAAAACAGGCGTACTGTCACTTCCTGCACATTTAGTGGTTTAAGAACTGTTAAGATGACAGGAAGTGGGTCGCAAGGGATTATAAGTATAGCAGATTGTGCCCCCCTCCCACCGCTTTTCGCTTGTCTTTTTTTTATTTATTTATTTATTTATTTATTTATTTTTAGAATTTTAAATCTTGTAATTACTTTTGTAGAAACGATGGAAGAAAATGGGCGACAGCAGAAACATTAGTTGTTGTGGTAGTTTCTCAATAGCAATGATTTTAGCCCCTTACTAAACCAGATTTGGGGAAAAATGCGCTGCGCGTTTCACCACTTGCCAGCTGGCAGTCTGAAGAAAAGTCCATTTTCATTACAGTCGTTTAGCACCCCATTGTGTGACCAAGGAGGCAAATAGTTATAAACTAGATAATCACAAAACAACAGATGGAATAATTAACTAAATATCTATTCAATGGGGGTTTCTAGAAGTCGACTGTGTGTTATTTTTACCAAATATTTATTCACGCTTATATTCTTGCATAAGTAATTAAGTTTTCTGAGAATAAACATATCTCATGGCGCTGTCCACGCCCTCGCGTTGCTCAGCGCATCATTCATATTCATTGAATGTATCGTCTATATATAGCTCTATACCACCCATAGGACTTAATATATTCTCATACACACATGTTAAGCATGTACCAATGAACAAACCACCAAATGTTTTTCTCTATTTTTACTTTTTAAAGATATTTACTATAATAACCTATATTTTGAATTTTTAGGAAATATGTACCTATCTTCCCTTAATAATGTATTGATTTTTTAGACTGAATTCAGTAACTTTCTAATTTAATTCAAATTGATTTAATGAGCTCTAACTGAACAGACAGATGTCTTAACAATGTACAGTGTTTCATATCACTGCGCCGCAGATATCCATCACTGAAGAGATATTTTGTCGAGATGAAGCATCCTCTATGTCGGAATTCAGAACAAATCACACACTTTTTAATATTTAATGCGCACCTCTGACTTCACGACACCAAACGCTCCATTATATTCCGCAGGAACTTGACCAAGCCATTTCTCTCACATTTATTGAGATTTTGGTGCGGCTGCTTTCGGAGAGTGGATTTCTTCTCTTCCAATCACTGGGCTGCTTAAGTGAGGACGACGGGACTGCGCTTTGCGCGTTCACGCGGACGCTATAAAGGGGATGTAGCGCGCTGAAAGAGTATATTCCTGCAGAAATGAGAGGAGGATAATCAAAAGATTGCATCCACGTCGCAGTAGGAGACAAGCTGACCGAAAAACATCGAGAATGCTAAAAATGACACCAAGAAAAACTTTTTCCTGTGTGTTTTTTAACACACCGCAGCTGTCTGACATTGCATTTAAAGGTGATATGTGAGAGGAAGCATCCATCATGCAGCTGAATGTGACTGAAGTTCAAACACTGGCTCCAGAGCCATGTGAACAACAAATTCTAAAGGAGGACAACACTGGAAACAGCAATGGGGGTTCCACCAGCAACCTGTCACTGCACTGCTGGCTGCAGCTCCTCACAAGGGAATCTATCATGGAATTTCAAGGAGACAGCTCCAGTGTAGTGGTGCGTGTGATGATAGCGTGTGTGTACTCTATTGTCTGTGCACTAGGGTTGGTAGGAAACTCACTGGCTCTCTACCTGCTTCACTCACGTCACAGACAGAAGCAATCATCCATTAACTGCTTTGTGATGGGACTGGCTATCACAGATCTGCAGTTTGTTCTGACTTTACCTTTTTGGGCAGTTGACACAGCACTGGACTTCCGCTGGCCGTTTGGTCGTGTGATGTGCAAAATCATCAGCTCCGTCACCACCATGAACATGTATGCCAGTGTATTCTTCCTCACAGCTATGAGCGTAGCACGTTACTACTCTATTGCATCTGCCCTGAAGATGCACAGCCGGAGGGCAGCAGCCACCAGGGCCAAGTGGACAAGTCTTAGCATCTGGGCTATCTCCCTGCTGGCAACATTACCTCATGCCATCTACTCCACCAGTGCTCAGGTGTCAGATGAGGAACTTTGCCTGGTGCGCTTTCCAGACTCAGGCAGCTGGGATCCACAGCTTCTTTTGGGTTTATACCAGCTACAAAAGGTCCTGCTGGGTTTCCTGATTCCTCTAATTATAATCACAGTCTGCTATCTTCTTCTTCTGCGTGTTGTCCTCAGCAGGCGCATCGCAGGTGCGGCAGTCCCAGAAGTAAAGCAAGGCCGGCAAAGTCGCCGCTCCAAAGTGACCAAATCTATTGTCATTGTGGTTCTTTCCTTCTTTTTGTGTTGGCTTCCCAATCAGGCATTGACACTCTGGGGGGTGCTCATAAAGTTTGATCTTGTTCCCTTCAGCAAGGCTTTCTACAATGTGCAGGCTTATGCCTTTCCACTAACTGTGTGCCTGGCACACACCAACAGCTGCCTCAACCCTGTGCTCTACTGCCTAATTCGCCGGGAGTTTCGGGCAGGCCTCAAGGAACTTCTTTTCCACGCCACCCCATCATTCAGGAGCTTGACTCACCTGTTGCGCCGAAAAACCAAAGTAGCTGAAGCACCACCTGTTTTGGTGCTGGTCCAAATGGATGTCTGACTGGGATGATGTGGGAACAGAAGGAGAAAATAATTAAGTATACTGATTGCATTAATTTGGGGCTGCTTTCTGTCAGAGTAAATTCACGTTTTTTTCTGATTGTTAAAACAACATAATTGTAGTGGACAACAATGTGGGATTCACCCCAGTTTTACTGTATTTTTCAAGATTCACTCTGCAGCAAATCCTTTTGTTTTCACAGTGGCTCTTTATGACGTCACTGCTCTCCAGTAATGCGTACTGTAAATATTAGAAGCACTCAGAGAAAATATGAGAAAAAAATAAGAAATATTGTGTCATGGCAGGATGCTGTGTTTGTTCTTTATTGCTATTGTGTACAAATTTAAAAGATTAAAACTATACAAATAATGAACAGCTAAGGAAATGTGTAGCAGTATTAGATTTTTTTAAAAAGAAACTCTACACATATATAAATATATATATATATATATATATATATATATATATATATATGGAAAAACTGAGAAAATGACACAGTTGTAATGTTTTTGGACTCAAACGATAG
>JBAMHW010000016.1:22443364-22454614 GCA_037177495.1 Rhadinocentrus ornatus | reverse complement strand
CACAGTGGACATGCACCTACGATGAAAATTTTAGACCCCTCCATGTTTCTAAGTGGGAGAACTTGCAAAATAGCAGGCTGTTCAAATACTTATTTTCCTCACTGTAAATGTGAGTGTGCAACATAAACTGTTGTGCTACATTGAACAATGAATGATCAACGATAAGATGGATGTGCAATATCTGTTATTAAAAAAATAAGACGCATAAAACAGTAAACAGTATTACAGTTCTGTGGTTGACAGTCAGTGTGCGCAGAGTACAGGCCATTGTTGATGTTATAGACTCCTATCAGCTGTTAAGGAATCTGATGGCCGAGGGAAAGAAGGGTTTTTTGAGTCTGGTTGTCCTGCATTTCAGACTCCTGTTTCTCCTGCCTGTGGGGAGGGAAAGTAAACAGTCCATGTTTAGGGTGGGTGGGGTCTTTGAAGATGGAGGCAGCTCTCCTGTGGGCTCTGTGCTGATAGTTCCTCTGCAAAGAGGGCAGCAGAGTCCTGGTGATCTTGGACGCAGTTTTCACCACTCTTTGCAGGCGTTTGTGGTCTGTGACAGTAGAGCTGCCGTACCACACGGTGACGCAGCTGGTCAGGTTGGACTCAACAACGCACCTGTAGAAGTTTTTGAGGATATTTGGTGACATGCCAAACTTCCTCAGCCTCCTTAGGAAGTACAGCTGCTGCTGAGCTCTCTTCACCAGCTGTGTGGTGTTGAGTGTCCAGGTGAGGTCCTCGCTGGTGTGGACCTTGAAGCTGCTCACCCTCTCCACCTCCAGCCCACGGATAAGCAGTGGCTAATGAGGGTTCCCCTCCTTCCTCATGTCTACTATCATCTACCTGGTCTTGTCCATGTTGAGGGTGAGGTTGTTGTCCTCACACCTTGTCACCAGAGAGGCCACATCCCTCCTGTAGGCTGCTTCGTCCCCGGCAGTGATGTGTCCTATCACAGCGGTGTCGTCCGGAAACTTCAGGATGGTGTTGTCCTTGTGGGAGGCCAAACAGTCATGGGTAAAAAGAGTGTAGAGGATGGGACTGAGGACACACCCCTGTGGTGTGCCAATGTTAGTGATGATGCTGGCTGCAGTCCTGTTCCCGATCCTGACAGACTGAGGCCTGCCAGTCAGAAAGTCCTGGAGCCAGTCACAGAGGATGGGGTGTAGTCCCAGGAAAAACAGTTTGTGGGTGAGCTTGTGGGGGATGACCATCTTGAATACCGAACTGTAGTCAATAAAGAGCATCCTGATGTAGGAGTTTTTATTCCTCAGGTGTGAGAGCAAGATGTGCAGGGCTGCAGCCTTAGCATCTGAGATCGACCTGTTGGACTGGTAGGCATACTGCAGCGGCACCAGTGTGTCTGGTAGGCAAATCACACCAGGAGTGTGGCGGATGTGGAGCGCCCACTAAGGCAGTCCATGTAGCTGGATTTGTGAGATCACAAAATCCGAGGAGAATTGGAAAATCTTGATTCTTCACTTTTAGGATAAATCAGGATAAACGTCTCGTTGTCCATGATGGAAAAAAAAAAAAAAACACTTGGAACCCCTGACCATTAATGACATAATATTGACACAGTTCAGCTATCGCAAATCTGCAAGGGGGCTTTTATTTAGAAATTTCCCGGATGCTTTACACTGCTCCTGTGTCTGATTTGCTGTCTGGCTCTATCTGAACAGCTGAGCTGGATGCCTTCTGGACAAACTGGACATCGGAACGATGCTACGGCACAACCAAAATGCAGCACACACGCACTCCTACCAACAGAAGCTAATCTATATATTTATTTATTTATTTGTTTGTTTAATTTATTTTTATCAAAAGGGTATTTAAATATTTATCAGATTTTCTGGTCACTTTAGTCTGTTTTTTTATGTTTGTCAGTAGTTACTAATGTCACTAAGCTCTCTTAAGTTAATTTCTTTTCTTTTTTTTTTTAGAAACTTTCAGTAATAGTTAAAAAGTTGGTTGAATGAAGGGTTTAATATGAATTCAGTGTTTGTGTGATCTTTATTAGAAGTAATTTAGCAATACCATAAAATAGCCAGGGCTGCATTTAAAATATGTTTTTTAAATTTTCTGATAATTATCAATTTTGATCAAAATTATTATTATTTTTTTTAAACAAAACGCTTTTCTATATTGTCCAGCCCTGCTCCTCAGTCACCAGTCACCAAAACCTGCAATAATAACACCTATCTTTGAATTTGTTTGTTTGTTTTGGCCCATAAGCATTCTTCCAGTTGTTTTATTAGTATTTGAAAAAATTGTAGCGGAGCAACTTATGGCTCAATCTGTTTTTACCGTTCAGATGAACCATGTTATATTTGTATTGAAACCAATTAAAATGGGAGTGCCTTTGGGGTCTGCCCTTTTAGTATGTATATAAACATCTGTTTGCACTGATGCTGACTTGTTGTCATATGCTGATGACACTGTGCTCTATACTCACGGAATCTTCTGTGAACCACATGGAGAAGATATCAATGCCATAACTGAGAGTGTGAAAGATTATATAAACTGTGTGAAAAGGTGGAGGTGGTGGAGGAATACAATTACCTTGGAGTTCATCTAGACAACAACTAGACTGGATTTGCAACACAAAGGCATCTACAAGAAGGGACAGAGCAGACTCTACTTCTTAAGGAAACTAAAATCATTTAATGTCAGCACCAAGATGCTGCATACCTTCTATTAATCTATTGTAGAAAGTGCAATCAGCTTTTAAGCCATCTGTGGGGCCAGCAGCATTAGAGCCAGAGACTTAAAAAGACTGAACAAACTGGTCAATAAGGCAAGTTCTGTGCTGGGGATAACTCTGGAGCTGCTGGAGCTGATTGTTCAGAAGAGAATGCTGCTCAAGATTCTGAAAATAATGGACAATTCTTTGCATCCTTAACAACAGAGTGAAGAAACAACAAAGTGTGTTCGGTGTTAGGATTTGTCAAGTCTAATGCAAGACAGAAAGGTACCAGAGATCATTACTGCCAGCAGCCTTAACCCTCCAAAACAAAGCAATATATTCCTCTAATTAATAATTATTATTATTGATTTTTTTTTTATATTACAACATTGCAATTTCCCTCTATTGTAAATACATTTGTTGGTTGTTTTTGTTTTTTTATTACTTCATTTTTCATTTTAATTTAATTTCATTTTTGACCAAGTGGCAACCTCCGGCGGTAAAATGTGAAGCCTATGCGTAAGTCCAAAAAATTGCAGTTCACCCCTCATCCACTAGGGGGTGGCTCCAAAACATAGTCCATCCCCATCAGCTACCATGTTATAAAGACCAACTTCACAGCGGAAATAAACATGTTTAAAGCCTGGTACAAAAAAACATTTCAGGATTAATAGGTCAAGTTTACCTTCATTACAACTGTGAAGGGGGTGAATTTTTTTCCAACTCATGCATTCAGATGTTATTTAATCTTGAAATTCGGCACAATTAGGGGTGTGTCCTTTTGATTGACGGGTAACCAGTATTTGCGGCAAGAAAGGAAAACGCAGCACAGCGGTTTTAAGCTTAGCGCACCTTAGTTTTAGTCCGCCTACCTCCGTTAGCTGGTTAGCTACCGTTAACTCACAGTCCCCTTCTCAGCTCCACCTCTTTCCCCATTTGGGGATTTTCCGGGAATGACGACACGCATGACGCTACTGTGATGGGTTGATATAACATAGGTATACATAAACATAGGTATACCCCCCCCATAGCTTTGTAGCTTCTTAAGATTAAGTAATTCATAAGGTGATTTCATTTTAGAGGAGGTAAAATGGTTAAAAACAGTAACAAGGTTTACAATAAATAGTAGAACATAACAATTCATTAAAGAGTTAAATAGTGGTTAATAATCTGTTATTTGCATACTTTGTTTATAAGGATTTTGTCATTTTGATCAATACAATCCATTATGCACAGGTGAGCAGCTAATAAGCCTTATATTCTCTTGCTCTGGGATCAATTGGTTCACCTACCACTAGGGGGAATTGCGGCGCTGTTTCCTCATTGCAATAAACCTACCACATGAGGGAAGCAATATTAATTCTTTCTACCCTAATTCAGGTAATGGTGAACAATATGAATGTCTTTACAGTAATTACAGTGTTTAAACATATTGTAGTTTGTTTCATGTTAGTTTGATGAAGTCAAATCAAGGTTTTATACTGTTTTGAGACATAATTGCTTTACCTCGACATGTGCGTTTGCCTCGAAAAAAATAGCAGTAGCTTACTTATTTTGTTCACAACTTTATTTGTAGTTTTTGTTCAGCATATTCTCTTCCATTGATTGCCATAGCAGGAGAACAACAATGTATATTTGTTCAGTATTGTTTACTTGTACTGTGGATTGCAATAAACCTACCGCATGAGGGAAGCAGTATTTAATCACTCTC
Source organism: Rhadinocentrus ornatus (assembly GCA_037177495.1). Taxonomy (NCBI): domain Eukaryota; kingdom Metazoa; phylum Chordata; class Actinopteri; order Atheriniformes; family Melanotaeniidae; genus Rhadinocentrus; species Rhadinocentrus ornatus. Next base: position 22,450,232 of record JBAMHW010000016.1, on the reverse strand, counting down.
GTGATTCTTACTACCCTAATTCAGGGGTACAACACTGCCAAGATGGCGATGGTGGGAACTGCCCAATGAGCTTCTATTCAGCGCTTCAGAAACCTACGGGTGACGTCGTCCATCTTTTATATACAGTCTATGGTTTTGACATACAATATTTTTGCGCCTGACTAGAACAATTTGCAGTTGAAGCTGGGCTCTCTTTCTGTCCAATTAGAAAAGTAGGACATTAACAGGAAACTGTTAAACAAGGCTACAAATAAATTGGAGCACAGCCACCATTAACTATTGTCAGACAAAGGTTTGACACAAAAATTTTGTGTTCATGTTGATTTCCATTGCCTGAGCCCTTTCTTTTCCTTTTTTGCTTCTGAAAAGTAAATATTATTGAAAAGTCTTCAGTTGCCTCCTTGCATGTGAATCCCTTACTTTTCCGTATTTTGGGCATTTACTTGTGAAAGTGCATTCTTAGAAAAGTAATCACTGTTATCTAACAAGCCCACCAGGCCAGAATTCACAGGTGATAATAATTCAGTTATGAAAACCGGCAACTTACTCATTTTTTGAGCTGTTTTTAATTCCCAGTGCTACATATCTCACATGTGGGATTTCAATTTCATCTCTGTTCAGTTATCTTTTAGTGGCATCCGTTTTTCAGGTCAAAACCACTTGCATCATTGAATTCAATTTACTCTTCCAAAACAATAGACTGTGCTTACCTTTTTGACTATAGAATATCTCATGAGGCTAGACCTCTTAGCACTTTCCTGTTATATTATAACAGCCTCCCTTTCATTTTACAGTTCTCTTGTGCCCACAGTTGTTTGCTTTGGAGCTTCTGTGTCCACCATGTGCATTGCCTTAACTGTGATTTGAGGGAAAAGAAACAGTCTTGCTACATTTTTTATTAAGCAAACTCATTTTCCTCCTGCCCACAGCAAGAGCATGAAAGTTAAAATTATACAAATACACAGTTGTGGGGCTCTTATCAGAGTGGTAACCCATATTCTAAATAGATTTAGAGATATATTCTTTAATCTCACTGAAATTGCACAGTAAATCTTCTTGTGCCTCATGAGATGGCTGATCCTTAGCATGTTCAAGTTATTTGAGTGTCTTGTCAGTGTGCCCCCCTGCACAATGCCCAAATGCAAAAGCCATGCAGAGATAAATACTTTAGAATCCTGCATGCTTTTATTGTCCCTGAGGGGAAAACAAGCCATTGTCAAGAAACTTCTCTTTGAACCTGAAATCCCTGCAGATTAACAAGGAAGTTCGGTTACAGCGTTGTTCACTGAGCATCCTGAAAATAGATCAGAATATTTTTCAGGTAAGCCGGGGGTTACATTCACCAGAAAGTCTCAGGTTCAACATTAAAGTCAACATGTGAGTCAAAAAGATGAGAATTCCATCTGTACTCAGGCACACGGCTTTTAATGCCATTATGTGGATACTAATTCAAAATTGAAAGGTAAAATCTGTGACAGAAGTGAATTGTCCAATCTTTTTCAATATTCATGAAAAGAAAAAAATAAGGTCAAGTTAAGAACTGTTACATATCCTAAAAAATTAAGGCTATTTCTATAAAGCCAGATTTTTTGTTCTGATAAGATTCAGAGCTCTTGCTAAGTTTGCACCTATTTAAAGGTGCCCTTTATGCTATTTTTACAGTGTTATAGTGTTGAATACTCATCAGACCAGTGAGTGACGCCATTATTTATCACATAAACAAATGTTTGAGTTTTCAAGTGTGACTCTACATTAAGTTTCCATGGCGCTGAAAGAGAGTTTTTTCTACTTTGATATTTCAGTTATGTCCCAGGATGGTAGGGGCCTCAGTGATTGGTCAACTTCTCCAGATTGTGCATGTTCACGAGAAGAAAGGCACATCCACCTTCACTGCTCAGTGTAATGTGCTCGACACACGGGGGGCGAGCGACAGGCGCAGGTGCAGCTCAAACTCCATCAAAATTGTGCCTACATCTTTTGCCAGGAATTTTGGTCTCATGGTAGACAACCAGCTAAGCTTTAAGGTCCATGTTGCCACGGTTGCCCGATCCTGCCGATTTGCTCTCTACAACATCAGGAGAATCAGACCCTACCTGGCAGAATAGATGGCACAGCTCCTTGTCCAGGCTCTGGTCTTTTCACTCATTGACTACTGCAACTCCTTACTGGCAGGCCTGCCTGCCTGCTTGCTCAGTTAAACCTCTGCAAATGATGAAGAATGCAGCAGCACGTCTGGTCTTCAACCAACCCAAAAGAGCTCATGTCACTCCGCTGCTAATCGCGCTTCACTGGCTTCCAGTTGCAGCACGCATCAAATTCAAAGCTCTGCTTCTGGCTTACAAAACAATAACCCAAATGGCTCCTGTCTACCTTTACTACTTAATCCAGAGCTACACTCCCTCTCGACAGTTACGCTCTGCCACCGAAAGACACCTAGTGCTCCCACCACAATGATCGTGAAACGGTGAAATTAGTAGCTAGACTCTTTTCCTCTGCTGTTCCCCAGTGGTGGAACAATCTACCAGACTCTGTTTGATCCACAAAGTCCTTATCTACTTTTAAGAGCAAACTAACGACTCACCTATTTAATGAGCATTTTCGCACTTAGCTTAACTCCTCTACTCATTGGAATGAGTTAGAAGGATTTGTCCAGCTTTTTGCCACAACTCAGCAATTAATAACTTATGCCCAAGATGATATTGTGTGATGAAATTGTGATCTCATTAATAAACAAAGTACTATTGTACCGAGGGAAGGAGTAATAAAAAAATTTTTTTTTTAAAACAATGCCACTAGCACTACACGACAGCATCTGTGTCCAACTGGACAGTGGTCTGACTACTACTTAATCATGATGTCCCCTCACAAATGTAAGTCGCTTTGGAGAATAGCGTCTGCTAAATGACTGTAGCAGAAACCCAACACCTGGGACGCAACAAACAGCAGCGACGGCAGCAGTGTCATGCATCACGCTGTTGAATTGCACTTGGTTGATCTTCAAAAAATTTGATTGGTTATGACAGTGTTTCCCAATCCAGGTCCTCGGGACCCCCAGCCCTGCATGTTTTAGATGTAACCCTAATTTAACACGTGAATTAAATGAATAGCTCGTTAACAGGCTGCAAAGAACTTGGTGAGGAAGTCCATTAATTTGAATCAGGTGTGTTGGAGTAGAAACACGTCTAAGACATGCAGGGCAGGGGGTCCCAACAATCTAGATTGGGAAACACTGGGTTATGACATTGAAGGGAATTTTGACATTTTCAGAGCAGTCCATGACAGACAAGGTATCAAGGATGAATAGTCAGAAGTTTTTGCCCGAGTTGACAGATCTTTCTGTTGACTCTACTGTACAAAAGAAACAAACAACCCAGGGTTCATCCTATTTTTCAAACAAGGAAACAGCATGGTGAATATCATCATTTGATGGCGAACCTCAAGGCTGATCCAAATAAATCCAGGACCTACTTTCAGACAAATTTAGCCTGGTGCCACGCGGCTGCCTTTTTATTTACATCTCTATAATCTTTGCGTGAAGAATTGTAAAGTATGGGAAAGTCAGACACAGCTAAAATTATATGTTCCTCCACATTGAAAGTTTTTGCACACTTTACTGTATAGCATGCTCTCAGCTCATTGGTCAGTCAATGAAACCCTCGCTGGTTGGTTGTGGTGCCATGCGACAGTGACAAAAATTTTATATTTTTCATCTTTCTTGTCTCGTGTCTCAAGCCCCCCTGCTGTGCCCGTCTATGTGTATCTATGCGAACAAGCGCAACATTTCACATGCACGAATGTTGCTTGGCTGATGGAAGGCAGCGATTTTAGCCTTATCGCACAAGTTCTATAGTGTGTCATGTGTCAAACTTTAGGCGGAAGACGTCACGGACACAGCAACGTTTTCAGTGTCAAGATGTTACACAAGAAATGCTTCTTGGGCCGTGTGGGAAAGCTACCCGAAGGAATTAGACAGCAATGGTTGAAGTTTGTTTTTGGGATCCTGCCACAGAGTTGCACCAACAATTGTATTTGTTACCGGCACTTCACTGAAGACTGCTGGGGGAATAAGGGCAGGTACAAGAGAGATTTGTGACCAGGTTTTAGCTGAAAGGAGGGTCTGTTCCTACAATTACCCGCGTTTCTGATCTTGAGCCACAAGCTGTGAGTAAAACCGAATAAGCTGTCTCTTTTTGTTTTGATAGTGTGTGACCAACAGTCAAACTAAAGGAATTAACCCACACTTACTTATGCTAATCGCTACCAACAGGTAACACACATGAAATGATGACCAGAAAGTTAGCGACCAACACTGTAGATGGAAATGCTACAAACGGGCTAAACAACCAGGCTAAAAACACCCAGTTGATAAGCTACATGAAACAATAGATGTACATGGAGTGGCTAGAAATACAGCTAACAGTGTAACAAGGCATGAAAATGTTAGCAAATAGCATCATTACCTTATCTATTTCTAGGCAGTAGACGGTCTACGATCTGTTGGCATTGTGGTACATTTGCCACATGAGTGAAGGATGGCAAACAACATTATATTGGACAATAGCTGGTAAGCAGAGTATTTACCAAACAGATAACCAAGCATTCCTTGATGAGGGTTGCTGAGTTGATGTCGGTTGCTAAGTTGCTGTCGTTGCTGAGTTACTCTGGGTTGCTGAGTTGTTCACTTTCATTTTCAGGTTACGATTCGGGCTCGAATATGTACGACTATACACTTTTGTTGACATTGTTTACTAAGTATTTATATTACTTTGGTTTGTTTACAAATTTCGGCGGGGTTTCTATGACAAAAACAGTGTGCGCTCCCTACAACTACTCCCGGCAGTTGACCAATCAGAGGTAACCTGCATCAGGGGGAGACAGGGCTCAGGGCAGAAGAGTCTGATTCTGCTTGTTTCTGGCAGAGACTGATCTTAGGGCCAAAAAGGATCGGTATAAAATAAATAAAGAGGTTTGTGAAAAATGCTTGATTGTTTCCTGCCCTTGTGGACTCACATATTAAAATAAATTTGCCTGAAATGAGCATAATAGAGCCACTTTACGCATTTAATAACCACATAAACAGAAACTATTCAAACACAAATCCTCAGTTTCCTAATTGGATATTTATTAGTATATATATCCATTTTGAAAAATCTCAATCTATGTTTTCTTTTAAAAGATGGTTTCATATTCAGATTTCAGTCACCATCCAAGCAAAGATATTGCTTGATGTTGATCTCCTGTAGTGTACTCTATCTTGGATGAAGTGAATGCATGCTTTCGTTATCAAATATAGGCTTTTAAATGGCAGATGTATGACTGATGTGCCAAAAAACACTTAAAAATTGGATATTTTTTATTTAAATAACTATCCTTAAAGCATATAATCCAGGGGTCTGCAACCCTTACAATCCAAAGAGCCATTTTTCCCTCAGCCCAGCTAAATAAAACCCATTTAGAGCAGCAAATGTTACTAGACCTTTTGAAAAAAGACAGCTTGCAATATTAGATAAATATCTACTATAGGAAATTAGTTGTAATTTTTTAAGAACACAATTTTTTATTTCTATTTTAGATTTTAAAATTAAGCAAACAAAACTTTAGCAGTGGACACTAATAAGATATTTCTGAAAAATTATGTTAAATGTTATGTATTTTTATATGTTGTGGAAATTCAATGCAATTATTCCATTAAAAAAAATGCATTTCTTATATCTATAAATTTAAAAAAAAATTGTTAGTTCTTTAGCATTTTTAGCCATGTCTCAAGAGCCATTGTGCAAGGTCCAGAGAGCCACTTATGGCTCCGAAGCCACAGGTTGCAGACTCATTTATGTGGTGTAGTAAGCTTATATTGTGGGAGATGCTGACATCTGCTTCCATGATGCTAATGTGTGTGACAGTACTGGCTGATATTTAACAATCTTTACCATGTCCATATTCATTTAGTGGGATTGTCATTAGTAATAAAAGTTTTACTTTGTGACAAGGCTGTTTAAAAAGGGCTCAAATTTATTACCGATCATGCTGTAGGGTCATACACAAATTACTTTCTGTCACAAGGTTTAATTCTGCACCAAGACAGCAGCGGGTGAGGAAGTTTATTGACAACTTGAAGTATGGTGATGATGATGGTGCAAGAAGGCAGAAAAGTAAGTATTTCATTTGTGGGCTTCAGACCCAAATGCTTCCCAAAAAAGGCTTTACTAAGCTGGTGGGTGCAGACATGGCTGGAAGTGTTCCAAGCCACAGGTTTCTCCAGAGCAAAAGAGGACCAGTGAGGGCAGGCAACTGGGGAAAAACATAAACTCCTGTGATTATGTGGCCAGTGTCTCACTAAAGGTAGACCAGACAATCTGGTGCCGAGTAATGGTGAGACCAGGGTTGTATATTCTGCAGACTGATGAGGTTGATTAAGAACAGCTGTGACCAGAGAACCTGCCAGAGTAGGAAAGCAGCCATGCACACGTCCAGCCTAACACAAACATACACACAGCAGGCAGAGACAGAAGAAAAAAACAAAACTGTAGTCCCATTGTGACACATTCTCAATAACAAAAAATTTCAAGCTAATTTTGGTACTTGGAAAAATGTCATGGAGGAAGGAGAAGTCATGTGGAAACAAGTTTCATTACACAATTTTGTGATCATCCATTTCTTAATTCTCAAAATGTTTAGCAAAAGTCTAAAACAGAGAGCATCGTGTATAGATAGACAGACAGGCAGACAGACAAACAACTACACTGTTCAAAAAAATAAAATAAAGGGAACACTAAAATAACATCCTAGATCTAAATCAATGAACTATTCTTATTAAACACTTTGTTCTTTACATAGTTGAATGTGCTGACAACAAAATCACACAAAAATT
>JBAMHW010000016.1:22407724-22420234 GCA_037177495.1 Rhadinocentrus ornatus | reverse complement strand
ATAAAAAAATAATAATTATGTATTGTTCTGTTCCTCATCACCTGACGGGACACTCAAACTTCACATTTATGAATCTCCGTGGCTTCCGTAGTCGTAATAACGCTCTTAAACGGTGAGGCTTCAGTAGAGCACTACTTGGTTGCTTGTAATATATTAGCGCACCACTAGATGGGAGTAATTCTTACACACTGCGGTTTTAAATAAAAATAATTACACTCCTCAACTCCTTGTAGGCTGTCTATTCTTCTGCAGCCATCATCTCATGTGATAGACCATAAAAAACATAATAATCTTATGCTATCAACCGGCTCACATGTTTAAATCTTAAGATGTATGATGCAATTTTATTTTATTTGATGATTAATCTTCCGGTGATATTGCTGCAGTCTCTAAACAAGAAGCTGTAAAGTGGCTCCAGTGGTGCTGTGGGCAGTGATCAATGTAAATAAAACAATAGATAAATAAAAAACGTACAAAAAACAAAACAAAAACTTAAACAGCCCAAACTACTGCAAGCTGCTTGCAATCCTCTCTAGGTCACACACAAATGCAGCTAGATCAGAACATCACATCATACCATCATGGTACAAATGAGGTAAAAAAAAATGGTGCAACTTTAAAGTAAATAAAAAAGAAGGAATTCTGCACATCAGTGGAGTGTTGCAGCCTCAGGAGGAGGTTCAGAGATGACAGAGCCTCCATCATCAGAGAAACTCGATGACTTCCTGCCAATACATTTAAGAAAAAGAAACTGAGCTGCATCACGTACACACCATCCACAGCTATGGGTCAGGAGGTGGACACACCATCCACAGCTATGGGCCAGGAGGTGGACAAGGACGAGGTCAACACCTCCGCTGCAGCTGATCTGAGACATCTCAGACCTCAGCTGCAGAGGGACACCAGTAAATGGCTTCAGGTGACATAAACAGAGAAAACTAATCAGTTACCTACATTTAAGTTGTGGCATTTTATTAAGGTACTAAAATAGTTTTGTTGCTCAGGTGTAAACCATCAGAGCTTAGAGTTCTTTTTCCAAGTCCATTTACAGTAACATATTTCAGTGTATAAACAAGCATTTCAGTAATTTGTAGTCTCCCACTTTCAAATGAAAGGAGTTAACTTGGGGTAAGCACAGTCTCACAACAGGTTGAAAATTTGCGTGGCAGTGTGCACAGATCCACGCAGTTGTTTGTAATACATCCCAACGTGTGCGTGGAACATGTCATACAGAACATTTTGATGTGTACACAGCGTTCATACATGCTAATCTAACTGAAGAGCAGCATTGTGAAAGTCTTCTAGGTCATTGCTCAAGCAGAGATGTTAGCTTTATACAAAAGTGGTCTTGAATAATTATTTAATCTAAATAAATCACTGGATTACTCCTCAAGCTTGTCTTGCGGCAGGCCTTTATGGTCTTCATTCAGATAGTTCATACTCCCAGCAAAAATGTTCAGGCAGAAGTTAAACCTTCCACTTTGAAGGATTAGTTAAAGAATTAACTTAGTCTCTTGCAACTGATTTAATTTAATCCAGAATAAGCCAAGACTACTAACTTTGAGAGGGCAAAGGCAGACAAGCTGGAAGGCTGTATTAAACTGTTTTCTAATTCTCACTCCATAATCTCCCAATGATACGAAACCCTACAAAACATGTGTCTCCCAAAATTGGATCATTTTAAGAAGGAATGGAAGAGCCTGGCTCCTTAATGCCCCTGAAGGTGTGGGAGGAAAGTTTAGAGCACATCCAAGAAAGTTCAATTAATGCCCAACACTGCCTAATCCAATTTAAAATCCTACATAGGTTACACTACTCCCAAGACTAAATTGTATAGAATATTCCCTGGTTTGCTCTCTGTGTGACATGTGTGGGTTTATGGAGGATAACTTGTCACATAGCTATGCACTTTACCCCAAATTACAAGAATTTTGGTGTTGCAGTTTTCTTTTTTATTCTCCAGGAAATTTGATAAATTCAGACAGCAAAAAAATGTATCTTACTTGTATGGAAAAAGGAAGAAATGCCCTCCTTCAAACAGAACTGAGAGATACTCTGCAGTGACAAGAGCATACAGAGTCAGCCCTAGCCACTTTGGTACCCTAGGCGAGATTATGGTTAGGCACTCCTAGGGAGGAAGGTAGGTTTTAAAGAGTTACACAGAGGTGGGGCAGGGAAATATTGTTAGTACTGTCAGTTATGTACTGTTATATCTGTCTTTTGCTTTCTGGTTCCTTTTTTCATGCATGTGTCCTTTGTTCTTCTCTGCAATCTTACCTTTAAAATGTCATTGTCAATGAAAGTGTCGTGTTAAATGATGTCTCTTGATAAACATTTTTGAAGCATAATAAACTAAAACTGGCACTTTTTTTAAACCAAGACTGCAAGTGATTTTGAGTTAAATCAGCTACAGCAGGCATTTTAGTCTAAGGCTCTTACTCCACAACCAGCCCTCAACGTTTTTGGCCAATATGGCAATACCACATAAAGAGCACACCCAGACTTGTAAGGAAGAAGCTTTCAGTGCAGTCACAGGTGAGTGATCAGTCAGGCATTTCTAGGGAGTCATGCCCATGGGAAGCCAAGTGCAGGGGAAAAAAACACACACAAGAAAACCCACAAATCTCATCACATAAAGCCAAATGCCATCAGTCTGTGTATTAAAAAAAAATAGAATAGCCAGTTGGGTTCAGACAGGTGTGGAAGTTTTTTAAACTGCAGAGCTGAAAGCTGCTGATGCTGGTCTCCACTAGACTACCATCCAAAAAAAACCTACATTTTCTCATTAAACGCAAAATCTACTTCTTTTTCTTCAAAGTTGTTATGGCAACATTCAGGCTCTTATGATCAGTATGTTGTGTTTAGCTTTTTTGGGAGCTTTTTTTAAGGCAATATCTTAATAGATATGAGTCCTAAAAAATGAATTTAGTATCACTCTTCAGCTCCCCCAAAGAACAAGATTGCAGTTTTGGCAGTTTACAAACCAAAGGGTGAAGCCATGTTGTTGTCATTTATTTCCTACACAGTGTATGGCTGAAGACTTATTGTCTGAGTTTCTTGTATATTTAGATCCAGACAGACAACTAACTGAGCAAAAACCATGTACTTGAGGAGAGCGTTGTGTTAGTCAATCATACATATAACAAAAGAAAAACGTAGCTGTTCTTTGTGTGATAGATTATTCACAGAGGCATCATTCAAAGAGAATTGAAAATGCAGCAGTCAGAACAGTCATGGTTTATACATCCATGCATTGGGCTTTATATCCAGATGTGTTTAGCATTAATGCTGCATGAATAGCTGGTTCAGTATAGGGAGCATTTTTGTGCGGCATAAGTGCTAACCATTCAACTTGATGAACAACAATATACAACCCTTTATCGATGTGATAAAGACAACAGTTTGACTGAAATGTCATGCGTCTTTATTAGTGACATTGAGTGATTAAATGTTGTTTGAAACACAAATTCTGAAACAGTACAAACTACTTTAAAAGCAGTTAAGAACACAACAGTTTTTAATCAAGCAGCTCAGAAAGCCCAGAGTTTATTACTGCTCTTATAGTATCCTCTTGTGACTGCAGATTTAACGACTGTCCTCTTCAGACAGGAAGGACAGTTCTGTTTTTTTGTTCAAAGACTATAAGCTATGGCTGTGTTGTGGAAGGGTGGGTGGAATCAGAGACTGACTTTGACATCAAAAGCAGGAATTTGTGTCTCCGACTTAATCAGTTTTGGGTCCTCTTGGCCACAGATTCCCTAACCTTGACTACAAAAGGAACTGCTTGTGTGTCTGTCTATCATTGAAGTCCTTCATTATGTTGTGCTTTGTGTTTAAATAATTAGCCATCCTCTGTTTTGTAGTTTGACTTGTGGGTATTTAGTACACGGTAGCAAAATAATGATAAACTTGGGTTTTTTTCTGTATGAAATAAATGATGATAAGACTCTGTCTGTATGTTGCCCATTTTGCTAACAAATGTTAACACTAGCCAGCTCTGTCTTAAATACTAAATAGTGAATGTACAAAAATAACGTACATGGCAAACATTAAAGATGTTTACCATGTTGTATCCTTTAGTTTCCCACCTTGTTTTCCAAAACATCTGTATTCGCATAGCCGTTCACTCCACAGTTATTCTCCACTCTCCCTGTATTAACACTGCATTCAGTGTACCCAAGAAGGTGGAAATTTGACATTCGCTCTAAGCAGGACAAAAACGAAGAAAAAGAAACCATGGCTGCCACCAGGTTTCTTTCTTAACAGAAAATAGATCCCAACAGTGATAATACAGCATGAAAGTCTCTTTTATTATTACAGTAGCTTTTTAAGGAACCAGACTTTGTGATCCAGGCTTTCAGAAGGTCTTTCAAGGTTTTTTATTGGCTGCTATTTTCACTTTTTAGTCTATTCTTTGTACCTGATTATTTTTAGGGTTATTGGGGTTGGACAGTGTATTTTCTTTAGCTGTAAAGAGAAATTAGCTACTAATCCTTGAAAAGTATTTTGTCTTATGATTCACTGAATCAATATTTTTTTGTTTTTGACAAACGTCCTAATTGAAATTCTGATTTCAAAACAAACAATATATTCCCCAGTTTTTTAGGATTCGCTGCCACATCATGTTTCTAGGCTAGTTTGTTTGTTTTATGTCCTAGTTTGTTTTTTGTTTTTGCTCTACGTATGTTCTTGAACGTAAACTGTTTTGCTCTTTTTCTCCCACTTTCCAGTTACTACACTCCCTAAACTCTCTCGACATGCAGCGTATTGTATAACCTGGAAATAAACTTTATGTTCTGAATTTATCCTTGCTTGGATGATGCTGTTACTGTTTCACATTAACCAAAAATGAGCTTAAAGAATTAATTATAGAAGAGCTGACGGTAAAAACAAATTACATAACAGACAAAAGGTAGAATTCAAGTGAAATTCAACCTGCCCTGTCTATATATAAAACAGTCCCAACAACTGGTGGATTAAATTAACTGTTTGAACTCACTGTTGGAAGCACTTGTCACACAGGCAGGAGAGCAGTATGCTCTTTATTGATTTATAACCAACACTTTGGCAAACTCCCTTTCATCAGATGAAAATTCTCTTTTAATGTGTGTTTCACATATTTGACTCATGGGCTAACAAATTATTTAATCCCCAAAAAACTAAATCTACTCACAAATTTCATCAATAGAAATTGAATCATCCATTTTTTAGACCCACTTGTCCTTTGCATCATCTATAGGATCTACCTCCCATCCTATCTGACATTGGATAACTGGCTATTTAAACTGAGTTTACTTGAATGGTATTGCATGACCGGTGCAATAATGTTGATTACATGCTCAAAGGAGCAGCACCTGAAGGACAAAGGGATTAACAAAGCTGTCCTTTAACTTGCTAAAAGCTTTCATGAAAAGTGTTTGCACACAGTTTTGTTGACCATAACTCCAAATCCACTTCACCCTGCACATTCCTGCCCTTGCGTCTGGTTCCAGATCAAATAAAGTTTTCTGTCTCCTGGCTGTACTAAGTCTTCATCTCTCTGTTCATCCACCAATCTGAAGATTGATTGCTCAAACTCTGACTTCTTCAGACATTTTGTAGCTTTCTATGGCAACATATGGCACATCCCTAGTATTCACATTGGTATGCGAGTCAATATTCTGTTACTTTGGATAAAACATGTCAGCTAAAACAGCAAAAACAAAGAAGATGAATCTCCATTAAATCTCCAGTGAGTGTATGAAGAAATGCACAGACCTAATGTGATTAAACCTTAAATCTTAAGTTCAAGCAGCTTTTAGGTGAATTTCTGACAGCTCATTTAAGTTTGTTTAGCTTATTTAGCTAAATAGTTTTTAGTTATAAGCTCAACTTCTATTTCAAAGACTAGCATGTTATACAAGTGGAGTAAACATGATTCTCATACAGTAGTAAATTCTTAAAGTTTCTGATGATCATAACTCCGTGCTTTTTTGTAAGAGAATCCCTTTTGCAGACTTGAATGTCAAATGATGAGGAAGATGTGAGCTTTGACTTGCTTTAAGGAGAAAAAAAAGAAGAGAAAAAAGAAGAAAAAAATGCTAGCTTCATTTATTATTGATGGTTTCTGCATGTTGTTTGCCGTAATATCGATACCTTGGAGGCTCCTGGGGCCAAAGTGCATGTATTCTTTGTATGAGCAATGTAGCAAAAGCATTTTGAATTTTTTATTAGGGGGGCTGCAAGTAGAACATTTTATGTGTACTTCTTTACATTTTGTGTTTGATCAGAAAATAGATACTGCATTGCATATATAAAATAATGCTTTCTAGAAATACTATTGTGAACACATTAACAAGTTGATCCTAGGTTTGGTCGTTATTGTTGCATCAAGTGTAATTAATAGTGAAGATGTCCACATTTTTTTGTCATGCGAACACCTTGGCACTGTTTTGATTCTAAGCTCAGGTTTGATGTCAGTACTGAGTCCGTGGTTAAGAGGGGCTGCCAGAGAATCCATCTGAGAAGGAGGCTGAACTCTTTAAATGTCAGAGTGATCATTTTAAAGAACTTTTATTTTTTTATTCATTAAAAGCATCTTAACATTTTCTTTTATCTGTCGGTTCAATGGTTAAACTCTGAAAGACAAGAATCTGCACTTGTTTAAACTTGTCAAGAGATTATTGGAATTAGACAAAGAGATTTGTCTTCCTTGTGGAAGCTTCAGGTTATTAAGAAAGCAAAGACCATCATCAGTGATGTATCACCATGTCCAATGAGTTTGCTTTGATGTCATCAGGCTGGTGCTACCAAGCAAGGAGAACCAATAGTCTGCATCTTTTATTCCTTCAGCTGTCACGCTTCGAAACGTAGAAGAGTGGTAGACTAGTGGTTATAAAGGTGGGCTTGGGTCTGGAGAATCTGGGTTCAAGTCCCTAGGCTGGCAACCAAGGTAAAAACCACTGGGTGCTGGGTCTTGCAGCACACTGCTCCTGGCAACTAGGATGGGTTAAATGCAGAGAAAGAATTTCCCCACCGTGGAACTAATAAAGGATTATTATTATTGACAGCACTTGTATAAAAATTCCACTTTTTCTGTCATTGCTTTACTTTAGCTGAGCTAGCAGGTGTCTTAGCCTGTATTGGTTTTTATTGTTTAATTGCTGATCATTTAATGTATTTATTTGTCATATCTTCCAACGACCTCATGGTGTACTGTGCACTGATAATGTCTGACACATTGCACTTTAAATGCTGACTGGTGTCTGTGATACAATTGAATTGCCTGTGCGGGATAAATAAATTTTTCTGAATCGGAATCTGAATCTGAATCACAATGATTCAGTTGCTGTCTTGTAAGAGACAGGGAGGATCAATGCATGAAAGCAGGGGGCCAGCAGCTACTATGGATTAGACTAAAGCAAATATGCAAGATATGGTAAATGCCAGACAGATTCCTGTCTCTTTCCATCACATCTCTATTCTTATTGTAAAGCCTAACAATGTTAGTTTCAACAATACGCTGCCAGAGACAGCAGCTGCAGGAGAACTCAGACTTCGCTGTCATTTCAATCCATAGTCAATTAATCAGGCTGAGCTTCCTGCCATTTTCCCTGTCAGTCATTTTGTGTGAGTGCTTCAGATAATGAGAATAGCAGCACAAGGGTAGGCAAGCAGATCAGGTGTTAAATGAGAAAATTTTACACACATTGCTTCCTGTCCACAAAGCTAATTAACACTGTCAAATTTGCTCCGTGTATTACTGTTTGTGTGCTTTGTGCCTTTGCTTCTGCTTCCATGTTAGATCCAATTGTTTTGTAATTCTGTTCTTCTGTTCTACACTTTTGAGTGGATTTAACACAGCTTAGGCTCCTTAAATTAATGTTGTTAAACATTACATACATCTTGTTATTCCTTAGTTATTTATATACCTCATGGAATCATCAAATGATGGAAAACTCAGTGCACCGGATGTTATTGCAACTCTTTAAAGAATACATACTTAAAATATTAATTGTTTAAAAGAACTCTTTTCCCTTGTCTGCTCTCTGTCTGGAGGCTTTCTGACTTGTTTGTCTTTTCACTGTTTTCTTAATCTGTCATCTGTTGTTGCAGCCTCATTTTCTGCAGGTCTTTCTGGAGAGCTAGCACCATCTACTGTTCATATCACTGACCAAGCCTTAATACCTACATAGCGGATGGAAATGCAAATAAATCCAAAATTTTTTGTTTGGGATACAAAAACAGCATCCAGAGCTGCTGGATGGTGGAAATGGAACACATAGACAGATATATTAAAGAAATCTAAAAGAAAAGAAGAAGACAATAAAGAATCAATATTCTTGCAGGCAATATTGAAAAAAGATTTGTAGCAAATTATATTGAACATAATTTAAAAGTTAAATAAATGAAAATTAATGAAAATTAACACTTTCCTTGTCAGAAAGATAAATGTATTAAGATAAGATTTAGATTTAAAAAAAATAAGAAGAAATTCAGAAAATTTTAATTAAGCCTTACAATGTTTAAAAACTTCTCATTGTATGGGCTAATCATTCTATATGTTATTTAAAGTATTCTTTATCATTCTTTTATATTGAGTATTTATCTGCTGTATCATAACACAACAAACTGGAAGCCTTTTCATTTCCACAGACTATGTGAATTTTAAAGAATATTCTTGAACAATCATTCATGCTTGATCATACTTAGTGAATGTTTAAAACAAGGATATTCTTTTAAGGTCAGCTTTCATGCAGTTTATTTTGCTGGTTGTCTTTTTTTTCCAACCTATTTGTGGGTCCGCTTAGACACTTTGCAGGTGAAGAACCCTGTAATTATTAAATCAGCAAAAGATGAGTTGCTGTCTGGTTTATTTAGACTATCGGTGCATTAAATCCACAGTATTGTGTTTTGTTTGTTTGTTGATTTGTTTTAGTTTTATTGTTGTTTCCTAAATTTAGATTAAAAAAAATATCCAAAAAGTGAGATTGTGACTTTATCAGATTCATGAACTGAAGCATCTTTTAGATTTAGTCCAGAAATGCCTTAACAAAGTTTATTTTCTGAGGGTAGAGTGACCTTTGAGCAGATAGAGCACCTGGACCTTTTAAGGGTTGAAGAGTTACTGAAAATCAACTCTGAAATCTACTACAAGCATCTGGAAGACTTTCTTTTAACTTCTTGATAAGTGAGACATCTATAGCATTCAATGAGACCACAGTATTTATGCAAGTGAATACTCCATTGCATGCACCTACTGCTCCGCTGCTTGGCTCACCAGCATAGAGCTTGTAAGGCACAGTAGACTATTGATGGTGTTTTTGTTTGTTTGTTTTGGATTTTTCTAAAATTGTGGTGCCATCTGCTGGAAAGAAAAACAAGTTACATGAAATGAACATTGTTTCAGAGAAGGAAATTCTCACCGACTGAACAAGACAAAGAAACCCTGTTTTTATGGGGGTATTTCTCTATTTTTAATCAAGAGCATAATTGTTCAATTTGTAGCAAGATATCTTGTTTTCACGCTCTAATATCATTTTGCTCTCTCTCTCAAAACCCTGCTCTAACACTCAAAATGTCAAATATATCATTCTTCCTTTCATAACTCTGCTCCTCTTCTCAAGTTTAGTGTTGCAGGTCTTGGATATTTTTCCTTACTCTTGGGTTGCTGAATGAGCTGTCTGTAAACTTTGTCTCAAGTGTTGACAGAAATTCTTCTTTGACTGGCTCAAGGGTCCACGTCGAGCCAGCATTTAAAACATTTTAAACAAATGAAGCAAACATATTTATAAGCATATTTACAAAGCGCATGGTAAGAGGAGATAAGAACAAGCAACAGATGACTTGTGCTTACTAGATATTATTTAGAATAGTTATGGCAGAGGGAATGAAAAAGTTTTTTGGGGCCAGTGAGACTTTGTAATATCTGCCTGAAGGTAGCAACTGAAAGGAGGTGTAGAGTGGGAGGGGTCCTGTGATCAGGGTGGCTTTCCTGGTCACAGAGCGGCTGTACAGTTCAGACAGATATATTTGGGGTGAGTTGATTATTTCACCGGCCTGAATTATTACACAGTTGAGTTTTGTTTTGTGTTTGATGGTGAGCTGGCTGAACCAGGAAGAAACGTTGAAGGTGAGTACAGACTCAATCAGTTATTTGTGCACCAAAGTTAAAATGTCTTTGCCGACACAGAAAGCCCTGAGTTTCCTGAGCACGTGGAGATGCTGCTGGGCGTTTTTGTAGACAGTGTCAGCATGTTTTTTGAAGGACAGGCAGGTGTCAATTTCAGCTCATGTCATATTTAAAACCTGTAACCTGCTCCACCTGTTGGCCGTGGATACTGATGGGTGTTAACAGAGGTGATGGAGAGTTGTATCTGCCCCCAAAGCACAGCTCCTTGGTCTTGGCCATTTTGAGTTCCAGACACATGTCAGAAAAAGTTTGAACCAGACTGCTGACTGCTGGTATTCAAACAGAGTCTGGGTGTCGCACAGGTGGGCCACCAGGGCCATGTCTTTAGAGTACTTAAAAAGTTGTGTTCCTCCAGCCCTGGGGCAGTCCTGTGTTTAAAACTGATGTTCTAGATTTGAAACCATTAAAAAGAACCTGTTAAGGCATGTCCTTTAAAATGCTCCCAATCCACAAAAACAAGAAATGTGGGGTGGACCTGCAGGTCAGAGAGGCAGTGCAGCAAGGTGTCTGTGTGGACAGTGTTAAAAGCTGGAGTCCACGAATAAAATCCTGATGTGTTTGGATGTGCAGAATGCAGTTGGTGGGTGACACAGTTTAAACGTGTGAGACTTGCATCCTCTACACTGAATCCAACACGGTCAACTTATGGGGTGAATCTGTTAACTATACCTTCAGAATACAACAGAGATCAGTGTAAGCTTTATAAAGTTATCTGTACTTAATATTAGATCTCTGTCCAACAAGTCACTGTTAGTTCATGACTGCATCATTTCTCACAGTTTAGATTATGTTTTTATGACTGAAACATGGTTAACAGAAGACACAAGTGCTACAGTTCTTCATGAAACAGCACCCCCTCATTTTAGTTTTATGAATAAATGTCGAAACGGGAGGAAAGGAGGAAGAGAAGCTGCCTTATTTAAAGATTCGTTCCAGTGTAAAGAGATTTCATTTGGTGATTTTACTTCATTTGTTTTAACCTTTTGCCTAAAATCCTTTTTTAATTATCTAGTAATCATCAGCTCCAGGACACTGTGCAAATTCTATTGATGAATTTTCTGAATTATTGTCGGTTATCTCTAATGATTTTAACCATTTTATCTTAATTGGGGATTTTAACATTCACATAGATAGCATGACAGATGGCAATGTCAAGGAAATGTCTTCCATATTGGACATGTTTGGCTTGTGGCAACATGTAAAAGAACCGATCCATATTCAAGGTCACATTCTGGACCTGGTTATTTCAAAAGGTGTTGATATTTCTTCTGTTGCAGTCACTGACTTGGCCTTGTCTGACCATTTTTGTATTTTGTTTGATTTACTGATCACTCAGAAAGTCCAAACAATCTGCTTCTCGGTTAGGAAGAGGTACATTAATGAAAGAACAAGTGCTAAGTTTGTGGAGAAACACCAATGTGGTCAACAACCTAAAAAAAGAATGCAGGAAAACTGAGCGGAAATGGCAGAAAAATAAACTTCAAATTTATTAAGAGCTGTACAAACAAAGCCTGTGTAACTATAACAATGAGCTGTGCAAGGCCAGATAGCTACATTTATCTGAAATTATTAACAAGAACGTCAACAATTCTCTTACTGTGTTTGCTATGATTGAAAAACTTACAAATCGTCCTGTACAGATAAGCCCAGAGCTCCTTTCCACTGAGAGATTCAACCAATTTGCTCACTTTTTTTAGCCAAAAATTAAAACAATTAGGCAAAATATTAATTCCACGCAGTGAAACAAGAAAACTACTCTCTGTTTAAAAGCTAGAAATTATTATGATGTTGTGTTGCAATTTAATATGGTCGATTTAAAAATCCTACAAGAAATAGTTTGGCATTTGAAATCAACAACATGCACTCTGGACATTACACCATCCAACTTTTTAAAAACAGTTTTTACCTCAGTAGAAAGTGATCTCCTACTTACAGTTACCAGCTCACTGGCAGCAGGCATTTTTACCAAGTCACTGGAGCAAATAAACACCTGGATGAGGGAGAATTTTCTACAATTAACTATAGACATAACTGAGATTATTCTATTTGGTAGCAAAGAAAAGAGGGTCAGCATTGGTAAACACCTGGAGACCGGATCTTAAAATCACCAACCAAGTTCATAACCTTGGAGTGTTGATAGACTCAGATCTGACTTTCAGCAGCCACATCAAAGCAGTTACTAAGAAGCTTTTTACCAGCTCAGAAACATCAACAGAATTAAAAGTTTAGTTTCCCAGAAAGACCAAGAAAACTCATCCATGCATTCATCTCCAGTAGGCTGGATTACTGTAATGGTCTTTTAACAGGACTTCCTAAAAAGAGCATTAAACATCTGCAGC
>JBAMHW010000016.1:22381602-22398741 GCA_037177495.1 Rhadinocentrus ornatus | reverse complement strand
CAGGGAAAGCCTGTAATCGATCCTTCAACCTTCCGGTTGAAAGACAACTGCTCTTCCTCCTAAGCCACAGCCACCCAAACCAGGGTCAACCAAAACCACGTCACCTGGAAAAGTTTTTCTTTTTGTGCGCTAATCACAAAGCTGATAAATATTCTTCAGAAATTTACAATTAAACTGATTTAAAAAGATGAGAGCCACTGCTGAACCAATGCATACAGATCGCAGGTACACCCAAATGGCAAATACTCAGCTTTAATTACGTCAGTGTACATTCTCTATTGAAAGGTTGTGAGGATGAATTTTGCTGCTAAATGAAAGTGGTTCTGTGAGTTTCACTTGTTTGCAATGGATTTGCCTGAGTCAACTATTAAAGCTTCAGACACTGAACTAAGAACATGTAATTGCTTATCTGATTTTTCGAGGGCAAGAGTTGGCTCAAAATGTTTTAAACTGACTTATGCTGATGTTTCAACATGCAACTTCTAGGTTGATCCAGTCATCGGTACCGTTGGCTTTGGATCTGGACTCCATGGTTGGGCCTTCACCCTGAAGCAGTTTGCTGAGATGTACGCAGCCAAGTTTGCTGCCAAAGGCAACACCCAGATGACGCCAGCTGAGCGCTGCAAAAAAGTGGAAGACATGATGAAGAAGCTGTGGGGTGATAGGTGCGTCTTAGGACAGTGCTCTTGCACAGTACAGTTGCAGTCAGAAAAAATGGTGGAAAGGCAAGCACACACCTGTTGTCATTCAGTGCATTACACATAATTGCATTGGCTGCTACATGTCTTTTCCAGGTACTATGACACCGAAAATGGAAAGTTTGTCAAGAGTGCAATTAGTGCTGATGGCAAGAAGTTCCCACGCACCTTCTGTGCTCTTGTCTTGGACCCCATCTTCAAGGTAAAAACATTAGGAGTTTTATTTAATGATGCAATTTGTTTTGAAGATGTAATTTTGGTATCCACTATAGTACTATTGATTTGTATGCCTGCAAGTGATGACTTCACTATTCTTCACTTTGACCTGACTAACCAGTGATGACAAACTTAAGCCTGAGCAGGTGCAGTGTATTTAGTCTTGGCCTGGTTTATGTTGAATTTTATAATGAATATTAAAAAAATTTCTTTAAGGTGTTTGATGCCATCATGAACTTCAAAAAGGAGGAAGCTGCCAAACTAATCCAGAAGATGGACATCAAGTTGGATAATGAAGACAAGGATAAAGAAGGTAAACCTCTTCTGAAGGCTGTGATGCGCCGCTGGCTGCCTGCTGGAGAAGCTCTGCTGCAAATGATCACCATTCACCTGCCTTCCCCCGTCACCGCTCAGAAGTACCGCTGTGAGCTGCTGTACGAAGGACCTGGAGATGATGAAGCTGCCATGGGTATGAAGATACATTTTTATCTTTAGCTTGCGTTTCTAAGGGAAAATGTAGCTTTTAATATGTGGATTAGAGCTGTTGCCTATTATGAGATCTAAGAAGAAAATCTGACATGGTTTCAGTCAAGTTTAAATTTTGTTTTTGGTCTGTTCAAATGTGATTTGTATATTTTTGGCACCCAGGTATCAAGAACTGTGACCCTAAAGGTCCCCTCATGATGTACATCTCAAAGATGGTACCCACCAGTGACAAGGGCCGTTTCTATGCTTTTGGACGTGTGTTTTCTGGAATCGTGTCCACTGGCCTGAAAGTGCGCATAATGGGACCAAACTTTGTCCCTGGGAAAAAGGACGATCTCTACTTAAAGCCTATTCAGAGGTTAGTTTATATGTCTGCCTTGTTGAGCTTTTATAGGTTTGAGGGTAGAGGTGTAATCTGAATGTACTGGTTCTTACTGTCTTGTTTGCTGCTAGGACCATTTTGATGATGGGTCGTTACACTGAGCCAATTGAAGATGTGCCCTGTGGTAACATTGTGGGTCTCGTTGGAGTGGACCAGTACCTTGTCAAGACTGGAACAATCACCACCTTTGAGCAGAGCCACAATATGAGAGTGATGAAGTTCAGTGTCAGCCCTGTGGTGAGAGTTGCTGTGGAGGCAAAGAACCCTGCCGACCTGCCCAAGCTTGTGGAGGGTCTAAAGCGTTTGTCAAAGTCCGATCCTATGGTGCAGTGCATCATTGAAGAGTCTGGTGAGCATATTGTTGCTGGAGCTGGGGAACTGCATTTGGAGATCTGTCTGAAGGATTTGGAAGAGGATCATGCTTGCATTCCAATCAAGGTGATTTGAAATGCTTTGATAAGACAGGTTACACTACGAAGCTAACTTTGTAGAAAAAATATTTTTTTTTTTAATGTAATGCTGGTGTCATTGTAAACATTACTGACTAAATCTTTATCATTTTTCAGAAATCTGATCCAGTGGTGTCCTACAGAGAGACCGTTAGTGCAGAATCAAATGTCATGTGCCTGTCAAAGTCACCCAACAAGCACAACCGTCTGTTCATGAAGGCCCACCCCTGCGAAGATGGCCTGGCAGAAGATATCGACAAGGGTGATGTTGCCCCTCGACAAGAGCTTAAGGCCCGTGCCCGCTACCTCGCTGACAAGTTTGAGTGGGATGTCGGTGAGGCCAGAAAGATCTGGTGCTTCGGGCCTGACGGAAATGGCCCCAACCTGCTGGTGGATGTTACCAAGGGAGTACAGTACCTTAATGAGATCAAGGACAGCGTAGTTGCTGGATTCCAGTGGGCAGCCAAGGAAGTAAGGGTTTTGATATGCAAGAAGATGTCATTTCTTTCCCACCAGGGGATGAAAACATACATTTTGTATTTACACATCTTGACTTTTTGTAGGGAGTCCTGTGTGAGGAGAACATGCGTGGCATCCGCTTCGACATCCATGATGTGACCCTGCATACAGATGCCATCCACCGTGGTGGTGGTCAGATCATCCCTACAGCGAGAAGAGTTCTGTACGCTTGTGAACTTACAGCAGAGCCCAGAATGATGGAGCCAGTTTACCTGGTTGAGATCCAGGTGAGTTACCTTTTTTTTACACTAAGAATAAGTATCGTTAGGGCACAGTTCAGTTGACTAGATATGTTACAATTACAAGGAATTACTGTAAAATCTATAATTGACCTGCCATTTACAAAAACAAATCATTATTGCTTATTATATCATGTTTTCTCTGCAGTGCCCTGAAACTGCAATGGGTGGAATCTACGGTGTGTTGACCAGGAGGCGTGGGCATGTGTTTGAGGAGTCCAGGGTCCTGGGAACACCTATGTATGTCATCAAGGCCTATCTGCCTGTCATGGAGTCTTTCGGTAAGTTCACTTTGTTTAAAAAAAAAAAATTCTCATTTTCTAAGTAATAATAATGACTCGAGTATGCAGGTCATTGGATTGGGGGGGGTAGATCCTAGGGCTAATAATTATTCAAATAATTCATTCTTGTTGACATCTAAAACTTTAACAATCAGGCAAACTTCTGTTTACATTTTTTCATTTATGTAAAACCCTCAGGCTGATATTGTAAATGGAGGCTTGTTCATTTGTTTACAGGCTTCACTGCTGACCTTCGTTCAAACACTGGTGGTCAGGCCTTCCCACAATGCGTGTTCGATCATTGGCAGATCCTTCCTGGAAACCCACTGGAGCCCACAAGCAAGCCTGGTATTGTTGTCCTTGAGACGCGCAAACGCAAGGGTCTCAAAGAGGGTGTCCCTGCCTTGGACAACTACCTGGACAAATTGTAAAAGCCTGGGCCCCGCCTAACTCTTCTCTCATTCCTCCCTGCCCAGCAAATTTAAGTTTATCTTGTGGGACCGGACTGTACAGAACAGTGAGCACTCGTGTTTGCCAAAAGGATCGACAATAATAAAGAAATTACCACAAAAATTGTAAACAATAAATAAAATGAAATAAAAAAATACATTTTTGGCTTTTTTCTATTATTGATGTGACTGGTTTGCAGCCCTGAATTGATCAATTTGTACAAGATGAGTTGGTCTCCTGATATATTTTTTTTTTATCCCCTAGATACAGTAGGATCTATTTTGGTACCACAATCTTCTCACTGCATTGACTAATGATGGCAAAGATTGAAACATTACCATGCTGTAATTCTATTTCCCTCTTTGTATAAACAAAAATTCTTCACAATTTCTAGCAAATTCTCCCAAATGTGAAAGACGAACAGACTGTCATTTTACAACAACCTTTAAGATAATTTTTTCTTTGGGTTTAGAGACCTTATTGTGATCTTGATTGTTTTATGAATTGGCTGTCTTAGACTTCAGTGGTTTAAAAAAAAAAAAGTTCTAAATATGAATTATGTTCCTCCAGCAATGAAACTAGTTGGCAATTTGTTCGAACCATTTTTTTTAAACATTTTTTTTTCCTTTCATTCCCTGACACAATGTTACACTTCAAGAATCTGAACTTAGACGGAAATCCTAAATCACGGGTTATTTAAGAGCGTTTTTACTTTTACCTAATCAAACATTTGAAAGTTAAGAACTGTAGTGAATCTTAAAAGGGAAGTATGGTTAAGAAGAACCTGAAAAAGTAAACATGCTGCCATTACTGCTCAGAATATAAAATATTGTACTAAGACAACTACCATCTCTGGTGCCATATTTGTGCGACTCAATGTTAAAATGACACTTCTATTAACCTTGTATAAAGGTTTTATCTGTACAAAAGCATAATAGCACACAGCATGAGTAGAAAAGGAAACAAGGAAGTTGTATAAAACAAATCTTAAGCAAAATACCATATAAGTTAAATTCCAATTCAGTGAATTTGGTGGATGATATAAAAATGAAGTCTGTAGTACAAATACCGTCTTCATTTTATTTTATTTCTTTTTTTCTGTGGTTTGGGTGGGGGGGGGGGTGTATTTGCCAACCAATCATAAGTCTTCTTATGGACCAATCAGATAACTGGAAGACTTCGCTTCCTGTTTGGCCGAACGACACATCGGGTATGATATAAACCTTTATCCAAGAAATGTTATTTTTTAAAACTAAATTACTAATATCCTTTGCAATAAATACTATACAACGTATGAATAACTTTTGTATATATTAAGTGCGCAATTTGAGTCAACTTTTTGTGTCAATTTGTCCGTTACATGTGTACGTGTGTGCGTATGTATATATCGTTGAAACCGACCAGTTAAACATTAGCCACAAGAAGTGTTAGCAATCGGGTTAGCCTAAAAACCAGCGTCCTTTTGATAAATTTACACTAAATTTTGAATTTTCTCACATCTTTTTCTACAACTATTCCCACAGACGTCTTCCCGCGGAACACCCGTTACGGATAAAGACTCGTTATCCGCATAAATAGTTAGTTCACCGTAAAGAGATCATGGGAGGAATCAAACAAGAGCAGAGTGATGCATCACAACAGCCCAAAGCTTCTCATTCAGTTGACCAACCACAAGATGAGGTGGGTAACGCTGCATCTGATCGGGATGAACTCAGTTTGTGAAGCACTTAAAGACACGTATTAGACGCGCCTTTGTCAGATTCTTTAATTAAATGTTTGATGGGTTGTGCTGAGGCAGTTACAATGTTACTATGCTATAATCCTATAGCATAGGAGTGGATAACTATTCTTTTTTTTTTCTATTTAAACAGGCTAATTTAACCAAACATGTGTCAGTAATGCCGATATACAGCATGAGTATATCATTGAGTACTGTAAATGTTTTTAAAGTGTTACGTAATGCAGTTGAGAAGAAACATATATTACAAATTGGAGACAAGTAAAACCACTACAATAAAAGCCAAACACTGACCGTCAAGAATGCATGGTTTCTTACAGGCAAATAAATAAAGTATTAAGTCAACTGATCTTATTTGAATGTAAAGAATAAAAACAACTTGTAACGTTACTTTGTTGTAAGCTGTCCACAGGAAGGAAGCAGAAACGACCCTACTGTTCTCAGAGTGTTGTTTCTTTTTGCAGCCAAAGAAGAGAGGCTGGCCGAAGGGAAAGAAAAGAAAAAAGGTTCTACCAAATGGTCCTAAGGCACCAGTAACAGGATATGTCCGCTTTCTCAATGAACGGCGAGAACTTATGAGGGCCCGATATCCAGATTTACCATTTCCAGAAATCACCAAGAGACTTGGAGCAGAGTGGACACGTTTAGCCCCAAATGACAAACAGGTAGGGTTTTTTGTTGTTGTTTTGGGTTTTGTTAGTTTTCTTTGTATTCTGTTAAAATTTTATTCAATACAATGCCTTACTGAAAACTAAATTTTAAACAATATGCTATAAATGTGAGCCAATTAGAGTCTTATCCACATGAAAAATAAATCAGAATCAGAATACTTTATTAATCCCGGAGGAAATTGTGTGCACGCAGTCACTCCATACCAAATAAACAAGGATACGATAAAGATAAAAATCACTGTAAGACAAATCAATAAGAAGAATCACAAATTAGTTACAATAATCAACATAAAAAGATACAGGATAAATCCTGCCTGTGAGTAATATGTACAGTATTATCAATATGATAAAAAGTAAAAATGTAAATGTGGTGCAAAGTGAAAATGTATAACAGTGTTGCTATATGGAGGAGTTGTACAGTTTGATGGGCACAGGTAGGAATGATTTCCTGTGTCGTTCAGTGGAGCATTTAGATGGTATCAGTCTCTAACTGAACGTGCTCCTGTGACTGATCAGTAGGTTGTGAAGTGGGTGTGAGGGATTGTTCAGTATTTTCTTTTGAATGGACAACATTCTTCTCTCCGACACCACTGTCAGAGAGTCCAGCTCCATCCCCACCACGTTACTGGCTTTGCGGATCAGTTTGTTGAGTTTGTTTGTGTCTGCAACCCTCAGCCGGCTGCCCCAGCATGCTACAGCAAATCGGAAAGCACTGACCACAACAGACTCATAAAACATCCTAAGCAGTGTTTGGCAGATGTTAAATGACCTTAGTTGCCCTTAAAAAAAAAGAGACGGTTCTGGCCCTTCTTGTAAATTGCAGTAATGTTCTTAACCCAGTCCAGTTTATTGTCAATATGCACTCCAAGGGATTTGTAATCCCTCACCGCTTCCACATTGACCCCCTGTATTGAAATATACGTATATATATGTATGGTTAAAAGAAAGTGGGTGAAGACAGTCCTTTGTGGTGCTCCAGTGTTGCTGACCACTGTGTCCGACACACAGTGCTGCAGGCGCACATATTGTGGTCTTCTGGTCAGGTAGTCCACAATCCAGGACATGAGAATAATCCACCTGCATCGCTGTCAGCTTCTCACCCTAGAGGGTTGGCCTTATGGCATTAAATGCACTGGAAAAGTAAAAAAAAAAAGCATAACCCTCACAGTGCTCGCCAGCTGGTCCAGGTGGGTGTAGACACGACTGAGCAGGTTGATGACAGCATCCTCAACTCCGAGACAAGGCTGGTATGCGAACTGAAGGGGGTCCATATGTGGTCTAAACATAACATGTGAAGTCAGTTATGTGTATGTTATTAATATGTTTTTAATACCTGAAGGGAACTTTAAAAAACTAAATCTGTTATATGTCCACCTCAGTTCAGCATCATAGCTTTATTTTTTATATTGACAGCGCTATCTTGATGAAGCTGAGCGAGAGAAGATGCAGTACGCCCAGGAACTGAAGGAATATCAGCAGACTGAGGCCTATCAGATCAGCAGTGCCAAAATACATGACAAAAGAATCAAAAAAGGTGACAGCTGCCTTCAGCCTTCCTTTTGTTTATTAGACTGGTCCATTGTTTATATGCATGCATTTTTCTTGGTTATTGCAAGTAAACCACATAAAATAACCACTTTGAAGTTCGCTATATTGTGATTACTCTAATGCTCACGGGTTGGTGTTTTTTTTTGTTTGTTTGTTTTTTATTTCTTTCAGAAGACGCTCCATCTGTCATCGTCAGCTCTAGCTCAGGGCCATCATTCACAAAGGTTTGTGACATGCTAATATGTTTTATCTGTCTCATCATCCGTGTAATGGCCACCTCAAATCTTTGGATGCCTGGTTGTAAACTTGCTTATTATGTCCGTTTTAGGCTGCTGATCTCCCAAGTAGATTTGACATCCCTATATTCACTGAGGAATTTCTCGATCAGAACAAAGGTAGCAGAAACTGAGAAAAGGAAGAGATCATGCATAAAGCACAAAGTTGTTTAGATCATAGTACATTGTGTGTAGACAAATTTGATCTGTTATTTGATTGTATAAAATCTAACACTCGTGCCAAACCTTTTGTGCTTGAAGCTCGAGAGGCTGAGCTGCGACGGCTTCGGAAGGCCAACATAGAGTTTGAAGAACAAAATGCAGTGCTGCAGCGGCACATTAAGGACATGAACAACGCTAAAGAACGTCTGGAGGCTGAACTGGGGCAGGACGAGAAGCGCACCCAGGCTCTTCACCAGCACCTCCTGGCCATAAAACGCACATTGGTCAACAGTCTGTCATCAGTCCCACTCCCAGGTCGGAATTAGTTTGTCTGTATGTAGTGAAACAGAACAAGATGATGGATACTAATATTCTTGTATGATATCTAGATCTTCTCTTTCTGGTTTTTATTTCCAAGTGTTCTAGTTTAGTTAGTTGGATAGTTTACCTTATCAGTGATAATGTTGGCCTTCTTAAGTGATTGTTACTTTTAAATATTAGGCCATAATTACAGTGTGTATTTATTGACACATACTGGATACAAGAACTGCCAAACATGGGAAATTGGTGATACTTTTCCATGAGAAAATATATATTTAGCACCATGAGACTTTGAGTCCTCTTTTTTCTTTCCTTGATAGGCACAGGTGAGACAGCATCTATTGGAAACCTTGACTCGTACCTGAGTCGTCTTAGTGGAGTGCTTGAGGGAAACCCGCATAAACACCGTGCCCTGCTCAACCAGCTTTGCGAGGTCCTTGCTCATATTGACAGGTAACTTTTACTCCAGTGGCATAATTCACTGGAGTCGAAACCTTCAAATAAACGATTGAAAACTTTAATATTAGAAGAATAGTTTGCATCACCTTTTATATCAGATTCAGTATGTAAACAGTAACCTTTTCCAGCATGACACTATAGCTGATGAACAGAGGTTTTGTTTCTACTCCTGAAATTCAGTGCTGTGGACACAAATTTGGTGTTCAGGAAACATTGATTCCATTTTCTCTGGATTGTTTTCACAACATAGTTCACAAGTTCTAACATTTAGGGGGTTTTGTTGATTAGTTCTTTAAAGATATTGCAGTAAACTTTCCTGTGAGTGCATGAGCTGTATTTTTGCCAGGTTTGCTTACAAATGTTTCTTTTTGGCTGTTTTTGAATTCTCTTCACAGTAAATTTTCTGTTACACAGTGACCATCTGTCAGAATAAGCGTGTTCCTGAATTTTGTTTTTCTCTAATTATACACTTTCATTCATTGTCAGTGAGAAGTTATGAGGAGACTCCAGTCAGAGACTGGCACGCTCACACATCGTTAAGACACCTGACATGCTGGGTGGTATTAGCAGAAGTCGTTGCTTTTCAGCAGAGCATGTGGGTGTGTTAAGATCGGCAAAGAGGAGGGCACAAACACTTCACGACAACACACAGTTCATGTCTACACATCTGTTTTGTTTAGATTTTTTTTATGTTTATTGATATGTGTCATTTGTAGAATATATTTACCCCTTTAGATGTTTTATTGTAAATTACATTTACATTTATTTTAAATATGATTCACTTTGTTGGCATGGATTGTTTTTACAGTTCAGGAATTAAATAAAATATAATTTGTTTTTTTCCCCTGAACTTGCCTTATTAGGTGCATTCAGATTGATCCCAACCATATTGTGCAGCTTTATGTTCGCAGTTGTCCACAGGTCCAATACAGCAAGCCTAAATATCAGTTCTACAGAGAATGATACTCGATATGAGTGAGTCTGGACTGTAATACAATTACTTAAGTTTAAGGGGACAAAACAACTGTGAAGGAGTTAAAATTATGTGTTGCAGAATAAAATGCTTGAATTGTGATTGATGTTGCCAGACTGGGGGGATAATGAGCTATTTGACATGTTTTCAGAACATTTTTTTGCTTGTGCGATATGTTTGTATTTTTACAAATGTTCATTAAACCATGTTCAACAAACTGTTTCCAACCAAAGAGTTGTGTGTACCATTTTGCACTTATTTATTCACTGTCAAAAACATAATTAATATCACCCAGCTCAGCTTTTATCTTATCTCTTTAAATCAAATCGCAATCTTTTAGGTCTCAGCTGTATGTCACAAATTTAGCCTTGGTGTGGTCATTGTAAAAAAATAGAAAAGTGGTTATTGTGCAAGAGACACTAACAACAGAGGGAGCTGTTGCCTTACTATGTTATAAAAATCCATTTATTAGACAAGCTTGTATGCTGTTTGTGGTAGTTTACAGGTTAACATTAAATTTAGTAACTCGGCTTCGATGATTTGTCTGAGGAATGCGTTACTTTTTTCCCCTCTGTGTTCAGCAAACCCGTCATCCCATTCATTTAAAAATGTAATGTTTTGAGCATGCAGCCTCTAGAGGAATCGCATATAATCATTTGGGGAATTCTGTGCAGTCTTTAAAATAAACACGCAAGTGAGACACATCTGAAGATTTTTTTTAACTGAAATAAAATATTTTCCTCTTTAAAGCCTGTATACATATATTAAGTGACAAATTATTAAATTACCTCTTTGAGTTCCAGCCTTTCCATAAACCAAGCTTGGATTAAAGCAGTTAAAATTCTTTTTTTTTTTTTCTACTTAGTATATTTTAGTTGATAACGTTAATTTATTTGCTAATGTACTAAAGATATGCTGGCTAATATGATAAAATATGAGAGTGACTAATAATGTGGCGCGCGAACCTCCCACACTACACACGCGCTCTGACGTCAGTGCATGGAGCTCGCCGCGCAGCTGGTGGTGCTGAAGCTGAACAAGATGGCTGTTTGTTGGGTGCCGGAGAGCTGCGAGCAAAGGTAGGGAAAGAGTATTAAATCCAGTCGGACACGCCACGTAAAAAGACAGAGGAACATTGCGACAGTGGCGTTCACTCTCCGAGTGGGAAGACAGTCGTTTTTATCATTTGTCACGAACCCTGTTCTTCTCCGGTCGTGCTAACCAGCGACGGAAGGCTTCTCTTATCTCCTGCCCAGCCATCCATCCCTGGACTGCACACCGCACAGATTAGCTCAACCAGTAAAGAAACTGGTGAAGAAGCTGGACACTGTACTAAAGAAGCTCGAAAGAAATGTCATTGCTGTGTGTTGGAGGTAAGAGAAAAACTAACGGTCTTCGTTGGCAAGACTTATTGTTAATTTCTTCCATCTGCTGGGGTGAGCATTTTAAACAGCTCTGAATATCTTTACATCTTTTAGGATTTACCTAATATTGCTTAAAATCAAGTCATTAATGTTGTGTTTTCTCCATCTTAGTTAAGGAAGGTATAGAAAAATTACTACCCCGATTAATGCTATCACCAAAGTAGCAACGATTCTTGCCTTTTTCTAACCGGTTTTCTTTTGTGACGATAATTTGCTCTGAAATATTGCAGTGCTACTGTGTTTGATGACAGATAAGACTCTTTTATTAAAAAACCTGGCACTGCTACAACCAGATCGATTTATGGAGTAGGTGTATGCTGGCAGGCTCAGTTAAACAAACATTGTATAGATAGATTTAATTCACTCTCAGTTTGTCTTTATGTGAAGGAAGGGAGTTTCATTTTTATAAATGCAAAATAGCATTTGATTTATAATGATTTCCAGTCAGTTGATGTGTTACATCTCAGTTTAAGTCATGTAAGGGGGAAAAAAGGGCGTGTAGTTTGAGGATATTCTAACCACATGACTCACTGCAATATTCTTACATTTCTCCTTCTGTGTGAGCAACATAATCTCAACTAATTCTGTGCTACAATAAGACTAGATTGTCCGATGATGATTGTCATTTAACCTTTGACACTTGTCCCTTTTAGGGTCTTTATTTTTCAAATTTTCTATAAGATTTGTCTCCTGAGAAACAAGTAAAAGTGGATCCCACCGTGGAAACATCTCTTAGTTTGAGGATTTGATGATATTTCAGTTACTGTCTCTTCATTTCTTGAAAAAGTGTGGTTTTACAGGGTGACTGGAACTATTCAATTTTATTCTAATTGATGAAGCTACTTTACTGTCAGGTAACATTTAAATTGACATCTAACTACCCATGTGGATGGTTAAAATGTCTTGGGACAAAAAAGCATTGTTCTGAATATTAATCTGAAATAAACCTCAGTAGGCACAAGTTCATGTAGCAATACAAATATTTTAAATACAAGTTATCGTATCGTAGAATGGTTAAAGAAGAAGACGAAAGATGATGTTTTATGATAGTGAGGTCAAAGCATGCTGCTCTTAAACCAGTAATAATAATATGGAAATACCTTAAACAAGCTGTTCTTGTGAGAAAACCTGCAAACATACCAGAGGTTTTGTAAATTTGTGCCTGTTTTACTACAAGCTGATAGGACTGGTCACAGTTTAGTCTGATCAACTAAACAACGAGTTAAGGTGCAATTCTTCGTTTATGACTAGGTCACATCAGATACTTAAAAGCAATAGCTCTCAGGCTTTTGCAACTCACATATATTTAATATTAAATCATTTTCATGAATAAATTAATAAGTAAATACAAATTTCTTGTCATAATTGCTTAATTGAATTCTCACCTACTTTTAGGAATCCAAAAATGTGAGATTTTAGCTTATATTTGTTTGAATTTCTGCTGAAATGTGCGCACACCTTTGTTGAATGAGCTCATCATTTTCTGGGTATTCTTGCTTCGTTGAATCTTTAATGAACCGGTGAGAGCTTTTACAAATTACAGCTGATGATTATGAAAATCAAAGCTTTAAACAATGACAAAATTTGTGCCGTTCATTTTCTTTTAACGCTGATAATTTTGGTCCAGTTAAACAGATTTCTTGGTATGGGAGACTTTTAAGAAATGTGAAAAAAAATACTTTCTTTAAACTTCTTCAATGTCAGTGAGAATTTTGAAGAGCTTGTAAAGATTTTATTGGGCCTGTTTGTTTATATTCCCTGTATGCCCTGTGGCTTTGTTGGCACAGCAACCCCAATGGTATTTTAAGTCTCTGCTGGCATTTTCTCATTAATTTCCACACACTACTCCAAATCAGTGCCAAATTTTTTATTCAAGATTAGAGAAGTGAAGAAATAAAACAGCTGAAGAGTGTGGCTGTTTACCCTTTGCAATAGCAGTCATGTACTGTTACCTGCTTAGAGTTGTTTATACTCTGCTGCCATGTCTCATGATGTTAGATGTAATCTGTTAAATGATGGACTGTGCCAATGAAGCTGAGTAAGCATACTCTAATCTGGTAACCATCCTTACTGTCACCCTGTTGCAAGATGGCAGTTCACACATTAGAACAGGATAACACGAAGGCATGAAAAGCGTAATCTCTTATCTTATTCAGCACTATTTACATATGAAGTCAGATCACTAAAGAGCTACTTATTTTTTGCTGAAATAATCAGGTTCATTGTTGTGTTGTCTTTGCTGTATTGCAAACTTGAATGAAATCATGAGGCACAACATAAGGGCTTTGCCACTTTTACATAATTGTACACAAGAGTACAATGATTTATCTTTCCTGTATTCCTTCTGCACGACTACAGGTTTATCTTGTTGCTAGTGTCAGTAGATGAATCTGAAGTGTGGAATCTTTGAACGCTTTTGATTGGAAAACCTCTAGAAATAAAAAGCCCCCTTAGCTGCTCTGCACCCAGGCATGAGTGTTTGTACATATTCTATTTTTCTCAGTGAAGAAAGAGAAAATGAGATCCTGTAATTGCTGTGGCAGCGGCTCAACATTTTCTGATTAGGGAGTGCAGAAAATTCTCTATGCTGTAACTGCTGCAATGTTAGTTAAAGTCTTTTGCCTGTGAGCATGTACGCCCCCCACACACACACCCCTCTCCCCTCTTTCCAGAGCCCCCCTCCCCACTCCTGTCACACTGAAGTGGTTATTTTTAGTGTTGGGGATGCAGCTCGCTCTGCCTGCATCCGGCTCCACAGAGAGATTAATGGAGCACAAGTGAGATAGAAAGAAAGGGAGCGCACGTGCATACTTGCCACATGGCAGGGGAAGCATGTAGGAGTGAGTGATTTGAGAGAGAAGGGAGGACTGATGACTGGGTGAGAAAAGGAAGCTGTACTGTAAAACTGCCAATTGCTGCCTAGAACATGGGGTTGTCAAATGTGTGCTCAGTGCTTCCATGGAAATGAACCCTCCTTACCCTGCTGGCGTGACTGTAATATCAGCAGCTAAAACACCAAAAAGGAGATTTTACTTTGAAGTTAGCTAAGGAGCATATGCTTCCCTATTACACGCGCGCCAGCACCTGCCTCATGATTCAGAGTGATATTTAAGAGATCTTCCCAGGGGTTTGCTGGGGTAATGCTATTTTAAGAGGCCAATTTGTCCACAATGATTATCGTTCCAGCCCTGCTGTCACTGACAAAAAAAAAGACTCAATGTGTTGCTTTGCCATCATCATTTTTCTATCTTTAATTTTAAAGCAAATTTTTGCTGAATTAAGCATATTTTATTTATTTTTTCCATTCTAAACAGTCGAGCCATAGGTCATGTATTTTTTCTGCCTACAGTCATTCATACTTGTGTAAATTTTTCTCCAAGTGCATGTTGTTAATGTCCTTTCACATCACTTTTTCATTGTTTTTCTTTATTTAAGTGAAACATCAATGACAAGAGGCAATCACTGGGAATTAAATACCAGCACTCTGAATATTAATACCTCACTGCTGAACATAGAGAGTTAGTAGTCATCAGGGTGCAAGATTGAATAAATAATGAAGAAGCTTTTGACGTCATGTGGTTTTAAAAGTCAGCCTGGTACTTCCAGAGGACTCTGTGTTGAGGGAGTGGCAGTAACACTTTGCCGCTTAGCCCATTGTGTTAGACAAATGGCAGCATTGCTTTATCTTTAATTTGGCAGTTCCTGTTGACAATTTGGAAGGAATATACACATGTGCACCATGTAGAGATGATAAGGCATATGGTGGCTTCTAAAACTTGACTTAGAAATCTCCTGTAGAACAGATGCAGTCTCTCATGTTGAGATCTTAGAATTTTGTCCAGAGAATGTTGAAAACTTCCCAGGCTGTGAATTGCAGACCACCCACCCTCTCTCTAAAATATCAGGGAGCTGTCAGTCTCCAATCATACTATCAAGTCCATGAGCTACAGCTAGAGAAATGACTGGTTTGTATTGTAAAGTCAGATGTTGCTTTACGGCACAGGTCCAAGAATAAAACATTTTTGGTATTTCTAAGTTCTATTTGCAGCATGGAGGCATTTGAACACTGCCAGGCCAAGTGGACTAATGTTTGTTTGTTTGTTCCATTTTTTTTTGCAGTAAAGAAAGCCAAGCTTGATGGACCCCAAGGTGAGCTGTGACCAATGAAGATCATGCATTTATAAACCAAGCTGTTTAATGTGAACAGTGTTGTAAGCTGATGTTTGTAATTTTACTTTTTGCAGAGAAATTTAACACATACGTGACCTTGAAGGTACAGAATGTTAAGAGCACAACCATTGCTGTGCGTGGTATTCAGCCATGCTGGGAGCAGGACTTCATGTTGTGAGTCCTTCATCTTCATTGTTAAACTCTTTGCCCTCTATTTCAGAATCTGTTCCCATATTTAGCCCCTCAGATCATCCTAAAATCCACCTGAAAAGGCATTGCTACGTGTCACGTGCAATCACTTTAGCTTTTGAATAGACTCCAGTGTGAGAAATAATACTGTATATTCAACATTATTCTATAAAATGAAGTCCCGCTCCGCCCACATAAGCATACAAGTTGTTTCAAGCTATTGACATTAGGTGAGGAAAGAGGCTGTTATTTCACATGAAGAGAGACAGCCCCTCAGGGGTTCAGTTTTCCAGTACACAGATGTTGTGCAGCTCAGGGTGGCAGGGTCAGCTGTGACATTTACATTTCCTAAAAGGAATTATTTTTGGCCCTTTGCTTCCATTCAGTCTCTCTCTTTCTGAGTTGTAAAGAGATGGCTTAACGTCTTTGCTGAACTTTGAATCACTCCACATCCAGTTAAGGGTATTTCTTCTCTCTCAATCCTTCTTTAACTTCAATATTATATATCTAAAACCTCAATCAAAGCAATAGACAATATTTTCTTTTTTAACAGCCCTATTGTTCTAATACAGGTATGAATGTGCTTACTTGCTCTAAAAAAGCTTTTTTCACTGTTCCCCATTTACATTTCACAGAGGAGTACAGAAAAGGAACTTTAACATCAAAGTCCTGATTAATTAAAAATATTGGACATAGAACCAGGTATTTGTTTAACGATGAGCAAATTAAACTAATAATCTGCGATCAGATATTAGGTCATATGGCAGATCTTATTTCCTGACATGAGGTGTATGTGATGCATGTGAGCGATGCTTGGTGGAAGATTGAGGCTTGGAGTTGTTCCTCGTACAGAAGCTGTTGCCCTGTCTGTGCTCTGTACTCTGTGCCCAGGGGCCCCTGCACTTTAACTCCGGCCCTGGTCATGGTGCATATCCAATCTTGGATTTAAATGCAGCTCCTGATGGCATAGACATGTATTCCTGCTGAAAATATTCTGTATTCAGCCAAATCTCTCCTGTCTGCATTTTCCCAGATTTATTTCTATTTTTCTTACCCTGCCATTTCCTCTTTTTGCTGTGCAGTGAAATAAACCGCCTAGATCTGGGCCTCACAGTAGAGGTGTGGAACAAAGGGCTGATCTGGGACACCATGGTGGGCACCTTATGGATACCCCTGAGCAACATACGGCAGTCCAACGAGGTACATTGGCTCCCACATTAGCTTTTATTGGTTATGATTACTGCACATGTACAGCAATACTCCTGCATCAGTGATTAATAAGTGCATTTTCTCAACAACCTAGGGTCAATGAAAACTTGTGACTTGTATTTGCTTGTTACTCTAATTAAGGCCATTATGTATGAATTGTGCATGCTTGAGCTTTGGTTTTATATTTATTGATGTAAATAGATCATTTTAAAGGTTCTTTCTATCAGTTGCATTTTTAATGTATTGTGTGTATGTATTAACCTAAATTTGACCTATATGT
>JBAMHW010000016.1:22360487-22381075 GCA_037177495.1 Rhadinocentrus ornatus | reverse complement strand
TATATATGTATATATGTCCTCCATGTCCTGCTAAATATGCAGTGTCACATGCCCAAGAAATCAAGACAAAGGCAACCACCATCTCCTAAAAGGTCCTGCCTGAGACAACATATTAATTACAGTTTAACTCCTTCCTTCTTCTATTTTAGGTTCTGGTGGTGAGCAGGTTTTTTATATAGTCTTTTTTTTTTAAGCGTTTTATGCACTTATTTATGTCATGGCCTTAGATGAGTATCCACTTTTTCATGGTTGTGCATTTTCTATTGTTCTTTTGTGTCTGTTAATGTGTTTTGTTTTTTATACAAAGGATGGCCTCTTTTTTTACTTCAAATGGGTATTAGTGCTCTTAATAAATATCCACTTTTACCGTTGGGAGACAAGAGCTACTTGGTGTGTGAATGCCAAACTAGTTCCTAAAAATCTTTGTGCCAAATGTGTGGAGCAACTGTTGTTCATTAACTATCATTACACATGTTAAAAACATATCAACAAGGAGTTTGTGTCAAATTTGACCCACAAACACTAAAAACATGGGCAGCCTTCGAACACTTTACAGGAGTAAAGTTTTATCTGTCCATTTCTTCTCTTGTCTTTTCCAGGAGGGTCCAGGTCAGTGGCTGACTCTGGACTCTAATGTGATCATGGCTGAAAATGAGATCTGTGGAACCAAAGACCCAACCTTTCACAGGCTGCTGCTCGACACCCGCTTTGAACTGCCATTAGGTTCGGCATTGTATCATTCTCCTACTAATTCTATATGTTAATATGTGAATTTTTTTTTTACTGTTGCTAGTATAAGCATCACTACTTGACATAGAAATACAAATTTTGTCTCAAACACTATTTTGTCATACCCCTATTACTATACTTACAACGTTATGCATTTTTATATGAACTTTACACCAAAAATATCACATTTAAACAGCAATTGACACCACTAGATTCAGTGTCTTTTTTTTACTGTAAATATAATGTCAATTGATCAAGGTCAAACATTTCTTGACAGTTATAAAAACTATCTTTATCACTTTGCTTTATTATCTCACCTTATGTTACCATTAGTACCTCCTGCAACACACAGTGCTGTTACCATGACATTTATAAATTCATATAATAAAGAATAATATAGAAACTGAGGTTAAGAGGTGTGCAAGCTGAGAAATGTTTGATGTTTTGAGAAAAATAACACGTTTCATTTGTGTTGCAGACATTCCAGAGGAAGAGGCCAGATACTGGGCCAAGAAACTTGAACAACTAAATGCAATGAGAGATCAAGATGTAAGAACCATCTCCTCTTTTTGAGCCTCTTACACAGGTTATGAGGACACATATGACTGTTAGAAAACCTTTAGAAAGTGAAATTTGCATAATATGGGACCTTTAAGCAAGGCACACAGGGAGAAAAGGCTGAAGTCTTTCAAATTACAGAAGAACTGGCATCAGGTTTTATGAAGTGATGAATCCTCCCCTGAGCCCAGACTTCAACATTACTGAAGCAGTGTGGGGGCATCTTGACAGAATAGCACAAAAGGCAGAAAACAACCAAAGAAGAAGATCTTTAAAATGTCCTTCAAGAAATCTGGAGAACTAGTCCTGAACACTACCAAAAGAAGTTAAAAGAGTGTTTTACTATTGGGTTCAGGCTGTATTGAAGAATAAAACTGCTCATACCAAATATTGATTTTTGAGTTTTTAGAATTGTAGTATCTCTGTTTTAGCCTTACATGCTGTATTTCCTTCTTCTTCTTCTTCTTTTCATGTTTCAGTGAAATGCTGCAGAAATTTGCCATTTTTCTGTCAATATATAAAGAAATTAGGGTTGTCTGAAGACTGTTGAAGAATTCTTAATATTCTTCAGTAATCCTTTTTTCTAACTCTGTTGGATAAAAAGCTGGATTTAATTCTCCTAACATCCATGTTGTTGCTATTTTTCATACCTCAGTATGGCTATCAAGAAGAACAGGAGCGACCACTTCATGCACCCTCCACGCAGTGCTGTAAGTGTCACCAACCTTTATCTGCATATATCTCCCCCCGTCCCCATCACCTACTGTATCCTCCTTGTTCCTCTTGCTTTTCCTCTCTGCTCTGTCTTCTTGACTCATCAAGAGCAGAACTAGATTTGAGGTGGAAACTAAGCTAATAGATGAAGCAGCAGATGGACAGTGGGGGTTTGAGGGAAACCCATGTGATTGTCGAATGGATACCTGCCTGAATGCTAAGATGACTTACAGGCGATAAATGTGTGATGACTTTTGCTAGGTGTTAGACACATGCTTCCCTGTCTGTCCCTCTGTTTGTGATGGGAACACAGGGAGCAGGTGGGCAAGTGCAGAGTATCAGTTTGCTTCCAGCTTTGTTTTATGCTGTGATGCTCGTGATTGTACAAAGATGATAACAACATGTTTGCATTTTCTCCGAGATACTCAGCAACGTCAAGGCCACCTGCCTTTAAAAAAAGTCAATTTCCTCTAAACTTCTCAAATGGCCATGTATTTTGCTTTTCTAATGCACTCAGTTATCTCCTTCATGAGCTCTGCTCACATATTTATTATTTTTCAAGGATACAACTCCTAACATATTTGTTTAGCTAACCTTGTGTACATAATTTGTTGATAATGTGTTTCAGTTGAAGTCTAAACCATTTTTTTCTTTATTCTTTTATCCAACTCTTTATTTATTTGTAGGTAACTGGAGTCTGTGGGGAGATCAACAGAGTGAGTTCCTTTCATGTGCTTCGGCTAATGACTTGAGTAATCCTGTTTTTATTGTCTGTCTCAATGTAATGATCTCTGTGCAGTTTTCCTCAGAGACCATTAGCTGTTGTGAAACTGTATTCTCTTTACATTATATTTGTACTTCCTTTCAGCTTATTATATTTTTAAAGTCAAATAGTTAGAATCTGTTTGAATAGCAGTACAAGCATATTAGGTATTTACATATTTTCTGGCAATATCTTGGTTGCTGCAAGATAGTAATTAAAGAGATGCCTTTCCAATCTCGAATCTTTGTCCTTATTGCTACTTGGAGGACATTGTTTCACACTTGTCTAGTAGATAAACTTTAAACTGACAAATACCCGATGATCCAGACATATAAACACAGGCATTTTAACACCCCT
This sequence comes from Rhadinocentrus ornatus, assembly GCA_037177495.1. Lineage (NCBI taxonomy): Eukaryota > Metazoa > Chordata > Actinopteri > Atheriniformes > Melanotaeniidae > Rhadinocentrus > Rhadinocentrus ornatus. The sequence goes on along the minus strand of JBAMHW010000016.1, from coordinate 22,377,954 downwards.
GCTGGTTAAGTTTTTCTTTGACTGCCCAGACTATTATATCTTAGAAAGGAGCTAATTAACGCATCAAGAAACACATCTTAGCTCTTATATTGTTAATTCATAGCAACAAGCTTAATAAGCAGGTATGATTATTCTTTATGGATTTTTCTCTCTTTGTCCCATCACCCTGGTTCCCTTCCCACTGTGTTTGTACGAACAGACGAGGACCCAGACAGTGCTGTCGATGACAGGGACAGCGACTACCGCAGTGAGACTAGTAACAGCATCCCACCTCCTTACTACACCACCTCCCAGCCCAATGCTTCCATGCACCAGTATCCAATGAGGCAACAGCACTACAGGCACTCTTACAATGACGACATCCACGAACTGGACTATGATCACAGAACCATGAGGTAACAAGTGGGGTATAGCTTCAACTTTGTGGGTTTTTTTTTTGTGTATTTGATAATATATCTATGGTTGGGTTATCAAATGGATATGCAACAGTAATGAAGTCTGAGAAAAACACAAATATAATTCTTTAAAGTTGAAAATGTTGGTTAGCGTTTCCCACCTTGAAAAATATTCCTTAATGAATAAATCCCGTTGGAATAATGACACAACTGAGCCCTTGTGGCCTTGTTTTGTTTCACTGTGTTGTACATGGTAACATATCCCCCTGTGCTCTCCTGCTCTAGAGAATAACCCTGGCCTCACTGTATACAAGCATGCTGGGGTGCGAGAGTTCTTGTATACAGGTCATTTATGAAGTAGGCCTTTGTGGTTATCTTTGCGTGAATGTGTGTGTCTGGTCTTTGTGTGCATGTGTGAGCATCAGAAACCCCATGTGATTCCTTCTTCACAAACAGAAAATAAATGTATTTCTGGACACAACGGTCATTGGGGACATTTTTTTTAGAAATGTTATAAGGGCGACAGAGGATCAAAACTCAAGCATTTCTCACGGAAGGTGACTTTTTCTTTTTGTTAAAGTTGGATAGCGAAATTACTCTTTAAGTGCTCAGTCTCAGTAAGTCTTTGTGCAGAAGTTTAAAGGATGGGTTCACAATTTAAACAGGTTTTGCTTGCTGCAACTACACATGGTTCCAAGCATAACCAACAACAAAACTCTAGTCATCTTTCAGCTCAGACATGCTCTCTAAATAAGATTTTTTAACAACAATAGTTGAATGGATCATTTTTTTATATGCAGTATTATGCTTGAAAACTTTCTTATGTAACCTTAGATAGTGTCTTCTTCTTAAGTCCAAGAGTAGGGAGTACATAGATGGGAATATTTTGCATTACAATGACAGAAATACACTCACTTGAATTGAACAACTCACACCTCTTTCTTAGAAAAAACTATGGATCACTTAATAAATGAGCCCTTGATAGTCATGGAACCATGACCAAAAGGAGTTTTAACAGCATGCACAATCTGCTTTTATGGACACCTGATTATTATTACTATAAAAACAGAATCGTGAACCAATCCTTTACCAGGCAGGCCAGAGGCTCAGTTTGGTTAGAGCTTTCTTTGAAAGATTTGCACTGAGCTCTACTGATGCTCCTCTCCCACCTCTCCCCTCCTCCCTACCTCCCTTCCTGCTCCTTTTACCAGACGCTATGATAGTTTAGACTCTGCCACCAACGGGCGCAGCGATATCGACTCAGGCTCAGGGTCAAGCCAGCGCACCAGTCGTCAGTATTCTCTAGACAGTAGGCACTCACTGTCCGATAGGTGGGTCTCTGTGCCTCCTCTGCAAGTTCTCTTCCTCCTCCTGCTCAGGCCTGTGACTCCGTCTCGCTGTGACGTCAGTGGTGGACTTGTCCCGTCCTCCTCGCTCACTGTGCTTGCATGCATGCGCTCTTACCCTTTCTTTGTACATGTATATTCTATATATTTTTTCTATAGACAGCTAATGGTCCTGCACCTATCCCAACTGTGTCACTGGTGAAGATTCACAGAAACAATAACTACCACGAGTAATGTATCATACTCATCTACACCATTGTTACAAGTTCTGTGCAGTGGTCTGTTTATGTGTGTGGGTGATCGATCGACAGGATGCGTGTGTGCGCATGTTGTTTTTTAACAGCTGGAGACAGAGAGGTTAATTGTTAGTTGGAGTTGGTAAAACCGCCTGTGCGCATTTGTGGTCATGACAGCTTGTTATTACAGCCTCACACTGTATGTGAGACTTTAAGAAGGGTCTTATCTGTTTTTTTTGGGTGCTCCACACTTAGTAATTATACACATTTATTTCCCACTTGAGAGACAGCAGGAGGCTGTCAGCTCAATAATGACAGAGACTAATTTGATTTTTTTTTTTTCAATCTTCATTTTATTAGTAATTTTCCTTTAATTGTTAGATAAGATTTAGACTCAAGCATTATGCAGGCAGTTGTCACTGTCTGTATCAGATGAAAGCCTAATTGTAAGACAGGTGGGGAATTTGAAAAAAAGGAGAGGGTGTTGTGATTGAGTGTTTTTGTGTCCATTCATTCATACTTGTTTATTCCCTCTGGCTCAAAGCCTAAAGCCATAATACAGTTCTCTCCTTTACTGCTCCCCCTGCTTTATTGAACCATCATGACTGTAATCAATAGAAACAAAACAATGAAGTGTGAATGCTTGTTCAGGTGTGTTTAAGAGGTACATTTTCTGTGTGTTTGAAATATCTTTCTGAGTCATGGTCTGTTCTAGTGTCTAAAAGCTTCATTCATTATTCTGAATACACATCATTTACACCTATGTCCACAAAACAAGACTGTTATTGTTCTGCTAGGCTAATAAATTAAACCCAGCTTCTCCAGGTTCACATCTTTTTATCAGAAAAGTTCGGTTATACCTTTAGTTTTGGAGAAATGTGTTATGGTTTTGCAATCGAGTGTTTTTGCATCTACCTGTATAAATTTGTGTGTAAGCTAATATTATATCCATAGAAACCTTCCCTGTTACTAAAACAAGGATTTCCCTTCCTACTAGATGCATAACTAACCTTAATGTGCCTCTTTACCTATTTACCTTAGTATTTGGGTTCATGTTTTTTCCTATTTATTAGCTGTGTCCCTCCCCAGCCCCAGCACAAGTTCCTTAACAGTGACACCCAAACTCCCAGTTATGCAAGTGTGGGGATCCCCTGTCATTTTCTTTTTAAACCTGTGTGGGTGTGTTTATCTAATATGTCTCTATCTCCCCTTCGTTTAAGTCCCACAGACAGTCGTTATGCCTCGTCGGGCGAGTTGAGTCGAGGCAGCTCTCAGCTTAGTGAGGAGTTTGTTCCTGAGGATGGCGAAAGCTTGCGAGGTTCAGAATTCTATGATGAAAATGACTCGTACCACTCCTGCCACTCCTCTGTCAGCTATGGCAAAGAAGACTCCCCGGTCTGGGATGGTGAGGAACACCAAGGTGTCTACAGTGATGAGGGAGGATCTCTTAAGGATGGAGGGGAGGATGGTGCACTATATGATGAACAGGAAGGAGATGTATATCCAGAGGAAGGCGAGTACAACTATGAAGATGAGGAAGAGATGCCATATGAGGAAGATGAAGAAATGTATCCTCTGGACAGAATGCAAAGTGAAGATCAGGAGCCTCCCTATACCCCAACACCCTCAAGTACCGCACCCACCCTGATGCCCCCCTCTGATGGTCTGTCTTCTACCAGACCACCATTGGAGAAGCAGGCATCATTACATCAGCAGCAGATTGCCCACAATCAGTCCAAGTTCCCAGGCACAGCTCCTGATCTACCTCTTGTCTCACAGGATAGCACGTTGCCCCCTGTTGCTGCAGATTCCACCATACCTCCTTTTGCACCATCACGGCAAGATCCATCTGTCACAACAACATCCATCCCCACAGCTACATCACAGGTTCCAGCTCTGGACACAAAGCCCCTGGAACCTGAGGCCAAATCTAACACACCTGGGGAGGAACTTTATCCTATTGAGCCACCTCCGGCACCAGAGACTGCACTGTCAGCTCCAGAGGAAAAAACAGAGGAGCCTCCTGTTCCAATGTAAGTACTGTTTACACAGCTGTGTGCTTAACACTGTATACCATCTTTATACACTGATAATATACTTCGGCTGCTAACCAATGGAAACCAAAATAATTAAGTGGCACTTAATTATAAATAAAAAAAAAATAAAAAAAATTTCACAAGGCTAAGCATTTATAGCCATGCTAGCACCACGCTAGCAGCTAAAGTGAGGCACAAATGAGTGATAACATCAGTATACTTATTTTTTCACAATTTTAGTGCCTGGATTCTCATCATTGGCAGTAATAGCACTCACATATTGCTCTATTCTATTAGAATGCAACATTTTTGCAAATTAGCTCTAAATTTCCATATTTGTCAAAAACTGCAAATGCTCACAATATTTGTGTTATAAAAAAAACATGTGTGCGAATAATTAATGTCAATATTGTTTTTCTGTTTTACTTTCTTGTAGCTTCCCAAAGAGGGAACTCATGGAGCCAGGTCCTGCCAGAGCCAAGGCTAACTGGCTTCGACTTTTCAGCAGAGTACGACTACAACTACAAGAGGTAGAGAAAGGGCTTTGTTTTAGCTTCATTGTGTTGCATTTGCTTGCACACTTTTCTGGCCAGTGAATGCTTAGGTGGTTGATACAGAATATTTTACTTGTTGTTGGTCCGCTTCAGTCCATTTCTACATAATCTCTATGACCTGCATCAATCCCTGCATGGTCTAGTGTTGCTGTGCTTTATCTTTTTTTATATTTTTATCTTTTTTTTACCTGTCTATCACTTTTCCCAGTTTTTAGTTGCTGCTGTGGTAATTATACTGTCTTGTGTTTATTATAGATTACCCCGTGCTTTGTTTTTTGCCATTTCATTATTTTCTTTTCAGTTGTTTGCCATCCTCGTAGCGATTTGCATGTAGTCCCTTCTGATTACCCGTGGCTGGAGCAGAGTTTCAGGTGGGTGTGGCCAGTAGTGTGTTAATTTTTTTAATTTATATTGAATGCATCCTGTACAGCTCATAGATATTTATAAAAATGCAATAAATTTTACTTTCAATAAGGGTTCAATTTAAATCCGGTCACTTATTTCATTCAGTAGTAGCTCTTTGCATCATTGTGACGTCAGTCAAAGCCTGTGTGTCAATCTTTTAAGAAGCAAACAGACAAAGAGCATGTCTTTCAGTAACAGAGAAGATGGAATTAGAAGAGTGATTACATGATTAGCCATCTGGCTCCAATCATTTTGGGCCTCTATGAGAACTGTGAAAGGTCACTGCTTAAGTCAAGAATGTCCCTATACTCATTACAAACAACACAACTAGACTAAACAGTTGTTCAATTTTTTGTAATTTTTTATATTTACTTATTAATTCAGTTATTGGTTTTATAGTCAACCTTTCCATGAAATAGAGCTTGTCAATAAGGAACATCATTCAGTATCGTTTGATTTTCCAGTAACAATTAAAATCAAATATAAACATTAACTTCAATGATGTCAAAAGGCATATATTTTTTCCCATAATGCCCTTAGTGTTACACTGCCCATTCTTGCTTTTTCCATTGCATCCCTCTGTTTCTCCACAGGCCCGAGGAGAAAGTGTCGGCATAGCCTCTCTGCTTTTATCAGCGGGGTGAGTAACCATGATGTTGACAACATTACAGATACTAAAAATCTACACATTTTTCACACCAAAGTTAAGCCAATTGTGCAGTTGATTAGTTGCCTTCAGTTTTTATTTGACAACTGTAGCTGAAAAATAAAGCTGTTGTAACCTTGTGTATGTTTTTGATTTTTATTTATTTTGTCTAGCATGGGTGGTGCTCTGTATAGCATCGACAGCATGCCAGACCTCAGGAAAAGGAAAGCTATGCCTCTGGTCAGAGATCTGGTGAGTTTCTGCACTAATCTATTTATATTCCCTTGACTAAGTGTCTCACATCTTTCCAGTCTATTTCTTACTCAGCCCAGCAGTCAGTACTTTCATATACAAAGATACCCGTTTCCCTTTTTATTTTATATTTCCTTTTCCTATAAGGACATTTCGTTTTCTTGTCTAGTCCCCTGTAATTCATCCTTTTTACTCATATACATTAAATCCCCCAGTGGTCAATGCTTGAGATTTATTTATATCTGATATGCTGGTACATAACAGGCCTTTTATTACTTCACTATGCAATCATGCTTTCACTATCTGACAAATCGTCAGCACAAACAATGTCATTTTATTTGTGTATCTTAGGTTACCATTCAGTGTGGAACGTGGTCATGATTTCTACCTCAGAGAACCTTGAAATGATCTTGCATATATGACATATTATGCTTTGTTCAACTTTTTTTTAAAGGAAAAGAGACAGCTAAGCATTCTTTACAATAAAGTTATCTGTTAGATTTCTTACAAAGAAGTTGATAAGATGATTATTCCCTCTTTTAACAAGGATGACTTGAATGGCTTAAAAAATACCGAAATAAAAAGGGTCTAACATATCTCTGACTCTAAATATCAGCTGTCAGGCAAAACTCAACGTGCTGTTTTACTGAACATATCCAGACCAAGCAGTACCACAACCAAGTAATTACCTTGAAAGACTGTTTCCCTTCATAAACAAACATCCACTGACAGCCAGACATAGGCAGCTGCACCTGCTTTGTTTTCCCTCCACAATTTCTGTCATTCACAACAACACACACTCTTAGGATTTCTCAAAGTGTGTCAGGTGATTGACTGCGCAGGGCTGGGTGCTGGCTGAGAGACCAATAAGTATTGTTCAATTCAGGTATTAAATAATCAAGTCTTTTTGCAGGAGTCTATAAATCTTCCCTGCTCTCTTAGTATCCACATCTGAATTCACTTTGTTATTATAACTCTAACTTTTCTTTGTTGTGATTCTCACTCATAAGCCTAATTCAGTTTATGCATGAGTAATACTTTAATTTCAGATCAATCAGTTCTTATTGTCATATCTTTTCTAATATAAAATCTCTCTCAATTCTCTCCCCACTTTATTGCGACAGGCAATGGTGAGTATTATTGGACTGGTGGCTTTTCACACCTTCAATTCTGCTGCTGTCACATATCGTTTGTTGCAACAGACAGATGAAAATAAAACATGCTCCACTTGCTGCACTGAGATGGGTGCATATGAAGTATGTAAAATCTAATATTAAGTATGTGCACAATGATAAGGCAAGTGTTCAGCAAGTGTTTTTCATGCACATTTTCTAAAAGCATCTATACTTGAATGCTTATTGAATATAATATATTAAGTTCAAATATTTGTTTTTGACATGTAAAAGCCTGAAATCAGAAATATCTTATATTTCACCAAATATTTTCACCAAAATATTTATATTTTATACTTTTAATGTTTACTTAAAAGTAAAACATTTCCAAATACCTTAAAGTCACATGTGACAATCTTGAGCTAAACATTTTATGTATGACAGAAAAATAATCTGCATGCTAAATGTTCATGTAGAGCTGAAAGATATTAAATGTGCAATCACTAAAATATGCTTTTTATTATGCATTTTAATATGTACTTGTGTATGAGAGTACACCAGCATTCATTCATTTATTTAAATTTGAGTTGAGAGGATCTAACCTCTTCTTTACTGTCATTCAGTCATTGGTTCAAAACTCCAGAAAGGCGGGCATCACTTCAGCCCTCACATCTAGCACCCTGCATAATGAAGAACTGGTCAGTCGTCACTTGGAATATTTAAACCAAGTATATCAAAAATCGTTTATGTTTTTATGTATATTATCAAAGCTGGGCCTGAACAATTTTTTTTCTGTACCCTTGCAGAAGAGTCACGTCTATAAGAAGACCCTCCAGGCCCTCATATATCCTATCTCCTGCACCACACCGCACAATTTTGAGGTGTGGACAGCCACCACACCCACTTACTGCTATGAGTGTGAAGGATTGCTGTGGGGTATTGCTCGCCAAGGCATGCGCTGTACTGAATGTGGAGTCAAATGCCATGAAAAGTGCCAAGACCTGCTCAATGCTGATTGTCTGCAAAGTAAGACAAGTTTTGGGGAAACATTCCCTTTTTGGACCCTGCTTTAATAAGTAACTGTATTTTAAATGTTATATTGCAGTCCAATTCACTAATGATAAATCTATGATTTATTAGAACATGCGCTCTAGGTTGTAACACTGAAGCAAACATATACAAACATAATCTATGTCAGAATTAAAAACCTTTTCTTACTCAAAAAGGGTTTCAATAACTGTTATTCCTTACTTTTAGTTTATTTAAAGTTATTAATAGCTTTGGTGTTGTTGGATCATTTAGTCTAATTTTGGCTCAGATTAGTACCAGCTCACCTAATTGTTAGCAAGCTGCTGCGTTAGCTTATTTTAGCTCAAGTTAGCTACAGATTCTTTCTGTTGATGTTTATGTGATCATCTGCTTCATAGTAAGATTTTCTGCTTAAAAGTAGTTTTACATAATAATTTATTTTCCATATCTTTCTACTAACTAAAAATAAATGCTTTAGACTTTTCTTTGCCAGTTCTTTTCTCCCTGTTTAATAAGAGAAAACTATCTAGTAAATTTATTTCCTCCAATGGTTATTTGTCAGTGCCAAGCACAAAAATGTCTTCCTCCGCCTCCTTTTTCCTATTTTATTATGTTCCCTGTTTTCTTGGTAGGATATTAAAAGCCATTTGTCTTTTTTGTCATCTACCTTTCTCTTTTCTTCTCTCTTTTGCTCAGTGTTGTTTTACCCTGGAGTTCTGTTCGTCTCTAATTCATGAAGTAGATCAAAGTTCTTCATCACCTACATAGGCTTCCTCTTTTACCTTTATTTTGGATTTAAATTGCATTTATTGTTCTACACATTGTAGAAATATATCCTCAATTAGATTTTCACCTTGACATTCATGATAAGCATAAAACCACATCTGTCAAACACATCTGACATGAGACCACTTTTTGGTTTGATTTTAAATGTCTAATCCTATTGTTTATTGTCTTGGTTTTCTTGCTAACCAGGAGCAGCAGAGAAGAGCTCCAAACATGGTGCAGAGGACCGAACCCAGAACATTATCATGGTTCTTAAAGACCGCATGAAGATCCGTGAGAGAAACAAACCCGAGATTTTTGAGCTCATTCAGGAGGTGTTCTCAGTCATCAAGGCTACTCATGTCACCCATATGAAGCAGATCAAACAGAGTGTGCTTGATGGAACCTCAAAATGGTCGGCCAAGATTAGCATTACAGGTGAGTGGGGGTCACTTTTAGCTTTGCAGGGAGCTGACCAACATGGTCAGAATCATCTGGTGTTTGGGCCTACTTAATAAAAGGAACAAACAACCATCTGTATCCAAGTAACAAGGTTGTGTTTATTGAATTGTAGAGCAGAAAGAAGTCAGATTAGTTAGGGGGATTTTGTTTGCATTGAAACACATACAACCACAATGCATTACCAGATTTTATTCATTCTTTCCCCCTCCTCCCCAGTGTTGTGTGCTCAGGGTCTACAAGCCAAGGATAAAACTGGTTCCAGTGATCCTTATGTAACTGTCCAGGTAGGAAAGACAAAAAAGAGGACCAAAACCATCTACGGCAACCTTAATCCTGTCTGGGAGGAGACGTTTAATTTGTAAGTCACATTCTTTAAAAAAAAGAAAGGAAAACTCTAAAAAAAAAAAAAAAAAAAATACTTAAAAACAAATACCAATGTTTGAGAATTGTATGAATGTTTTGATTTTTTTTGGGGGGGGGTGTTTTTTTTTGGCAGACAACTGGCTTGAATTAATAATTGCTTATAAATCCTTCCATCCCTGAAAAAAAACCGACTTATGTTTGTCAAACTTCAAGTAAAGCTACTATATTTGGGGGCCACAACTCATTTTCTGCTTCTGTCTATGTCAGAATTAAAAACCTTTTCTTACTCAAAAAGGGTTTCAATAACTGTTGTTCCTTACTTTTTGTTTATTTAAAGTTATTAATGATTGGACATTAAGGGAAAAGTCCATATTTTAATGAAACTTCATTACTTTTTGAAAATAGTAAAATCTCTTAACCCCCAACATAAACCATCTGCTTCTGACTTTGACTTTACTGACTTTACTTAACAATATTGTCATTTTACTAACAGCAATTAGGCAAACAACTCATTTTCCGCTTCTGTCTATGTAGTGAATGCCATAACTCCTCAGACCGCATTAAGGTGCGAGTTTGGGACGAGGACGATGACATTAAGTCTCGTGTGAAGCAAAAATTCAAGCGGGAGTCAGATGACTTCCTTGGTCAAACTATCATTGAGGTGCGCACTCTGAGCGGAGAGATGGACGTCTGGTACAATCTGGGTCAGTTGACATTTTGATTTTCATTAATTTAACAATAATGATCCCACAGCTCCATATTGCTTTGGATTGTATAAGCTTATAATAAAGTTGTAGGACTAACTTTTAATTTCTGATTAAAATAATTTCCCCTACAAGCTCTGTGACCTTGTTTTTGTATGGTTTGTGCTGTTCACAGACAAACGTACAGACAAGTCAGCTGTGTCTGGGGCTATCCGCATGCACATTAGTGTGGAGATCAAAGGAGAGGAGACTGTTGCCCCGTATCATGTTCAGTACACCTGTTTGCATGAGGTAACCTTACTTTTTTTGTGTATTAAATATATGAAATATTTTTTCAAAATCATTACTTGAAAATAGCTTTTAGGTACCAACTTTATGAGAGTTGAGAGTTAGATGATGCCTTTTTTCCACTTGGTGTTTACTTTTTTCTGTACAAAATCATATCTATCCAGGCAAGTCATGATATTATTATAACTATGATGATTACTTTAAATCTCAAAGAGACTTTTTCAGGTTTTTCAATGCTGATGCTTCTGTTTGTGTTCAAACTTAAAAACCCCGTCAGCAGCCTGTTACTGTACAGCAGTTACTTTTTGCTCTCTGCATACCAAGATGCACTGCAATAAGTAACTTGTGTTTTGTCCTTGTTGTCTGTTTTTTTTTTTTACATTTCCTGGGAACCAGTGATGAACCTGGTGTATGAATCAGTGGTTGATACACCTGTTTGGTATATAAACTGCTTCTCCCTCAGTGGTGAAAAATACAAACTAAAGCTAGGTTATTCAGACATTTGAGCAATACACATAGCACTGTGTGTGATTCCCATTAGAATCCAACTAGCATCTGATATTTGAGGAGAAACAGTATTTTAGGTTACAAACAAATATTTTTATGTCACTATGCATAAACCTTTGCTGTTTCCTTTTGATGCAAAAGCCCCTACTAAACAACTTCTCCTCCCCTTTTGTTTATACGTATGGATTTCTTTTCTGACCTAATGAGCTGTGGTGAACAGCTTAATTTGCCTCACTAATGGATATTTGCATAATTGATTCATTCCAAGTTAATAGTATGCTGTCCTCTACAAAGATAAGTACCACTTCCAGCAACAAAGACATCAGAGGGATTTCGGCTCTGGCTCTGTGCAGAAAACTCCCCTGACTGATTGTAGACCAATTCCAGATTTGTATGGAGTCATTACTTGGCTCATTACTCAACAGAGCATATTAACTGAGCTTTAACTGAAAAAATGACCACTCTTAGTGCTTCATATAAGTGCCCATAAACCCAGTGAGATTGTTTTATGGTGGTGTAAAGTTTTGTGGCTGAAACAGTGCCTCACGCTGGCCTTGTAATGTAGTTTTGTGGCACTTCCTGCAGCACATCACACACACACAACAGTCGGAGAGCTTGTATTGTGGTGTTTGTACAATAAAATGTATTTGAAATTGAGTTACAACTTACTGAGAGGTGGCAAAATCTAATTTTAAAACTTGATCCTGGATTTTGGTTTTTATCTTTTAATTTTTGCATATTTTGTCTTCCTTTTGCCTTCCCACTGTCTCATTCTTGTCTTTTTTTTCACTACTGCAGAATCTCTTCCATTACGTGACAGATATCCAGAATAATGGTGTGGTAAAGATCCCTGATGCCAAAGGAGATGATGCATGGAAGGTCTATTTTGAGGAGACCCCCCAAGAAATAGTGGATGAGTTTGCCATGCGCTATGGAGTGGAGTCCATTTACCAGGCCATGACGTATGTTCCTCTCTTATTTAAACAGGATCCAACATGTTTTAGTTCATTGTTGGACAGTTGCTTTAATGTATTAAGCTCTCTAAGCTGCTAATCTCCAGTGTTTGTTCATCCTTAATTTGCAGCCACTTTGCCTGCTTGTCCTCGAAGTACATGTGCCCTGGTGTGCCTGCAGTGATGAGCACCCTGCTAGCTAACATCAATGCCTACTATGCTCACACCACCCAGGCAACCAACAATGTGTCTGCGTCTGACCGCTTTGCTGCTTCGAATTTTGGGGTGAGTCACAGCAGAAATATTCAGCACAATCCTTAGAGAACATAAAGTTGACATCACCATCAGTTTTCTTAAACAGCGTATAATATTCCTGATTTCTGTTTTTTTGTATGCACAGACTAAATTTATGATAGTGTTTCTATGCTAACACTTTAGGATCAATCTCTATAGTCGTCTCAGTACTTCTCATGACAAAATGCTAAAAATATGTCTTTACTAAAAGATTGTTTACATGGAGGAAGTTCAGTTTCGATGACTCTTCCTGCAGTCTCTATGACAGAACCTTTCTCTCTGTGTGTGTGGTGTTGCCATACCTGACAGTGATGCCTGTTGTGAGGATGTTCTTCATCAGTCCCTTGTACATCTGGGTGAGAGGGCGACAGGGCAGGCCCACTTTCCTGAGCAGCCTTTGGAAGTCAAATCTCTGTTGGGCTTTTTTTCACTGTGGCAGCATTTAATGTCGTTTAGGACTGAGACAGCAGCCCTGTGGTGATCCTGTGCTGACTGTTAGCTCTGCAGACATTCGTCCTCCCATCCTCACCACCTGCAGGCTTTTTCTGTAATCAGTTGGTCATAAACAGAGGGCGAGATTTTGCAACAGGATCAGACTTTGACATACAAGTTTGTTTATAACCAGATCTCACACCCATTAAGTTGGCCTTTTTTCTTGATGGCAAATAAATCTGCCATTGTATATTAAGCAATGAAGTGTCTGCTATATTTTCATAAACATTATAATTTATCATGATGTGTTTTTATACCCACAGAAAGAGCGATTTGTCAAGCTGCTTGATCAGTTGCACAACTCTCTAAGGATCGACCTGTCCATGTACCGAGTAAGATTGCTCTTCGTCTCACTGTGCACACTCTTTGTCAATATATCTTCTGTAATATTTTTCCTTTGTTCTCATACATTTCCCTTTATGAGAGGCACTAAAATCAATAGCCACAGCCGCGTTAATTAAAGTGACAGTTCCTCTAAAGCATGCACAGACAGATTCAGGAAACACTCCACTCCCACACAGTAAGATGAGACCAGTGCTGACAGTAAAAATTATGTGACCATGATGGAACTTAGCCATGAACACATAGGACAAAGGCAGATGTGACGTGTGGTGTTACTGTATCTATTTTTTTCTTCTGTCTAACTGCAGAACAACTTCCCAGCCAGCAGTCCTGAGAGGTTGCAGGACCTCAAGTCCACAGTGGACCTCCTCACCAGTATCACCTTCTTCAGAATGAAGGTGCAAAATCTTTGGTTTCCAGCTTCTTTTTTTTTCTTCTTTTTTTTCTTCTCCACCTGAAAATGAGAACGACATTTGGCTCAGTGTGTCATTTCTCTTTTACAGAAAATATCAAGCAAAAGACTGAAAAAGATTTCCTACTTAAATTAGAGCAAAAATTCATAATGAATTTCTTTTCCAAAAGATTAACTAATTTGTTATCTGTGTTGTCATGACAATGGTGTGATATCTGTTTGCATGCTCAGGTCCAAGAGCTTCAGTCTCCACCCAGAGCCAGTCAGGTAGTCAAAGACTGTGTCAAAGCCTGCCTCAACTCCACTTACGAGTACATCTTTAATAACTGCCATGAACTCTACAGTCGCGAGTACCAAACAGACCCGGTAAGAAACGGCAGCACAGGACACAAGTGGACACATGTACATCTTTATTTTTGTCATATAACATAGAAGTTATTTGTTTAATCAGCATGATTAAAATTATGTACAGGCTAGAAATAAACCATGTGAAGCAAAGTATGCATGTTTGTTATAATGTTTAAAGAAAAAGAAACAATATCTACCATAGTTTTATGTAATGTTAGGATGAAGCACTTGTGGAAAATAAAGGAGTATTTAACAGACCTAAATATGAATTAGAATAGAGCCAAGGATTTTAAAGTAAAATTCACAACTTGCAGGGAGATGTATAGGAGTACATAAAGAGTTCATGTAGTAACTATTTAAAAGTTGACTAGGGGTGTTCCCTCAACAAAAAAGAACAAAAAATGTGTTCTTTTTAGGAGTGTATCTTTTTATTTGATGTGTTAAAGACACAGGCACTGTTCGCTGTGTGTAAATTTGTAACGAGGTCCCAAAATCTTCACATTGTGGGCAGGTCAGGTTCTTCCATCCATCCCTCCCGCAGCAGATTTAAACAGGGATTTTTAAATCTTGCTTGGAGCCTTCATTAAAGCACCAACCCCTTTCAGAATCCCCTGTGAATCCCAAATAGGCATTTTTTTCCTTTGGATAAAACATTTCATATATTTTGTGAAAATTTTTGCAAGATCATTCTTCACATTCTTCACCCCTGCAGCATATTTTCTTTCTTACAGTACATCCTCAACTTTTTCAAAGAACTCAACTAGGCTGTTAACATTCTGAGTCTTTTTAAGCCGTGAGAGCTGTAAATGCTACATATGAATGAGTTTTTGAATTAACAGAATTTTTCTCCAAAACATCCCTCTGTTAGTAAAGCTACCGTTGATATTATTTGGATTCGGAGGTTCTCTGATTGTCTGATCCAGTACTGGAGGTTGTTCAGGGTTTAGTTTTAAATGACCCAAGTGAAGAACCTGAATTCTAGCAGGTCAAAAAGAAAAAAAGTACTGCAAATGTTTCAACTAAACCTTATAGAGAATTAAATAAAGTTGGCAGGGTATGTTAAGTTCTCCAGAGGTCTAAATAAGGAAGAGGTGGAAGTGGTTCAGTAGAATATCTTCCCCAAAAAGTGGTTCCTATGGCTTAATAAAAACACTATTCATGAGCTTTGAAGAGGTGATGAGGGGCAAAGGAATTCAGGCAACAACATTTATACTAAACTGTGATGGGATGGGTGTCTTATATTATATTGATGATGGGACAGTTGGACAGTCTTCTCAAGTGATAAAAAATTCTCTGTGGAGTAACGGTCTGGACTCTGTGGTGGACAATGAACATGTGAAAAATATATTTTATGCTCCCTGAAACAGTCTTTCACTCTCAGTGCATTCCACAATGAACCCTGGCATTGTCATATTTGTATGCCTGTGCAGGGTGGAAAAAGCTACTTGACAAAAAAGTCTCACGAGTTGTGAAACGAAATGTTTTTGTTTGTTTGTTTTTTTCTTAAGGCTACATAAATATTTATCCCCAATACCTTGACTTCTCTTCACCTTGTGCATGTTGAAGTGCTCTCATTTTCATTATTATTGTAGAATTTTCTGGGATTTTTTTTTTGAGGGGGGCTTCCAAATACATCCAAGCAGGGTGAGAAAAAACTAAACCAAAACACTGTAAGAAAAAAATTCTGGAGCATGACACATACATTATTGAAAAAAAGGGACTAATAAAGGAAGTGGGAGAGATATAAATGTACATAAAATTTAAGGGACACAACCAAACCGGATTTGACTATTAGAAAAGAGGGAGAAAACAAAGGTTATCTGAAGAGTTTGCAACTTGGCAGTTTTTGCTAACTTCACTGATAGTCTGAAAACTCAGTGGAAAGCAGGCAAATGTTTCCACAAATGTTAAAAATGTGTTTAACTTCATAGTGACTTCTTGTCTTTTTTCCCAGGCTAAACAGGGTGCTGTGCCTCCAGAGGAGCAGGGACCCAGCATCAAAAATTTGGACTTCTGGTCCAAATTAATTACACTTATTGTCTCCATCATTGAGGAGGACAAGAACTCTTACACTCCCTGCTTAAATCAGTATGTATCCATGCTTTCTTTATGTCTGTCATATTTCTTTTTCCTAAAACATTTCTAATTAAACATAATTCCTTTTGATAATCTGTGGATTGATGCAGCTTTAATTTGCCTAATGATTGTCTTTAAAACAATAGTCAATATAAACTGATGTAGAAATCTAGTGTTTTACACATACACAATTAGACCACAGGGATCCACATTTAGAATAAAAATTAAGAAATGCTACTTAGTGTAACAATGAATTTACTCTATCAAAAGTCACTTAAGATATTTTCATTGCTCAGTTTCATATACATTCTCCTTCTCCAAGATTTCCCCAGGAGCTCAATGTGGGTAAAATCAGTGCTGAAGTGATGTGGAACCTGTTTGCTCAGGATATGAAGTATGCAATGGAAGGTGAGTGTAAATCAGTCTTTTAGCTTCGTAACTGACAAGTTGTTCAGGGATGTGGATCTTCACTGGTCTCACAATTGGTTTGGATTACAGTTATCTTGTCAATGATTTGATTCGATTCAACGATGCAACATGATGCATCACTATGGGTTGCATCCTTAATTTTACTTATTACTGCACAGTGCTACTTTTTTTGTTTGTTCCACTGCCGGATAATCAATAAACATCATAAATATACATTACATTACTTATAATTGATTATGTTTAGTCGCAGCATTGATACAGAATCATCTACGTCCGCATCGTGATGCATCATAGAAGCAATTCAGTTCAACACCCCTTAACAACCATCCTGTGACTCAGACATCTTTCCACTAATAACCATGTAAAATAACAAAAGACAGTATGATAAGGCTGATGTGCACTGGCTTTAAGGTAATTTCTCCTTTTTTTTCCCCCCTGTTTAATTCTTAAACTGTTAGTTAAAATATTTAAAGGAAAAATATCCACTGTGGTAGTAGAAAACACTGTTTTAATGTTATTTCATGCACACAGACATATTTTAAGTGGTTTAGTTTAATTTCTTTTCTTTTTTTTAGGACAATTTTAGTTTTGACAAATGAACATGTGCAAAACCTTACCAATACCCTTTTTAAAACATGGAAACATGAGTTGTTTTAAAACTGGCATAATTGAGCCCCATTATGAATAAATTACAACAATATAAAATGGGAATGCATACTTAAAATCATGATACTTGAGACACATCACATCTCTGGTAACTACATACAGAGAATAGAAACACAAAAATTATTTACGAATTTACATGTTTCTTCCTTTTTCAGAACATGAAAAAAACCGCTTGTGCAAGAGTGCGGATTATATGAACCTACACTTCAAGGTGAAGTGGCTATACAACGAGTACTGCAAAGACTTGGCCTTCTTCAAGAGCAGAGTGCCTGAATATCCTGCGTAAGTACCATCTTATTTTGCAAAGATGCAAACAAGCATCTGGATAAAAAAGTTAAAATCTGATGAATATATA
>JBAMHW010000016.1:22333676-22350874 GCA_037177495.1 Rhadinocentrus ornatus | reverse complement strand
ATTTTATTTTATTTTATTTTATTTTATTTTATTTTATTTTATTTTATTTTATTTTATTTTATTTTATTTTATAAAACAAACACCAAAAATAAGCTGCTTTTTGGAGCACACACGTGATGTAGTTTTTCATTTTCTGTAGACTGATTAGTTGGCTAACTTTGTGTTGCTGCTCTAGATCCATTTAAAAGTGACAGAAAATAACTAAATTAAAAGAGCTGGAGAGTGGATTTGCTCTGTTTTATGATTGCTCCTCAACACTCACTTGTTTCTTTGTTTTTTAATTATTGCTGCAGTCAGACATTGAAATCAGTTTTTATTTTCTGTTTTTATCTTTGCTTTTGTGTATGATAGCAATACTTCCATGCTGGTGGTGTGGGTCTGAAGAAAACCTTCTTGGAGAAGAGTCCTGATCTCCTGTCTCTCCACTATGCGCTGTCCCTCTACACGCAGGCCACTGACAAACTAATTAAGACTTTTGTACAGTCACAGAATGCGCAAGGTAATTTACCTTTACTTTCCTTTGTACCGCATCTTCTCTCTTTATACTCTTATTACTTTCCAGTAACTTCTTTTGCTTTTAGTGAGTGTTATTTCCTGTTACGTAGTTCTCTGATTTGCACTCTCAGTTGTCTGTTGATGTTAGGATTTTCCATCCTGGAAGTATGTCTCATACGTTATGGAGCATAAAGTCAAGAATGTGAAAGCAGAATATTTTTTCAGTTTTCTCTGAAAGCCAAGTCTCCTGGTAGCCAAACTGTAGAAACACAGACTATTCTTAGCGTAATCTGACAGCTACTCGCTGTGAAAAATATATAGCCACTGCCTCTCGTTTTTTGATTCTGTTGCTTAGCCTCTGTCCCACCATCACATAGCTACATACCAGCCGTCGTCCTTGTGGAAGCACTGACACACCATGCCTGTGCACCCCTAGGAGGGATGCCATTTCAGTGGATGAATGTTTAAAATTTTGTAAGGCGAAAAGTCATGTGACTTTAAAAGGATACGAACATTTTACAGCTCTAAACCAGCTGTGAGCGGTGGATGTTGCAAGGCCATCTTTACAAAGCTGCTAAAAAAAAAAAAAGAAGTTTTGAGAACTGATACCACATTTTCCCCTGTCTACAGTAAAAATGTGTATATATGTTGGTCTGTATTTCTACTTTGTAATTCTTAAATTCACCCTCTGCAAACCTCATATTTCTACATGTCTCTCCTTTCTCTGTCTACTCCCTCCTCCTGCCCCGTCTGTGGGCCAGTGTTCTGCGGCAAGGGGGTGAGATTCACCACTAGTGAAGATGTTTACCCAGAAAAGGGTATGTGGCACTCAGGCTCAGGGCCTGAGACATCCAGGACTACCAGAAAGCCTCCAGATCAAAGCCCAGCTCCTTCCACCTTCCACCCCCAACCTCCCATATGCATCCTGAACCCTTCCCTCCTGCCTGCTCGAACTCATCCCAACAAACAAATGAAATGCACAAACTAAACACACTTTTTTCTCTCTTTCTCCCTCTATCTCTGTCTTTTTGCACACGCGCACACACACATCTTAATAACAATAAGAACTTTATGCATTCATGCATGAAATGTACCCACTGATGTCTGTATGCACAGAGCTGCACTGAATACATACACCATGGACAGTATGTATGAGCAGACACTAAAGCATGATGTGCGGACATCAGACAAAAATAATGAAAATGCATTCAAGTGTGAAGGAATTCTGATGCAGCATGATGTTATCAAGAGAGGCTGGAGGGCAAAATGAGTGTGTATGTCTGTACGTGTACATCCACGTGAGCGAATGAGTAACTGAGCAGAACAATGTGACTGACAAAGACTTCCCTTAAGGTTGTAGAAGCACCAAGTATTATCTGTCTCCTGTGAAGACCACAGAGGAAATCCCCTTTCTTCTGCTCCCCTTCCCACTGTGTTGGAAAGTGAAGTTCTGATGAAGAGGAGTAGGATTATAATTTTTAAGAAGATGATGGCTGTTGGCCCATTTTGTCTGGGAGGGCTTCCTCCTCCTCAAGTCATCCCCACAGAGCCAATCAGAAATAGCACCTCAGGTCATGTGTTCTGATCTGTCATTTTGGATCAGGATAAAAATATTTGACTCTTTTATTTTTGCAAACAGCATATTCACCCACACACACTCACATGGGGCAATGCACATGCTGAATACATTTAGTAGTGTTTATCCGTGTCCCATTTAATGCTTTGATGGCCATTTGATGCAACAAAAGTTTCAGCTGAAAGTCCTAGAAAAAGGATACACCAGTAAAGGAGTATGAAGTGATTTTCTTTACACTCCAAATTGTGTTGTTTTCCTGTGGAGAAAAGTCGTGGAAAGGATAGAAGGGCAATAATAAGTTGAAGTAGCTGGTTAATTATATATTAAATGTAGCCACCACTGACCATGTAATGTTGATGCGATTTAATCAACAAAAAACTCCAAAAACTTAAAAACTTTATTCTTATACTTATCTTAAAAATGTAGTTATCGGTTACTCATTAGAGTTTTTCTCTCAGACTGACTGGACCATCTACACACACAACAACTGAGATTTACAGATTTATATTTTTTGTCTCCAAAAGATTCTTTAAATTAGATTTTCTAATTATGATGTATATATGTCTAGAGATCCCCAATTTGAAATAACAAAAATGGTCATTTGTTAGAAACGTTTAAACATAATGGGTGTTAATGTCAAAACTATCTGAAATAAAATAAAACCTGAAAAATTATTTATTGAATGGTTCACAGGAGAAGTCAGACTATACATAATTGTGGAGGCTTTATTTCATTACAATCAAACCGTAAAACAAATCAAAACAGGAACCTACAGTCCAAAACATCTGCAATTAAACTGACAGAAGCAAAGAAAAAAAACATATTCCAATGAAAAAAGCACAAAAACTGAATATGTTTTTATCAAAATGAGTAAATACCTTTAAAGTTACTTGAACTTCTTTTAAATATGTTTTATATATTTGGTTTTCATGTTGTCTGAAGTTTATTTTGTATGCGTAACTTTCCAGTTAAGTGCGTAAATTACTGTTTGTGTGCATTAAGTGTAATGAACTAATGAAAATACGGAATGTAATTCCAAATGTAATTGAAAGTAATTTAATTGAAGTGTATCCAATTATAGACTAGTTAGTTTTAATATATACTTAAATTTGTTTTAAAAAAAATTGGGACTGAACATTTTTGAACACTTTTATAGCCATGTTGAAAGAAGATGCCACCAGTAATTCCTCCTACTGAAACCAGTCTAAAAGATATAGACCATAATAGTGGTCTGTAAAGTAACGCACCTACAAGTGTTAAAAGTGAAATATGATTCATTTTAAAGGTTTCCACATCAGGACAGAAACCTTCAGGTTTATTTTTTTTAAGCCCCAAAAATCCTCAGAGAATCTGGGTTTATTAGAAGTTAAATTACAGTCAGTTTTTCTAATCGTTCAGCATTTTCAGGAGCAGCACAAAGCAGCTGTTTCCTTCTCATCTCAGTGAGGTTCAGTTAACCAGCTGGTACCAGGCGTCCTGTGGGCGGGACATGACAGATAAATATGTATTTTACTCAGTCGCTCTTTCAAGTACTTACACATACAACATTGGAAAGCTAAGATTCTTGAGATGTGAATGCTGTGTATACTACTAATATTCCAGGCTCCAATCATAACTATAAATTCAGTAAACAGAGCCAATGCAATTTATCTTTAAAGCCATACTGTACTCCAGTAGCAGATCATGTCCAACAAAAACTGTCCTGTTACACCAGCAAGGGTCCAGTAAAGACAGTCCAGTAAAACAAATCTTTTGTCCATAAAAACCGGTTTTAGGCAAAAATTGCTAGATTTTATGGGGCAAATACTCTTTTGTCTTAGCTTTTGTCACTTCCTGTTTGGATTTTGGTAGTAACATCACTTAGTCAGATCTTGAAATGTGGTTAGGTTTAGGAAATTATAATAAGGGCTAAAATGCATTCTTTTTGCAGCACAACACAATTTTTACACATTACATCCAGATGCGAATCACATGACCACGAGTGGGTGCATAATCTTCAAACATAATCAAAGCGTCTTGTCTTCCTAAACAAACACTGCACGGAGACAAGCACAGTCTTGACAAAACACAGTGTTGAACATGACATTGTCCCAACTTATCCTAACCATGTTGCCGGCCTCAATGATTGAGAATATATTCTTCAAACAATTCAATGTCTTCTTTTAAACATATATTGTGTTGTTTGAGTCAAATTTGGGATTTAAATAATTTGCAAATCATTGCATTCAGTTCCATTTGACATTTTTCAGTCCCAGCCTGCAGAAACAGAAGAAAGGTCAGCGTCTTATCAGCTGTAACAAGGAAGCTAATTTACACTGGTCAAAGGGATTTTACTATAATTTTTTCAACCACATGAGAGTGAACGATTACAACAGGATGAAGCAGAATTCATGAAGCAGAGTTCAGTATGAACTCACTTGCAGCTGAAAAAGTGTGCACCAACGGCGGTGGTGACTGTCATGCTGCAAGATATAAGCTACATTAAAATCTTTGCACTTAGTCCACCTCTGATAATTGTTTTTAAAGAAGAGGTCTGCAATTTTTAGCATCTTCCTGCCTGTCAGGCAGCAAGTTTCTTCCTTAGCTTCTGCTGACATCGTCCACAGAGAAGACATGGCCAGATGGAAGACTGCTGCTCTCTTTGGTCCTGTTGGCAGCTAAACTAACAATCCCATAATGCTACCAAGGGAGATGCAGAGATCTGCATGCCAGGAACATTCAGACATCTAACTCCCACAGACACCTTGTTAAGTGGGTGGCTGGTTAAAAAGCACACGCTTCTGGAGGTCGCCACAAAGATACTGTTCACGGAGTAAAGACTCAAATTAAAACATTAAAAATGAATGCCCATCTGTCACTGTATCCTTCTGGACTTGTCTGTGGATATAAACCACTTGTTAATATGCAGCACAAAACCACACAAAGACAAGATTGGTCTATCGTCTCCCTCCCAGACAAGAGCCATCAAAATGGGTCATAATCATCATCTTTCTGGAATGTTTCTGCAGGTTTAAGTATCAAACCAAGGCCACTAAAGACCTGAGCTCATTCCCAAGCTCAGATTAGAGTTATCTAGATGAAAAGTAACTGTGCTGCCCTTAATGGACAGATCTAAGAGGAGACCTGTCCTCTTTCTTGACGCTCACCCCTTTCTCCTTCCATACTTGGGAAAAAGTATTTTCCAAGAAATGGGTGCGTCCACCTGTCCAGATCCATCTAAGCATGCCCTGATCTGATCTATGTAGGTGGGGAACCACACTCAGTAGATCTTTGCCAGCTTGTCTCTTCTTCTTTTCTGCCTCTTACTAACCACCCCGCATCCCAACAGACATCATGCATCTATGAGTGAGCAATGAATCCTCACTGAATTTATTTCTCAGCTCCTGAATGTGTACCAAGGCTTCTGGCTCAAGTCAAGATCTAAGCATAATGTAGAATATTGTTATTGAAAGGATTGAAACTGGGTTGGTGCTGTAGGAGGTGTGTTGCCTCTCTGAAAGTTCCCATCTGTGAATGTCTTACAGTGAAGCATGTTATACACTTAAACCCACTCATAGCCACTTGTCTGATTGTCCACTTTCAGACCACAACGTGCACAAACAGATCACTGTGTTTACTTTCTTCTGTTACATTACAATATGATATGCTGCTATAAATAAAAGGCAAATCCTTTTCAGTGGTCAGTCTAAGAAACTGAAAAGGAATTGGTCTGGAAATTTGTTTTTGTATCTGAAGAAATTTTAGAACAGAGAGCACAGTGGCATCTGTAAAGGTTTGGTCTGGGATAAGAGCACATATGTTTCATGCTTTTATATTCAAGGTAATAAAGGCTTCTTCATTCTCCATTTTTTCCTGACAGGATCCGGCGTGGATGACGCAGTGGGAGAAGTGTCCATTCATGTGGAGATTTTCACTCATCCAAACACCGGAGAGCACAAAGTCACAGTCAAAGGTGAAGATGAATATTATTTTAACCCTTTGTTTTCACATCTGAAGTTGGAACAGGAAATTGTTTAAACACTGCAAGTAAAACATTTGACCAAAATTAAAACAAAAAAACTTTTCCATATCAGGGCAAACTTAAAACTTAGCCACAAAATAAAATAATGGTTTACTAATGAAATCCTGTCCTTATTTCTTTATCTTTATCTTGAATATGAATGCTGAGGAAGAGCCAGTGTTCTCCTGTTTATTCACTCCCTCTCATCACTTTACAGTGTCACACATTTTCTCATATTCACCCACACCTTTCCACTCACTTCTCTTCTTCTTTACTTCTCTGCCTCAGTGGTTGCTGCCAACGACCTGAGGTGGCAGACACAAGGAATATTCCGGCCATTTGTGGAGGTCTTCATCATTGGCCCTCACCTGAGCGACAAGAAGAGAAAATACGCCACCAAGTCAAAGAACAACAGCTGGGCTCCCAAATACAATGAAACCTTCTCCTTGTAAGTAGTTGGTGATAATGATTGGGGGTCGGGTTGGAGATAGTGGTGATAGTGATGTTGAGATGTTCAGGTAACACTCTGGTTCTGCTTGTTCTGCAGCACCCTGAGCAATGAGGTGGGTCCTGAGTGTTATGAGCTGCAGGTGTGTGTGAAGGACTATTGCTTTGCTCGAGAGGACCGCACTGTGGGCATGGCTGTCCTGCAGCTGAAGGACGTTGCCTCCAAGGGCAGCGTCGCCTGCTGGCTGCCGCTGGGTAAACGCATACACATGGATGAGACAGGTCTCACCGTCCTGCGCATCCTCTCCCAACGCAACAATGACGACGTGGCCAAGGAGTTCGTCAAGCTCAAGTCGGACCAGCGCTCTGCAGAGGAGGGCCGCAGTTAAGAGGCAAAGCAGAATTTAAAACACCCCGTTCACATCTACTGCCTGCAGCTCTCCTGAGCCACTGCAAATCACTGCCTGGATAATCCAGTGTTGTAAAAGCACAGATAACACAAAGAGTCATGACTTATCCAATGCTGTAAATATCTATATTTCAATAGAAAAGACACAGGTTGAAGCAAGCATCACTATGTCTATGTTTAAAGAGGGCACCAGTGGGAGTTTAATCATAGTGGAGCATATTTGTGCTTTCTTCTATACATAGAGGAATACACACACAAACACATATACGCCTAATTTGACAGATAAGGGTGAGACAATCTTGTAGCCTTTAATATTTTGGCTTTATCTCTCACTTTTCTCTGCCTTTCTAACTTCTCCTTCCCTGCCCTAGACTTTCCACTTCCTCTCGCCCCTTCCTCCAGTTCGGTTTAGAGAAGGGACCGCAAGTGCCAATAGATAATTACTAAAATATGCCAAGACCAGCCCCAAGCACAATAGGACCACCTGTCCAACTGAACCATAAACAGTGAGAAAAAACATTCCAAATATCGGATTGGGGACACATACAGGGAATAACGCACTATTTACATAAGATTTTGAGTTTGTTTACTTCCTTAATCTAGATTCTATTTAAGTAATTCTATATTCACATATATATATATTTATTATATATATAAGGTCATAAATATATATATATATATATATATATTTATGACTGGTTGTCATTTGTACAGTATGTCAGTATATCATATGAGGACTGTACACAGAGAAGAAACTGATGAAAACAGCTGAGAGTGTTAAGATTCATCAGAATATTTAAACAAATGTAAGCTTCAGAGTGAGTGTGTGCGAGTGTGAATACGTTTGAACAGTGTTTGTTTGTTTGTACTATGTTCTAATGTTGACCTCATGTAGCTACCCGTGTTGCCTGTTTCCTGCAAATGAAGTCACAGATAGAAGCCATCACTAGCTGATTAGATTTGGGGATTTCTTTTTGTTTTAGAAAGTTTTGTTTACTTTTACAAGGCCAAAATACTTTGATAGTTATTTCAACCTTTATTGTGTGTGCTACTGCAAACATTCCTTGCAGCCCTATAAAGGCTGTGTCAGCAGTACATTAAGGAGAGATTTACTGCCACCTCCTTCTCTTCCGAAAAAAAATAAAATAAAATTGCCAAATCAAATCTTGCATGTAAGAGATGGTTAAAAACCTGAGAGACTATTCTGGAAAGCAAAGTCCTCTTAGAGTCAGATATCTACAGGGGTTGCAAACCCACACACCCTACACAAATCTCCACTGATCCAGCACCCATGGTCCCTAAGGAGCTGCAGGTGCTGCATCCCTAAATCCGGACTGAAAAAGAAACCTCTGCTAAAGGGCTGCAGATTCAGACCACAACAGGTCCGGCTCTGACATTTAAAAGAGGGCATTTAGTTTAATCAGCATACAGAGGAGATCTAGAAGCACTGGGTCTTTGCTGCGCCCGTAATAACACATTCGTACTCAGATCTTATGTTTGTCTTTCTGTAATTTTCTGCAACATTCAAGGAATAACACATTGTTTCAAATCACCAAAAGTGAAATTCACCCTGCAATCTGTTTTTAATTATTTTCCATCTAGCTTATCTCCAAATGCTACTTTCACTCAGTTTACTGATTGTGAAAAGTTAGTAAAAAATAAAATAAACAAAAAATTAAGAATTTAGGAAAGAAAACAGTGATTATAAGGATTTTCTTTAAAAAAAATGTGTAAAGATAACAGGGTGATTTTTCAATTTCTGCCTCTTTCTTTTTCTTTTTTTTATAACTAAGGAGCCCTCCCTCCTCCCCATTATTTGAACAAAGTGTAAGAACTGAACTCTATGCATCTTATCTATAAAATCTACGTAGATGAGTGATTTTTGAAGCAGTCTTATAATGTTTACACGGTGGATTATTATTCTAATTATATCAGCACAAGTGTTTGTCTGATATGTTGTGAATGCTCCCTTGTTTTAATGGGCCAAATATCAAATGTGTAGTGGAGCCTAAGATGAGAGGCTGAAATTTTAAATCAGTTTGTGCAGAAGAAACTCATACGAGACAGACATGGATTGTTGTAAATAGCTCAGATGTAACAAAAGCACGTCAGACGTTGTCAAGTTAAATTTGCTGCTCTTTTGTGGACTTGAAATTTGTGCTGAGTGGCTGGACGTGTGGTTATTCTTTTAAAGTCGGTGCCCAATTCAGTCATGTAGCTACTACTGAAAGATGTAGGAAGACCCTGTACACTGGAGATGAATAACAAGCCATATGCATCTGCTTAATTGGCCTGATTAGGAGCTGAATAAGAAAATGTGCCAGATTCTGTCTTTCATACTGGTAACACACGTCTTATACAAAATTCTAATAAAACATTAAAAAATAAACTTCTCTGATGTGTACAAGGTCTCTGGTTGAAAGAAGACGCCTGCATTGTCTTTTAATAACAGGTACACTACTGTCACATAGTTGGAAATGCCACGAAAAAAAAAAAAAAGAACATTTATTGCTGTTGACAATGATGCTTTAGTCAAGGAGGCTCATCTTGCGTGTTGGGCTCTCAGGTTGTTGCATGAAGTAGGAATGCACTAATAAGTTGAAGAGACGGGCAGACGAAGCACAACAAAAAGCACACAGACACACACGTGATCCGTCCCGCTCTGTCCAGCTGACCAGGCCACACAGCGGTGCCGGTCGTGTACTTCCAGAAATGGTGCATGATAGGAACGACTAAACAAAAAAGAAAAATGTGTTGTGCCAGCACGCATAATTATTTGATGTTAAATGCCAATTGTTATCTCTTTTTTATTTTATATTTTATTGTTTTCTATTTTTGAAATGTTTGTGAATATATAAATATGTATTACTGATGATGTGTAGTGGTACGAAGTACTCGCATGGGAATTTTTTTATACATAAGATGTTTCTATCTTTTTTTTCCTTTTTTTTTCTAGTTGTTCTTATTGGAGGTCGAGGTTCCTGAGACTGCAGTCTCACTGTGTTACTGCTTCCAATAAAATATGATAAATGATCTACATTCCTGCACTCCATTAGCATTATTGCCACGTTAGTGTGTTACAGGTGGATTCTAATATTTAGAAAATAATTAAATTCACAGCAGATGGTGAAGATTGTTTAAATTGCACAGGGTTTAATTCAATAGGTTGAGAGGTACATTTGAAAAAGCACATTTTGCACTTTTGCATCCAGGTTTTTTAGGCTTTGCGCAGAAAGGAGATCTTGAGAGAGTCTGGGATGACCAACTCCTCTGCACTGAGGACTGGGGGAGGCAAGTCAGGGAATGTGACAGGAAACTCTCTCCTCATGTCCATTAGCAGTTGTGGAGGCGGACTGGCAGAGCGGCCTTTGAGAAGCACCTGGGGACAGTAAAGACAGAAACCACAGACACTGAGATGCTGCTTAATATTAATTATTATGTCAGACCTCATCTTGCCAGACAGTACCTGGACAATACGGATGAAATTCAGAGTGACTCTTTCATCAAGATCACTCTGGGGTGTGTAGAGGGTCAGAATCTTCACAATCTGTCATCCATATTTTAAAAAGAAAGAAAAAAGGCAAGCAGGCAATTAGATAAAATACTCTACGCTTTTCTTCCCCAGGACAACCCAGAACAGACAAACACACCCACCTGCTGACTGGAGAGGGCTGTGCAGGTCTGAACAATGGCCTGTGCATCTGCCTCGGTCTTTTTCCCCACCTGCAGCAGCTGAACTGCCTGGATGAGTGGCTCCAAAGTGGTCACAGCGCCACCTGCCTGCACATCTCGACTCCGCAGCCACTCCTCCAGCAGGCTCACATTGTAGCTAAATGTCAAGACAAAGATGATAAATGTGGAACAACTCAAAGCTCATAACAAGTTAAGAAGAGAGAAAGAATATCATTAATTTTTTCAATTATGTCTGAAAGAAAACAATAATTGGAAACATTATAGTCTATGAGATCTTCAACTACTTTATTTTCAGAAAGCTGTTAAATCCTCAGCATTTGAATGATGACCCAGTGCAGATAATTTCAGACCTCCAAGATGGAGTTTTTCATGTATGCACATTTATGTGTATATGTTTTCTACCGTATTTGCATGCCACGACTCCAGCAGCACATGTCTTTCCTCAGCAGCAAGTTATTAAGAGCTGATGCACAGATGAGGTAGGTGAGCTGGCGGAAGGCCTGCTCCAACAAACTCTGGGGCAAAAACTGGCGGGTCATGGCTGCGTGAAGGGCTCCAAGCTCCCTCAGCACAGACGACATGGTTGGAGCATCTCCTCCTACAGGCCTGGGTTCTGAGCCTGCTCGCTTCCTGGACGCTCCCAGCTTCACTGCTGAACCAGACAGACCGGTGATGGTTTCGCTCTCCAGAAAAGCAGGGACTGAGAGGAAGGAGGAAGTGGAGGATATAAGGAGCAGTGGAGTTTTTAAAGAGCATTAGCAGCATTAGTATTATGAATGCTGTAAGAGGTACCCATGATGTTGTGTAGACGCTTCCCAGAGATGGTGAGAAGCTGCTGGTAGGCCTGGATAGAGAGGTCACTCAGGGTGCGGATCACGTCGCTCATGTCCGCAGTCAGTGGAACCTGTTCATCTGACTCAAGAGTCTGAAAAATAAAGAAACAAGTCACACGGACTACTAACAAATTCTTCAGTCCACCGATCACTGATCCTAACATTTTGTCCAACAGGATCATAAAAATAAAAATGAAAAAGACATACCTGTTTTGGAGAGTGCTGAATCAACAGGTTGTGCAACAGACAGATGTTTTTCAGCCACAGAGCAGTCATATCTACATCATTAGTATGTTTCTGCAGAAACAGATGAAGTGAGAAAAGTAACACTCCTATGACATAGTAAAAAGATCTCAGTGGTGATACATGGGCTTTCCCTTATGAGTCAGACTGTTCTTGCCTGAGGATGAACACACAGTTAGAAAATTTCCACAAAGAGTGTTTCAAGTTAGTGTCTGTTGTTGTTTTGTTAGACACGATGGGAACTGCCCTGGTGTACTAAACCGCAACCATATTGTGCATGTGGGAAGATTCAGATCAGAGTTCAGGTTACCTTCAGAGCAGCCTTCATGGCGGTGACAGTGGTGCTGCAGAGCGAGCGAGCACGAGCCTGATCTCCACTGCAGTCAGCTTGACGGACGCACATGAAGAGCACGCTGGCGGGCAGACCGGGGGGCAGAGAGAGCGCGCCATCGACACGGATGTCTGAAACGCAGACAGAGACAGCCGACAAGGATGGGTCAACAGAGGAGGTTACAGCAGACACAGCTTTAGAGGATTTTTACCGTAACTTTGTGTTTCTGGAATTTATATCACATCAGCATTACATGTGTCCTGAAACGGAAAAAAAAAAAAAAAGAAAAGATAAATCTCACCTGTGATTAGGTTCTTGATAAGTTTGGTTTCATCTTTTTTCCTACATTCCAGCAAACCAGTGACTGCAGCCGTTGGCTTTGTGTGATGTGGACAGGAAGTCTCTGATGTTGAAGTTGATGAGAAAACCAGAGAGGGTGAACACCTCAACACAAACACTAAAACACAAACACTTCAGGGTCTCTGTATTCATATACAGCCAGCGAGGGGAAGTCTTACCTTGTGTCAGGAGTCGTCTGAGTGACGAGATGTTTCTAAGCTCCTTCAGCTCCCTTCTCAGCCACACACACTCATGCTCTCTGGCTTCTAGCAACTCCTGGAGCTCCTTTGGAAAACAAATTTTAATTTTGAACTTTATAGTGCAGCCATTATTCTAAATGTAAAAACTCAATCGTTTTTTTTTTTTATAACAGTCAGATTGGAAAGGCAGAGGACCCCCATGACTCTTTTATATTTATAAGAGCAATAAGCGATTAGATTATTTTGTAATTCTGTACATTAAATCCGTTTTAGACAACTTAAATAAATCTCCACCTGTGTTTGTGCAGAAGAAGAAGAAGAAGAGATTGCTTGACTCAGCTGGCTCCTCAGAGCCTCCAGTTCCTCCTCCTGCTGGCTGTGCTGGTTGCGCAGCTGGCTCTCTAGAAACCTGGCTCAGAGGGACAGACAGATAAAAACAGGATGACTGATGAGCTCTTGTCTCAAACATAAATCACAAAATCTGAAAGTGAAGCACAGTGATCCAGTGACAGCTATGAGGGGAGTAAGCAGTGACAAACTCACTTGTTGGCCACTCGTACAGCATCGTAAGCGAGTTCCAAGTCTTCTGTTTTCATCTTCACCGCCGGGTCTTTGGCCACATCCATCTTCTCCATCAGCTGGTCCTGTAAACACAAACATGCATGACACTTTAGATTTTAGATTTCTGGATCGTCAAGAAAAGTCTTTAAGAAAATTTCTGGGTTTTTTGCTTGTTTTTTTTGTTTTTTTATTACAGACCTCACATTTACTCACCATTGGTGTTTCAGAGTTCCACACTGAGAGTCTCCTCTCAAAACTTGGAGACGTCACACTAACTCTGCGCACCTCCTCTGGGGAAGGGAAGAAAGATGTGAAGGGTGATGCTGTGAGTGGGCTGAGAGACCGGGGTGAGAGCGGAGTTGGGGAGGGAGAGAGCGGCTCCAAGCTCAGACTCTGGGAGGAGTCATTCCTTCTGTGGCCCTTGGTACGCTGCACGGTGAGGAGGAGGAGAACATGAGGCAAAAAACAACCTATAAATTTCAAACAAAACGGTTTTTAAGTGTCTTTGATGGCAGTTCTGAACCTCATTGAGCAGACTCATCTCCCTGAGGTTGTCATATCTCTGCTCCAGTCTGGTAAATTCCCTCAGGAGGCCCTGATACTTGGTCTTCTCCTTATCCAGCTCTGCCTGAAGAGCTGCACTCGCCTGCAACACAGCCTTACGCACACACTCTGCACTCACATGGACAAACACACAAAGGAAAAAAGAAAAAGATTAGATATATTAAATGTAACAAAGAAACAGAATAGTTCAGACAACTGCTGGAGCCAAGGCCCACCATTCTGTGCTTTTTCTTGGTCAAGCAAGCGAGCAGAAAGTTCTTCTTTCTCAGTGGAAACTCTGT
Organism: Rhadinocentrus ornatus; assembly: GCA_037177495.1. Classification (NCBI taxonomy): domain Eukaryota; kingdom Metazoa; phylum Chordata; class Actinopteri; order Atheriniformes; family Melanotaeniidae; genus Rhadinocentrus; species Rhadinocentrus ornatus. Next base: position 22,336,902 of record JBAMHW010000016.1, on the reverse strand, counting down.
CTTTTTCTTTCTGCAGTGCTTGCAGCTCCTTGAGAGATAGTGTGTTCACAGGTCAAAATCTTTAAAAAGCTGGATAATTCAATAGAAGATGAAGGCAGAGAAATGCATCATGTGTTTTGGGGTTTCTGGATTTACTTGTGTGAGTTGAAGAATCTGTTTGGCAGCTTTCTCCTCAGCTCTCTTCCTTTCTTCCACTTCTTTCTCACTGATGACTGGGCCAGGTGGAGGTTTCTCCTGTTTCCGGTTCTCTAGTTTCTGTATGATGGCCCTCAGAGCCTCCAGCTCGGCACCAGCAGCCCCTCGTTCTGCATTAAGGGTCTCTCTCAAAGCAGCCCTCTCCCTTGCCTGGACCACCACAAAATCAATTAATGAGATCCAATATCCAATGAAATCACTTCTTGTTGCAGACAATTTAACAGCAAACAACCATCACCCACCTCCTGGTCTACTCTCAGCTGCAGCTGCATCAGTTTGACTTCCATGCCTTTGTTGAGCTCTCTGTACCTCTCCACTGAGCGGGCCTCAGTCTTCAGTTTCAGCAACTCTCTCCTGGCGGCCTTGCGGCGCACGCAGCACTGCATGAAAACCACCGTCGCATGCACCCGCCTGTACGCCCGCCTCGCCAACCACCTACGCACTCTTGCCTGGAGCAGCACTGCAGCTCTTTCTGCCACCAACTGGGGAGTGAAAACAGGGTTTGAACTAAAACTTGATTCAGGTGCATTTAACTTGTAAACCAAGTATTTTGCAGTGTGCTGCTTGTCACACTTTAGAACTAAATAAAACAGTCCGTTGTGTATTTCTCAAGAACTCTGCTCAGGAAGATGAATGGGGGAGAAAGACTGATGCTGCGTGCTTACCTGTCGGTATCTGCGGCGTGCCAGTGTGCCCCTGGTGAAGGCCTGGATGGTGATAGTGGCCTGTCGGATCATGAGGAACAGCTGTCTGACCACCAGCATACGATAGGTCTTCTGAATCACTAAGGCAGCTTTAGTGTAGCGTAGTATTAGAGCCAGCCTGCAGCCATGTTAGAAGCGACAAATGATTTTCTCACCTTAAAATCAAAAATTTGTCTGTTTATGTTTCCCAAGGTTATTATGCAGTGTTACCAAAATGTTCATTTTCCTTTGAAAAACATTAAATGAAGAGTTTGAAGACTGTAGTGTGATGCAGACATGCTTGGAAGTTTTCTAATCCTTTAAATTTTCTACAAATTGTAAGAAACTATTTGATAGATTTTCATACAAGTGAATGAATGGGAAATAATCCAATCAGTGACTACTGAAAGCATGGAAACCAGTTTTATAAAAAGGTCACATAGATTGACTTTATGATTTCAAGGTTTTCACTTTGTTATAGAAGTGCCAAAAAAAAAAAAGAAAAATATGGAAAAGAATAATAAAATAAAAAACAGAAAGATGCAAAAATATAGACAATTATAAAATAAAAAAATAAATTAAAAAAAATGTATTCTATGTATTTCCACTTTTATTTACGGTTTTATTTTATATCGTCATTTATTTTTTCTTTTTCCAGATTGTTTTTAGGATCTAGTTTTGTGACTCGCTGTCTGTTAAAATGAAGTTCAAAAGTAAATAACTTGATCTTTTTCCTTTCTCAAATTCATTAGTATCATTAGAAATTCATCTTTGTATCAATGAAGGCAAGCAGTCCAGATCCACATCCAGATAAATTGGCCCAACTTACGAAACCAGCACCAACATGTTTGACAGATAAGAAAAGTTTTTCTTTCTTCATACGTAATGTCTCTCATTTAAAACAACGAACCATTTTCCACCAGCTCTCTGGCTTGTCTAAACCCACCATTATTGATTATAATGATGGAAAATTCATGAACAATGATTTTCATTAGGACACAATATATATGACTCCAGGTTGTTGGATTCCAAACTCTTTATGGCAACATTTTATAAATAAATCACTTTTTCTGTACATGAGAAGTTATATTTAAGTGTCTGACGTCATTGCCAATTTAAAAAAAAAAAAAAAAACTCATTCGGAGTTTAATCATTTTGCAAAGTTATCCAGCCTCTTTTCCCATTATCTCCACTTAGCTTCAGCTTCATATGATGCTGCATCACAGTACTTCAGAAGTGGGAAATTGAAGATATTTTAATCTTGCTTTGAGCATATAGTTCATTTAAATTAATAAATAAATTAGCACTTTGTGTTTTACCAGTATTTACTTAATGTTTTTTGCAACAAGGAAATCTGACTTCTGAGTTTTCTACTAGTTGGAAAGTATAATATATGATTTCTCATTTGTCAGTGAATGCACCACGAGTGAATACTTAGCCAATTGATGGAGGAAAAATAAGCTGATGCAGTGCCTCTGTTATTTTTTACCAAAGCCAAAAACATTAAAAAAAAAAAGTCATAAAACTGTGAGCTTTTGAAAAAAGGCACAATTTAACTCCATTATATGTTGTGTAATCTTTTCCAGCCTGTGCATTAACAGCTGAGTTTTCCACAAAAAATCTTGTATCTTCACACTATTATATACAACCAAAACCATGTTTTAAAGATTAGGCTTTAACTGTGCAAATATCTGATGTTTTAAGTCACCTTTATGTAAAATACAGAAAATTCCCAGTTGTTGGAATTTTTACAAAGATAAATATGTGTCCTTACTGTCTGGCGAGAGCTCCTCTGCAGCATCTCTGAATGGTGACAGTTGCCCAGATGATCCTGCTGTATCTGATCCGTGCCAGCCATCCTTTAACCTGACTTTGGATGACCACAGCAGCCATACGCAGTCTCTCGGCTCTAAGCCTCTCCAGAAGAGCCACCTGTCCTGCCCGGAAGAATACTTTGGTCTTTCCAAAGCAGTACTGGTTTGGGTCTGGGATGAGCTGAGGCACAGCCTTTCTGCACAAGGCCTGGGCGTGCTCCTGGCTCTGAGACCCTTGAAGTAGAACACGATACCTGCTGAAGAACTCCTTATACGTCCATCTGTAGACATAGATTTGACAGAAGAATCTTAGGGAAAAACAATCTGATATTTAAACATTAGTACACATTAGCCTCATTAGTCATTTAAAGCATGGAAATTAGAAGAAATACTACAATATGTTACTAATATATACACAGGACTGTCTCAGAAAATTAGAATATTGTGATAAAGTTCGTTATTTCCTGTAATGCAATTAAAAAACATGAAATGTCATACATTCTGGATTCATTACAAATCAACTGAGATATTGCA
>JBAMHW010000016.1:22285113-22327212 GCA_037177495.1 Rhadinocentrus ornatus | reverse complement strand
TCAGAACTGTCTGTTGTTTTCATTATTTACCGACCTCCTCCGATCCTGCCTAAACAAATAAAAGTGTTTCATTACAATAATCTTAGCACAAAAAGCAAGAAAGTTTGTGTTTGGGTGATTATTTCTTCCCTTTAGTGACACGAATTGATGTTGTAGTATACATCATTGGAAAGCCTGATTAGTCACCTTTACAATGAGGTGTAACTTGTAAGGATTGTGCTTCTGTGGAAGGGAAAACACAGCTGAACATGTGGGTAGTACAATTTTCTCCTGTTGGAACTCCCTCGTTTTATGTTTCTTGGTAGATTGGATGATTGCTTTCTCACAAAGTAATAAGGAAAAAACATGTTTACACTTAATTCATTTTACCCTATGAGGAACTCTAGCATGTCGAAGACAAGGAGGCTTAATACCTCCTCCTCATGCTGGTCACCAGCCTCGTGACATTGTGTTGAGATGGAATCTCATTCCTCAACCAGGAGGTACTGAAGGTCAACCAATGTGGCTTTTTGTCCATGATCCCACAAGTGTTAATAGGGTTGATGTCTGAACCATCCTCTCAACTTCCCAAACTCTGGATGTACTCTGTGGTTATCCTGGAGGATAGAATTGGGTGACAGATTCTGGAGATACAGGATCACTTCTGGCTCCAGAAACACATTCTGATACATCTGCCAGTCAGACAATCATACATATATCTGTCACATACCTGGCAGCAAAAAGAGAGAAAATACCAAATTAATGTTGCAGTTTTCTGAGGTGTGCATTATCCACATTTACTGTGTTGCTCATCCCACAAATGCACAATTCCTTAAAGTTACACCTCTTACAAAGATGACTAATCAGACTTTTTAATGATATAAAACAAAAACACACTGCAGATTTAGTGACATATTGAAACCTTTTAATGATCAACACAATCAAATTCATCCTCCAACAGCGATTTAAAAAAAAAAATGCAAAAATCATTGTTCTTCAAACGATTAAAACTAAGAATAATTTGCTGTCACCAGTTCTGTGCATGGGTTTAAGAGGAGGCAGCATGTGTGGTAACATTGACACACACAAAAGGACAATAGCAATGTTTTCCAACATCGCTAAGCACCTAGAATGATGAAACATACAAAACAGCAACAATTGAAACAACCGAAAGAGGTTTCAAGTCATCTCTCTCCCACTGCCCTCGGTTGAATCGTGCACGTGATTAGCAGAGCAAATACTCGTTCAAAATTACAAGTCCTCTCCTTAGTCAGTACTGAGCGCAACTCGGACAATACAGCTGATGTAATTGATAAAACATCCTTGGAATTACATTAAAATTCGTCCACTTTGGACAGATACGCAAGTCATACTATACCTTTTTATATATTAGTAACATCAGCCGCCTGCAGGTGAGACCACCTCAAATTGGTCTAGAACTAGTAGATTCACGTTGAACGTGTTGAGTTACTCATGGAGCACACGTTAAAATTTCCAGTGAGAGATGCCAAAAATACAAAACATTCATTCCCAATCTGCCCAGAACCAGAAAAGTAAACAGAACCAACTTTCTGCTGACAATAAAAGTTTGGATCCGACATGACTGTCGCAAAAAATTTAAACTCATTCTGAAGCCTTTTGGTAAAAAACACACTGAACACTGAATTTGACACTGTAGCTAAATTATTTCTAATGTTTCAAAGTTCTTTTGTCTCTTTTTTTTTTAAACCTTGTTTTTTTGTTTTCATCATAAAAATCATCTGGGCTGATTAATACAGTCAAGTCCAGTGGAGTTCATGATAAAACAGACGCTGAGATTGCACTGGAGTGAATTGGGTTGAGGTTAAAGTTGGATGCTGATACCGGTCGGTGGAGGGGGCAGTTCATCAGGGCTGGACTGGAAAAGGGTTCCAACTGTTCGAGGTCTTGTGAGAAGGCGTTGAAAAAGCCTATTTGGATTTTATAAAACCTACAGGACAAAATAAAAAAATAAAAAAAATGCAGAAATGTAACATTTATAAAGGCAATCATCCGATTTCTCTGCTGCATCTACACACACGACCAGGCTTACCCTTCACTTATGTCTCCACTCACCTGTGCTATACGCTTTCCATATCCTCACTGCCGTTCCCCTCCTCCTTCAGAGGCTCTCCTTCGCTAGCGGCCTCTTCAACGTGGGCCAACATGTCAGCCATGAGCGCCTCCTCCAACCTTTTCCTTACACTGTGCACCAGCTCCTCCTGCTTCCTGTTCAGAAATGTAACAGGAAGTTGTTACAGTTGGCAGTTGCAGCTGCAAACACTGGATAAGTTAGAGCAGGTGATGTTATTTTGCAGATTGTGTGGAACTTGCAGCAGAATTATTCCAGTTAACAAGCATGCTTACTCATGGCTATCAGCCATTTTTAAAGAATGTGTTTCACCTGTTTTTCAAGGCAAACCAAGTGGAAATTTGGCTCAAAATAACCAATTCACTTCTTTTTAAAAAGGAAATTAATTTCAGAGCCAGCTGTTGAAGGCAATTCACTGTTTCTCTGCATTCTGCAAGAGGCCAGGAGTGAACAATTTATCACTCTCGCCAGTCAAAGTGGAACCACTGGATTCCTCTGCAGCCAAATAATTAATGCGTGGACTGATTTTCCAACAATGCATGCACTGGGATCATTACAAAAGGCATACCAACCAAAGAAAAGGGTCAATATATTGCAGCTGTTCTGTCTCACCTGATATCCTCATCTGTGACTATAAAGGCCTTGCACAGCGGCTGCGTCGTGTTGAGCCACACTCCCGGGTTCTTCTCTACAGCAGCAGACAGCTGCCCAGTGATGGGAGCAGCACTGGTGTGGAGAGCGCTCGCTATGGCTGACAGGAGAGTTTTATCTGTGCAGCCCGGTCCAACGCCTGCAGAAGCAGCAGCAGGGGTCATCAGTTATTACAAACAAATACCTCTGTGGCTTTTATCCTGAGCTGTTGCAGCAATACTGCCATTGTATGAATTGTCTAAATGTTACTTCTGTTAATGCTAAGCTGGTTCACCTTGCAGGCCTTTAGGCAGCTCCATCGTTTTCACCAACTCTTCTGCAATATCATAAGCATTAAGACCACTGAGTTTCTTCTCCCAAAACAGCTGTGGACAGAAAAATATGGAGTTGCTTCAAATGCAGCAAACAAATCTCCTACAAACATACCTCAAACTCAACACATTTCCTTCCAAGACCTGCACAACATCTGCAATCCATGATTTAATGGTTTCAGAAACACATCTGGCTGGTTTGTGTGGCGTAACATCAACAGCAATAAGCAGAACATCTTCACCTGTCGAGGTTGATCAACAGCTTTCTGAGGGTCTGTTTTTACTTTGTTGTTGGGATGGTTGGTAACCTTGGTAACTGGCTGCTTAAAAATGGAGGCCGTCTGCCGGACAGGGAGTGATGTATTCAAATCAGGCTTGCCCTTAGAAAAAAGGATAAAGACGGGAGGATGAATCCACAGAACTAATTTCTTTTTAAATAATTTGATTATAAACCCACATCTGTATTTATAGGAGGCTTGTACAAGCACTTGAGACAATTTAGCGCTAACAAATCTGATAGAAATCATTTTACTGGTAACATGCCACATGTGCTGATTTAATGCATCTAATTAAGTTAGTGCTGCTTCAGAGATGCTTTGCAACCTACAAAAATAAAATTTCCATTACAGAGAAATACAACGCATGATGCAAACAACACAGTATTCTGACTCCTAAAAACACATTATAGTACACAGCCGCCAGCTCTGGACATATTTTTTGGATTCGACTCCTTTGTCTCACCTTGTTCTGGTTGTTGTTATCATATCGCAGTCTCTGACGGTTCTTGTTCAGTTTGCTCATCAGCATCTTTCCCGTGCGAAAATCAAAGGAGCTGAGGTCCATCTGGTTACCAAGGTAACGGGCCAGCTGAGGCTTGCTCCGGAACTTCTTCCCAGATGGACTGGCAAGGAAGGTGGAGACATGAGAAAAAATTATCAATACAATCTGCTCTCAAAAATAAAAAAAGATGGATGGACAGACCGAACAACATGAAGACTGAACGTCACACAGAGATGAAAGACAGCAAGACAGACGCATCACCAGACCATGGACCACAACGTGCAACAAGTCAAAAAGCCGAAAGAAGCAGCACACTGCAATGAGGAATGAGCAATGACACTAAACATTAGCAGTACTATGTGCAATGGATGCACTCCTTCATGAAAAATCCCTGTTATCTACTAAAAGCTGCAAACATTTTTATAACTTTTTCATATACAGCACTGAAATTTAGCTCTACCAAAATAGTGAACATGTTAAAATGGCAAAACTAACACCTGGCCAAATGTTTCAAGATGGAAACATTGTATCTCCGCTTGAAGGAGCAACGTCTTTAACCTGAGCGATGACCAACAAAGGCACAACTGTGGGTGAGTTCGTGCTAGTAAATCATGCAAATGTATCACACACCACTGTTAACACCAGTATGATTGTACAGTTAGCCTACCACAAACTATACAACCGACCCGCCTCCCCCCTCTCTTGCCTCTGTTCCTCATCTTGCTCTTCTGCTCTGCTAAATAAAAACAAATCTGTTGTTGTTGATTCACTTCAATGGGAAATAAAGAGTATTAACTGACATTTACACTGAGTTTTATTTAACAGAAAGGCCTCGCCAGCCGTGGGTTGCTACCACTAGCCTGCACGGCGGGACGGACTCCCGTCGACAAATGTGAGAGGAGGTGGCCTGCTGGCCTTGTTGCCCTGCCGCAAACTAGACCCCCCTCCCCTTTCCATCTCAAACTTTATACCAACCACCGACCCCCTGATCACATTCCTGTTTTAGTCCGTAAACTCGGTGTGTCGTGCAACTGTAATTATTGCAAGCTCTCGCTCGTTTAGTACCTAAAGTAATAGACATCGCTCTTGCCAGCTGACAAACCCGACTTTCTTGTCACTTCTTCCATTTTCCAGCCTTTGGGGAGAGCAGTGCAATCCCACCTTTTCTTCTCCATTCCCACGCGAGTAGCCTATGAATCCACTAAAAGTTACCACAAATAACCAAATTGGACTTGAGGAGATGTGTCGATTTTGTTGTTGGTTTTTTGTTGTTGTTTCTCCTTTCCCCCCCTTTTTTTCTTATTTTCTGTTTTGTTTTGTTTTGTTTGTGGGTTGAAAGGCCTATCGCTTCTTACGCTTTTGTTTCGACCATTTTAAAACGTGCGTCCCCTGTAATGGGATCTCCCAGCTAACGTCTCATCTCTTTGTCGTTGGCAGATCGCTCCGCCACGGTCCTCAGCCACATCACTACCTGCATGTCTCGCCGGGACACGACGACTACATCCGCAAGGAAAAACGGGGCAGCGCGGCTACGTAAAGACACAGCGAGGCATGCGGAAAAGGACAGGAAGTTTATGTACTGACACTTCATAATAAAAGCATAGATTTGTCGCGGCATAAACCATTTTTACTAAGGGTGACAACATCATGGAGGTGCTCAAGTGCTATAAAAAGTGGATCACTAAAAAGACAAAACTATAAATGCTAAAACACAGAAATGAAATAAGTTATAAACATCAAATATAAAGTAAAATTGCTTGTTAAAACATTTGCATTTTGATTATGTATTTTTGTTATTCAAAACAAAAAAACTATTTCCAAATTTTAATATACATTTGTTGTTATAAAATTGATGAAAAATGTTTTCGGGTTCAGGGTTAACCACTAAAAAAGACATATTTACACAGATTTGTTATTTAATTTAATTTATACTTATTTTAATAATTCTTCTTATTATGTTTAGCATGTCCTGACCTCGAGAAGTACTGTTTGCTACCATAAAACCAGGTAGGTTGGCAACCTACCTGAGATAACTTAAACATTTAAATTAACCGTCTTTATCTTCAATTTTAAGTATTATTTCAAAGATTTGCATACTACCCCAATTCCCAAAAAGTTGGGATGCTGTGTAAAATGCAAATACAAACAGAATGCAATGCTTTGCAAAGCCCATAAACCCAATTTATTCCCAAATGGAACATAAACAACATATCAGATGTTGAACCTAAGATATTTTACCATTTCAGGTAAAATTTTAGCTTATTTTGAATTTTACTATAGCAACACATCTCAAAAAAGCTGGGACTGTGGCAACAAAAGGTTGATAGTAATTTTCACAAATTTAAAAAAAAAAGTGGAGGAGACAACAAATTAGGTTAATTAGCAACAGGTCAGTAACAAGACTGAGTATAAAAGAAGCATTATAGAGGCAAAACCTCTCCGATGTAAATATGGGCAAAAGTTCCGCAATTTAAAAAACAAACTGCAGCTAAAACTTGTGAAACAACTTCAGATAAATGTTCCTTAATGTCAAAATTATGAAGATTTTGAAGATCCCACAAGCTAGTCTGTAAAATAGTTTTAAAAGATTCAGAAAATCAGGAGAAATTTCTGCACACAGGACAAGGGTAAAAGTCCAAACTGGATCCTTGTGATCTTCGGGTGCTCAGACGGCACTGTATTAAAAGCAGGCATGATTCTCTGGAAATGATTGCATGGACTCAGGAACACTTCCAGAAATCACTGTCTGTGAACAAAGTTCACATGCAAACCACAAATCCAGGTTAGAGCTCTATCATGCAAAGACAAAGCCATATGTGAACATGATCCAAAACACTGCCAACTTCTGTTGGCTAGATGGACCATTCAGCTTGTTATCTATGGACAGTTCAAAATCCTGCATATGGTATGGGGTTGCCTTAGTGCCTATGGAAATCAGTGCAGAAAAGTTCATAGACGTTAAGAGCAACATATCAGAGCAACCCATCAGACAAATTCTTTTTCAGAAGGCTTTGCGTAGTTCAGCAAGACAATGCTAAACCACATATTGCATCCATATCGCAAGGCAGTTGTTCAAAGAGCAGGAGATGCTACATAATAAACAATACCCTGCTCCAACTTTTTTGAGATGTGTTGCTTGCTATGAAATTTTTTTAAAATTTTCCAAGAAATTGTAAATGGTCTTACTTTTAACATCTTAAATGTTGTTCATGTTCTATTGGGAGAAAAGGTTGGTTTTTAGATTTGTAAATCATTGCATTGTGTTTTTAGCTTATATTGTACAGTGTCCCAGCTGTACTTTTTTCTACCTGTTTGCAAATCTGTCCTGAAAAGAGCACATTTATTTAATTTGATATTTCTTTCATTAGACATCTAAAGAAGAAGGCCCAATCCTACCATTGGAAGCAAGAAATAAAGGTGACCTTTATTTCTTGCTTCCAAAATTAAAGGGACATCTCGTCCATGCAAACAGGAGTAGGGTCAAGTGTAGAGTCAAGGGGATGAATTGAGACTGGGCCTACAACAGGAGAGAAATAGAGAAGTCTCCAAACTGAAACATGGGGTGGGAGCAGGGTAAGCCGTATTTAGGCTGTTAGCCTTTTATTTTTACAAAAACAGGAAATTGTATTTAATCTACCGCCTGAACGCTCGTGGCTAATAACACAACGGTTCTAACCTAGAGGACCATGCATTTGACAACAATAAGGCCGTAATCACGAAGTGGCAGTGACCATTAACAAAATTGAATGAATAAAGAAACAGTAAATTAATCATCGTACTTGATGTTTATAGGCTAAAACGCGCAAGTTTTACGTAAGGTATGTGAAACTGGGGCGCCGCTTGGCCACGACAATGACGACCGTTGTCTTTCAGACTCGGTGCCGGCTTTTATAAATGAACAAAGTAGTTCTCATCAATCAAACGCACTTCATTGCAGAAGCACGTCACAGTTTGATAAGGCTTTGTGTTTGCTACAGAAAACCACTCCTGCAATAATTACACACGCTGTGCATGGCTAAAATCTCGGTTGAAATATCACACTATCGACGCAGTCGCTGCCGACTCCAGGCTGGACAGGACAGAGCTGGACACAAAAGGCATTAAAATAACGTTAAAAAAAATAGACAGACGTGCATCTAGACTGGATATTGCCGTAGAGCTATTTGCATATACTGAAACCCAAAATTGTATTTGCCTAATCGGTGACAAATGCACTAAAAACGGTATTAACATTCATCGAACGCCACAATTTTTACTTAATTCTTTGCTTGCGGCGTTATTATCCTTTAAATGATGTACTTACTCGTTTTTATCCATCTTGAGGCTACTATCTCGCTTTCTGCCTCTTGCTATGTTAAATTCCTTCTCCCCTTTCAGTCCCCTCCCCCTCCAATGTTAGAAATGAGACATTATCCACGCAAATTTTGCAATGAGCCCGATAACGAGAGGTTAATGCCTGTTCAAAACATGGCGTTTTATAGGTCAGGTAACTTTGCAATACTTTATATATATTTCTTAATTTTACAGCCATTTTTTAAAAAATTGCATTATCATACATTTTCCAGAGGATTTTAAAATGTAACTTCATATCTTTTTATTGAATTGGCAGTCACCCTAAAAGAAAAAGTATATCGAGCTGTTGAACGTTTTATTGCAAATATCCTGGTTGTGCATATGAATTCACTAAATACATTTAAGAAAAAACTTTCACCATGCAGTTTAATGAAAACATTTTAATTGTTTTGAATTTACAAAGTAATTGGACACATTAGGATAAATTAAAGATTTATTCACATCTTATAATACTTGGACCAAAAACAGTGTGCATGTGGTCCAAACTCAAGCCCTCAGTGGCTGACTGTTGAGACACGGCATCCCCACTTAAGCTTGTCCTGTGTGAGCAATTCGCCCATTCCCAAGTTCTGGCCCTGAAAGCAGAAACATGGTCCAATTTATTAGCAAGAAGTACATAAACGCATCTTTTTGAAGTTTTAAAACACACACACATAATTCCTGTCTGAGTCTGGAAACCTGTGCCTGACTTGACAATGTTAATGATTTCTGACATTACTACATTTACAGAGGGGGTTCAGGGTGGTGGCTCTAGAGAAGTACTCCAAAAGGTACATTACTAATATGTATGCACAAATACTACTATAATTTTATACCATCATATTACAATATTCATTATACCCAAAACACTGGCACATTGTTACATTACTGAACATACTAAAATAAAAAATCAGCATTTGTAACATTTTATTTCTGTTAAACTGGGTTCATTTCTGTGGGGGGGGACTAATTGGTTCTCTGTAAATCTTAAACAAATGCACATTGCTTTAAAATTTTTCCCAGTCATCAGTTGAGAAATCCTTAAAAGCAGCTTCAAGCCTTTATTTCCAGTCGACAGTAAGCTTTGGTTTAATAATAAGCACAGATATCTGAGGTAATTCTAACCTCAGCAGGTGTCAGCTGCTAGATAAGCGATGAAATGTTTAACCATGACTCAGTATGTTTAAACTGGAACTTTTACATGGCTTACAACTAGGCCTGTCGCAAAGAGCAATAAGTCAAGTAATTGCACGGTGAGAAAAAATGAGGGCAATAAGTTTGCCAGCCGCAATAGTTTTCTTTTTTTAATCTTACTTTGCCATACACTTCGTATGACACCAGGTTTCACTATGGAGTATCTCGACTGAACGCTCGCGTTTCTTACGAAGTCATTTCTCTAGTTAAGTCTAGTGTCATACTTGACAGCAGCATGTTGCAGCACGAGACCCTGGGACTAAACTGGCAGTTTTGCCAGTTTTTCCTGTCCGAGCTCCATGTTTAATATTTTTTTATATCATTTTTGAGGGGCAATTTTGTTTACAGAACAAAGACTTTATTATCCATCATACTTTTGGTTTTGGGTTGTGATTCATTGTTAATGAGACTGAGAGTCCATTCTATTTATTGTTTTTTTATTTTAAATTTCTTCCAGTTCCAGTGTAAAATGTTCTTTAGAAATTAAAGTTTATTGATCTTTGAAAGGGTGTACTTGCATTATCATTATATTAGTTGAAAATAATCTCAAAATGACAACATTATCGCTTTGCGCAATATAACCATTTGTCATAATCATTCCTGAGAAAATTTATCGCACAACAAAATTTAATATCGTGACAGGCCTACTTACAACTTCTGGCAAAAATAATGGCATCACCACACTTGGAGGAGGTTAGGCACTTTTATTTGGAGAGGAAGGAAGGAAGGAATTGATACAAGTTCTCGTGTAATTAAATGCCTCAAAATCTTAAATAAAATTGCAGTAATAATTTTAAATAAATTTTTTTGCCAGATAAAGCAGAGGAAAAATTACAGTCACACAACTATAAACACGAAAAAGTTTATTTTCCATTTCTATAGTAACTACCTGCATCCATATAAATATACAAAGGAGTCTGTTGTTAAGAGTTTTTGCAGAGCTAAAGCAGTTGTTACACCAAGCTGATTGGCATAAAACCCCAACAAGAGGGAGTTGAGTTGAAACACATGAAATTTCAAAAAGGTAATTCAACTCCGAGCGTGGCAAAAGATGTTGGTCATTCCCGCTCAATCTGTGTCTAAACTTTAGAAGACGTACAAAAACACAACGTGGGAAGGTTAGGAGGGCAAAGCGACACGACAGGAAACTCAAGACATACCTTGAAAATAGAAAGTGAATGCACACGCACACACATGCGCACACACACAGAGGAAAAACTCAAATAGCCAGCAGAGCAGGAGCCATTGGTTTGTATTAGAATTGTAGGACAATGCTGACGGAAACAGGATTTCAATCCAGAAAAGCCCAGTGTAAAGCACTATCACCTACTGAAAACGTATGGCAGAAATGATCATGAAAGCATAAAAGGAGGAGAAACATATCACTGATTGCTTTGGGTTTGTGATTCCATTGTTTTGTTGTTAAAAAGGTTTAACAAAGCCCAAATTTTTATACTAATAAAATAGCTTTTCATCATATCTGTCTATTTATTAAACAAAAACATCCTTCAAGTGTGGTGAGTGACCCCATGATTTTGCCATGGGTGCACCTGCCTGCATCTTATCTGAATGGCACAAAAAACGGCTAATGAGAAATTCAACTGAACACTGCAAGCAGGGTGTGAGAAGCAAGTAACGTTGGTATGAAGACAAATGACTCACATTTTAAAGCCTTTTTACTCATCCTTCTTGAACTTTCCATTAATGTATGGGACATAGTCTAGAATTAATCGCCAGTCTGTGAAGTGGACGAGCGCCACACCACCAACTGTTCCCCACGCAACCATATTTGGTACCCTAAATGGAAGAAAACAGTGGAATTTCTAATGAGACAGAACCACAATATCATCTGTGATGTACATTATACATTGCACATGTATGTACAATGCAGCCAATTTACAACTGGCTGAAACTTAAAGGTAAAAAAACAAAAACAAAACAATATTTGAAAAATGATTACATTTGAAGAAGAGAATTACATCATTAACAAACTAAATGGCTTTGTATACAGAGATTAAATACAAGTACATTAGGGATGCACGATATTGGATTTATTCCTTATATCTGATATGCCTATATATTACAACTCATTTGGCCGATAACCGATAAAGATATTTCTCCCCCCGCACCTAATTACAAAGATGATCTAGTTCCCTTTGTTGTGGAATTAAAATAACAGTTTTATTCTGCATACTCTTTGTCAAGTTGGCCTGTTGGCAAAAACATACGTTAAAAAAAAGAAGCTGAAACTAATGCAATATTCACTACTTGTGAAAAGTAAGAAACATATTTCAACTCACATTATGTATTAATTAAATAATGACAATTGTTTTTAAAACAAACCAAGATATGCGCATCATGTCCTAGTTAAAACAGACTTGGATAATGTTCTCCCAGCATGTTATTTTATTGGTTATTTATATCGGCAGAATGGCCGATATCAGATATTTCATTTTGAAGCCAGTAATCGGCTGATACCAATATTGTGTCGATAATATTGTGCATCTCTAAAGTATATATTATTGTACTCTACTTCAGTCAAATTAAAGATGCTTATGCTATCCTTGAGTGTTGTTTATGGAATAAAATATTACACTAAATTAGACAGCTTTATTTAGTGACTGCTGCAAATAAAGACTTTTGCAGACAAAATAAATTCTAGTATGATCTGAATTAGGGATGCACAATATTAATAAACCTTATCTGTAATGGCCAATAAAGTTTTTCTTCTATAAAGGCAAGAGGCAGGGAGCACCCTGGATAGGTTTAAGCCCGGGGTAGGGCAGGGGGTCCATGGCTTTTTAGTATTTGCATGAAGAGGATCCCGAAGGAAAATAGGGTTGGGAACCAGTGCTGTAGGTGTGTTTTCAATCAAAATGTCATAACACTCAAGACACATTCATTCTCCACAACAAGACCAATAAGCAATGTAGCCTCCTGAATCAAACTTAATGCAGCGAAAGAGACACTCTTCACATGTACAATTTCACTTTCAGATGAAAGTCTGGTGGCACTGTTCATGCTTTTATTGACTGATTTATCTGGCACACGTTTGTGGAAAAGATTTTGCAGATGGAGACATCTGGACTACAACAATATCAATAACATATTTAGCGGGAAATGGGCTGCGTCCAGTCTTGGGTTTTCTGGACTGTCTTTGTATGATAAAATGAAAGGGACAAAAGGTTGGGAACTAGTGATTTGATTCAAGTCTGTTGGAAACATTTACACATTTCAGTGCACATTATACACGAAGTATAACTTTACACTGTGCATTAAAACGTATCAAATAGAATTAAAAGATTTGATATACAAGACAGTCAAAATTACAATATTGTGCATCCCTAAATTAAAACAGTTAATGGTTGTACACCTTAAATCAGGAATCACCAACACCACACCTCTTGGGGTGGTGCTCTGAAAGTTTTAGATGTTTTCCTGCTGCAACACCTGAATCACATTAAAATGTTCTCCAACAGCTTGTTGTCAAGTTCTGCACAAGCCTTGTAATGACCTACTAATTTGAGTCAGGTGTGTTGCAGCAGGGAAACATCTTAAAAATGAGTTGATTAGCTTTCTAATGGGAATCTACAGGCAAATAACCCAAAAAGGACGTCCATATAAAAAGTAATGTTTCAGTAAAATAATTACCTACTGTTGGATACAAAACACTTCACAAAATCTTATTTAAACTAAATATAACATTAAAATCTTACATTTATAGTAATACTACATACAGTTATGTGACAGGAAAAATATCAGTACTATACAGTAGTTTAGTGAGATTTAAGTGATATTTAAAAAATGCAAAGCACTAATATTTTGTAGCACTTCCACCTTTAACTATAACAAAATGTTAACGTATTCTTAAAAGATGAGCGCTCCAACCTTGAAACGTATCAGAATAATCTCTCAAATGACAATTTGAGGCCTTTAAAATGGAACTTTATCTTATTAACTTAAAATAAGTCTTCAAGGCTAGGCGCAAATCTTTTGTGTCCTTCTGGTCACTTTCCTTCTCCATTGAATGGACTTCTAACAAATGATAGGCGAAGGACTGTGCCGAGTAGCCCTGCCAGCTGGAAATAAACATAAATGCTAAAAGTTAGCTTATAAGCCCAACGGGTCACGAAGGACACAAGGACGTTGACAGCGCAACCAACATAACTAGAGCTCGAGCATTTCATCCCAGAGCTCAAATTATTATTGCTTTTACTTACCACGCCCGTAGAACATTAATATACTTGGGACCGACGATTTTATTAAGTACTTTTTGGACCATTCTGACGTTCTTCTCGCAGAAATTCACACAACGAAATGTTTCCCTCGCCGATGGCTGTTTAGGACCCTACGTAGGGTTGGCTCTTCTGACGCCTGTGAAAAATAACCCAAAAAGAAAATACCCTGGGTGGGTTTACCAACTAGGTCGCCTCAGGCCATTAGCAAGCCCGTCTTTCAGACAGATCTGTTTTTATTTCATTATTTCTTTTTCTTTTTTTAACAAATGCCATTTGTTGGAATCATTCCATAAAGTGGTGGCTAATTATTACACACCCATGCCAAATGCATGTGTTCCCTAACCCTTAATTGACAATGAAAATTAGAAACAAACTCAATTTCCGCACTACAATAAACCCTTTATAACAATGGTTTCTTTTATTTTGCTTTTAATGTATACAATATTCAAAAGCCAGACATTGGAAAAGGTATAATCTGTTATTAAAAATGGCACATTTATTGCTACATTACTGTTATGTACAGGACAGTTTTCAACTATATATATTTATATATGTTTATATATGAGACAGATTTAGTGAGGCACTATGAGGACCCTGGATGAGTCAACATGGTCCTCACCCCAAGATGACAAGCTCTGCAACTGCTTCTGTATTTAACACTCAGTGGTCACATCTTTTAGTTCAACAGAAATATGAAAGAGAAAATAAAAATTAAAAGCAAGATTTTAATCACTGCTTTCTATTAGTCAAGTCAAAGTCTGTCAAATGAAAACTCTACAAACTCCTGTCTGCCAGACTTGGATAAAGAAATAAAATTCAAATATGTAATTTCTCATTTGTACACTAATGTCCATAGAATACAAACTGATACCTAGCGTGATTTCCCTTACAACAAACCAGCATAATTCCGTACACACGGATTTTGAAATAGAAGTTTGGATACGTTCTGAAATAATTGATTAGAACTTCACCCCCCAAAAAAGTCACTTTCAATGCTACCAAAGAGCAGGATGTTTGAAAGTCAGGCCTGACAATTATAACTAATCACTATAGTGAAAGTCACTGCAGAAAAGGGCTTGTGCTCTGATAAATACACAATTGTAAAATGCTCCAAGTCTGAAGTTCCAGCTAGTGTGGGAAAAAATACTCACTCCCTACACTGAAACTGAACCGACATATACTGAAACATAGTCATGTGCATCAAAGACGGACAATAAGAGCCAAAAGCAGCCTCTCCTGAACCGTCATGTCAAGCAGTTATAGTAAAGACAGAACTGGACCCGTGACCGTGACCTTAAACAGCAGTTTGGACAATGTAATCCAGTTGAAAAAAAAAAAAAAAGATTAGGGGAGGGGGGTAAAGAACTTAACAAGATCTACGCAACATTTATTTATTTAACTAGATACAATGAAAAAAATCTCTTTATTCCATTTAAACTTCCTCAAAATTGAAAAAAAAAAAAAAACATTAGGAGAAGGGAGGGTGGGGGAATGAACAAGTACCTCTTTAATCTCCATGATAAATGAAATGATATGGTTCACAAAAAAAACAAACTGTCAAATGAAAAATACAATTTCAGGCACTGATAAGGCATCACTCTCCCATCATGACATCTTAAGTCTTGAGAATGAAAAGGCCACACTATTGATTTGTATAGGTCTTTTTCTTCATCTTTTTTTTCCTTTTTTTTTTTGTAGAAATTAAACACACAAAACGCTCTACCTCCCACTTCTGAAAACATGTTGATAAAAAGAAACCATTCACAACTTGACTTGGGAATTACATCACAATAACACTGTTTTGTTCTCCATATTATCCATTACCTTACACCCAAATACAGGAATTTGCCTCCAAAATGAGTATGCAGGAAACCCGACTGTGAGCTGCACACTGAGAGCCATTTGACTTGAGGGCAGACATAAGAAAAATATTAAATGAAACTTATTACACTGAGCTGACAAAACCCCAGGAACACAACTTTGAAAATGAAGGTGATCCACATTTGTATGGTAGCTACATTCAAAACCAGTTGCATAATTACTGTTTGACAAAAATCCCTCCCCACATCTATTGTAAGTGCCTCCCTGCTGAAGTAGGAGCACATCAACAGGGCTGCGGCACAAAAGTCTGTCCTAAATGGAAAGACAGAGTTTATCTGGGTGGCTGATGGTGCACCTCACGTCTAAAACTGGAATAAAAAGGATATTATATGTTGATCCTTTTCTTCAGTCATCCCAGTTCAATTCTGAATCAACTTTTGAACATCATTTAAGTGTCAAATATTCCCTTATACAGCTCATCTACAATACACTCTAAACTTCAAACTAATATTGCCATTTATGTAAAAAAATCTACAATGTATAGACTAACAAAAAATATATATTTATATATATATTTAATTTTGAAAAATGAAACAGAATAATGTATGAAGTGAATTTACACATCACGCTTCTCTCAGTAAGAAAGGTGAGAACACACTTGCTCAGGAGGAAGGTGAGGGGCTGTAATTCAGTGGGAATGCTCATTTAGGAAAAGAAAGCCTCAATAACATAAAGGCTAATCTGTTTTAACAACTGTGGCTGATGAGATCCCTGCATTAAAAGGAACCCAGATTTTTGTCTTTCACAGAGCATCGACAAAAGGGAAAGACTTGAGCTTTTAAGTCTGCTGGCACTGTTATAAACCATTTCAAGAAAGTAACAGCACTCAGTGGTGCTGATCACTTACAAGTGATTCAAATGGCTTTTATACAAAGACTTTCAGGGACTCAAATGCAATACAAGTCAACACTTAACTTCCAGCCTAAATCTTTACAACTGTGCTTTGTCTTGTCCATGTATGCTTTAGTACATAAAGCAGTAGAAAAAAAATCCTGGCTGTATAACAAGGAACCCCTGGAGTAACACTAGAATTCTAGGTCAACAAAAAGGAAGAACAATTTTGTTTTGTTGACAAATTCTACCCACTTGGATAATCCATAACTTTCAAGGAAGAAGTCTTTGATTCCAAGTCTCCAGATGCCTTGTGGGATGAGACCAGGCCTGAGGCAGAGACTGGCTCTGGGGTCAGAGTTCCCGTCTTTCAGGCAAGCTGCATTTGAACTGTCAAAACTAATAATGACCTTTCCAACCATCGTCCGCAAGCAAAAGGAAAAGTTACTGAATTTTGACAATTCAACTATGGGCTTGGTTACATAACATATGTAAGACTGTACCATCACGCTGGGAATGACATACATTAAAAATAATTGCTCATACACATAAGCAATCCCTCACAAATGTTCCTCGCATGTAAAGCAATTTGCTTAAATGTCAAATAGAAAACATGTAACAATTAGGCACAAATCCTTGATTAAATTTGTGTTTGTTTAGGTCTCCTTTTTTTTTTTCTTCTCCCCTTCACCAGAGCACCTCTTGGCAGTGTGTGTAGTCCCAAAATGCGGCAGGACAAAAAGTACTCTGGTGTTAAATCATAAGGTGAAAACCAAAATGAAAATAAAAATATTACATGTATAAAACAAAGCAAAAAAAAAAAAAAAAAAAAAGTTCTTCACATTTGAGTTTGTAGTCATGGTTGGTAGTGCGACAAACGGGCTGTGTCAGTTTTGGCAGTATGTATGTGTGTACCAGTGTGTGAATGTGCATCTTGAAACTCAAACGGACAATACACAGACATGTCCACATATACACACACACACTGAGAATAATGGGTGGAAGAAATTCGGTTAAGGCCACATCCTCTGACAGCCAGGGAAACACCGCCAGATCTCTGAAAAAGAAGGAGCACAAACATGATGCAGCTGTACCGCAACATAACTTCAACAAATCTGTTGCACTGTGCCTTTAAAGCCCACCTGGTGTTACATGTGGCCAACTGGATTGTGGCCATCCCCTCCCATGCTGGGGTGGCCTCCTGAGAGCTGCATGGGTGTTTCTCCCACCACCCCAGACACCTTCTCTTCCTCACGCCGTTTTAAACATGCTGCCTTGGGGTTAAGGTTGCGCTCTGATGAAAGGAAAACCAGAAAAAGGGCAAAAACTCAGGCTGATAACACTGTGCTTCCCATAGTCAACATTCTGTCTGCAGACCTACCTCTGACTTGTTGTTCTAAATTGAGGATGACGTTGACTGCTTGGTGAAGGATGAGAAGTTTGGTCTGAGGTTTGTCATGGCTGAGGTGCAGCTGACACATCCTGCCAAGCTCCTTAAATGCCTCATTGATATCCCGTACTCTGAGGCGTTCACGGGCGTTGTTAGCCACTCGTCGCTCCCTCTCACGCTCCATCTTCACCTCAGGGGGAAGATCCTCATCGTCTTCATTGTCCTGACTAGTTAAAAATAGAAACAAAGTGGTAAAGTTATTGGCAAGTAAATTTTAAATAAAAAATAAACAAATGTCACACAGGCATGTTCATGCAACCATGTGGTGACAAACCCGCACCTCTGTATCAAAATAATGGATTCAAAGTGAGATCTTTGAGAAGTTTATAGTGTGTTATAGGTGATCCTGGATCCATCCAACAAGCAGCATCTCCACTTCTGACGACCAATAGATCGACTTGGATGAGCTCACTTTTGGTAGTATTCTTTTTGCTCTGTGTGTCTGTATCGGTGATGGATCAGCCGTCACCTCACTGCTCACGAATCCCCATTTTTAAAATCTTTTTCAGTGTTATATCATTTAATATTGTAATGTGCCCTTACAACTGGCAATTTCCATCTATGTAATTATAGAGACCAAAACATTTCAATTTAAAATTTCAAAACAGAAACACTTCAGCACTTTTATTATCAATTTGTGAGTGATCATTTAAAATATATCAAAATTAATCTGCCAATCAAAAGGTCAAACTTTAGCCACCAGCTCAAAGAACATGCTTTGAGTGATGCCCGACAAGAGCCCAGAAAGCACTAGAAACTGATTCCCTGTTGGAGAAACTTACTCATCTTTCTGGTCTGATAGGCCAGAGAACATCGGGAGGGTCAACACCTCCTTTCTGTAAACGTGACATGAAGGAAAGGGGATTTTGACATAGTTAAACACCTAACATAGCCTGTACAATCAGTGGGAAATACAGAAAAGAAGTGACACCTATGAGCTGCAGCTTTTATATTAAGTGAGCAGCTGTTGACATCTGGAGCCTTAAAATGGATACTTATTGAATTAAATGGCTCTCTTTATATTCTTAGTAACATGACAGTCTTCACTGTAGTGGAATAATTTGGATGAGAACTAGGGCTGCACAATATATAGAATATTTTCCTTCATCGCAGCAATATACATATCGCAACAAATGTCTAAACTGCAATAAATCGTCGTACCTATTTGCAAATTTTAAGGAAGTATTGTGATGCTGTTGCAAACGCTGCTGAGCCGTCATGCTCTGTGTGCGTCAGTGGCGAATCAAATGAACTGTTACTGGTCTAGATGCAAACGGCTGCCGCACTGGTGCAGATGGAGTGAGCATTTTGATGGCGGAAGGTAACGAGAGGACCGAGGAAAATGCGGAAGAAGAAGCAGAACACGTGGCTAAACAAAACGGCACGTTGGCTATTTTGAACTACAAGACATGTCAAAAACTTATGTGAAACACCATCAGACACACGTTTAATCTCCACAGCCACCTACAGTACAACTACAAGGAGCTATAGACAAATCCCCTTGACGTGTTGTGTGTTGTGATGCTGCCTTTACCCTAATTACCTCATATCTGCCGACAAGGACGGCGCTGTGGATATCTGGACTGACTAGACAGCGGTCCACCGTTCTGATGAGGACATCTTATCTGGCGTTATCAAAGTTACTCTGTTTTTCAGATTAGTCATCGGTCCATTTATGTCTAAAAAGCTGCTTCATCAGACTGAAATGGCTTTTGACAATAAACACTGGAATATAAAACAAATCTTCTTATAATTGATTAAAAGTTGGTAAAGAAACTTCTTTAAACTTTTACAAAGGCTGTCAATTTTCTATTTTATTTCTGGTCTTTAGGCTAAAGGACACCATAGTACATGATTGTGTTGCCAACCAAATTATTTTTTATTAAGAAGAAGAGTTACAAGAATCTAGCGTTAGCTAAAACACGATACTAGCATGTTATAGCACAAGCTATAAAGTTCAGCAGACGTATGTGCCTGAGAGTTTTGCCAGTGCAGCTCCATGTGAGGAAACATCAAAGCAGCAGCTTTATTTATTTTATTTATCGCGATCATATCGTCATCGCAAATTTCAACAGTGTTATCACATATTGCATCTTTTACTGATATCGTGCAGCCCTAATGAGAACATTATTTTAGTTTAGTAAAAATGAATACAAATGAGCAACTGAATGTTACCTTACCTTGTTCGATTGCGTGCTACCTTGGAGTCTTTCTTTTCATCATCTGACTTGTCTGCAACAGATGAGTTTTCATCATCCTCTTTGTCTTCTCTTTTAATGTCTGAGCTGCTGGAGGAGTGTGTGGAGCGGGCCAATCCACCAGGGAGACCTTAAGATAAACAAATAAACATTTTATTTTAAGACATTACAGACGTAACGGGTGGAAGCAAAGTTCAAAACAAGCTAGTACATATGTAGAGGTGAACTGCTATAGAAAAATGTTTTGTTTTAGTACCTTTACAGCACAAATAAAAGACTAAAATGATATACAAATTAAACAAAAAAGCAAACTTGCTTGTAAAACCTTCTGGCTGGCCAACTGACGGTGTGGGTCCGGATGCATGATGACCGTGCAGGAGAGTGCTGCTGGGAGGAAGACCTGTGGGTTCCTCATGTTTACTTCCCTGCTGATTAAAGTGGAGAGCAATGGCATGAATCATGAACAAGCACAACACAGACTAATGGCTCTCCCTTTGAATTGTGTTAATAAACCCTGCAGACAAGTTACCTGTGAGACTGAAAAGAAAATCCACAAGAACAAAAATGGATGAAAATAAATAAAAATAATTACAACCTCTGTAAAAAAGCACAAAAGTTGTTCTGTGATATTTTTGTGAAACTGATTTTACTTCTAGATCTTAAATTTTCTACAATAATTATTCGGCCAGCAGATGGCAGCAATTTATTCCTTCTGAAATAAAATCCCAATTCATGCCACAAAGAATTTTTTTTTTCTCCAAATTTATTCTGTCATTTATTTCAAATGCATTCATTTATCTAAAGCATCCATAAATGTATTGATTTGGGTCATCAATACAAACTGCACAAATTCATTCTCCCTCTGGGATTATTAATTGTTGTTAAGTTGAATTCAATTTAAAGCAGAGTTAATCAATTCAAATGGGTAATTTGTGGAGCAACATAAAATTATTGTAAACTAAAATTTCTTCCATCACAACTCTTAATACATGGGTTATTTAAGGCATGTTAAATCAAAACTTTACAAAGAGTTCCTTTAGAAATAGCTGAGTGATATTTATTTACTGACAAATTACAGACAAAGCTCCTTGTAAAGAAGTAATATGAACACTTGTTTGCTTTGTGATACATAATGTACCGCACAAACACAAAAGAAAGCTCAAGTGACTTACCATGGCAGGATGTCTATTACTGAGGGCAAGGGTGGTGTTGGGGAAACCTGGAGAGAGGCCTCCAAGGCTGCCATTGTGTACTGACGACAGCAGGTTGTGCATGTCAGAGTGAGCACCCTCTAAAGCAGGGCTCTGACCCACAGCATGGTTACGAAGCACATGAATAGCCTCTTCCAAGCGGTCCTCCATTTTCCCCTGCTATATAAGTACATGTACAATATGAAATATATCAACATAAAAAAAGTCCAACCAAAATTTTTACCTATAGTATATTTATTCATTGTTGGGCACACAACTGTAAGACTAGGCATCATCAAATAAATGCTAGAAGAATAAATGACTATGAACTTGGAGCTTCAAATAATCTCTTATGTAGCAGGAAAATCATAACCTACCATTGCATGTGGTTGCCCTTCATAGTTGGGTGTGGTGGGTCTTTGCCACTGAGACTGAGCTCCTGCAGGGAGAAATAATGCATTGTGTGTTGAGGGCTAATTTTTAAATTTACAGCAGATGGAGCTGGAGACACATTTTTCCAATGAATATTAAAGAATGCACAGGATAATTTCCAATGAACAACTCATTACATTTCATATGCCAAATGCAAATTTTTCCTACTTCACACTGAAATAGTACAACTCTTACTTTTTTACACTATCTAAATGAGGACTGAACTGTACCTGCAATGGCCTGAGGAGATCCAGGAGTAGAAGGAGCAGAAGGGAAATTATTACTGTTGTGGTCCGATGGGTAAATCTGAAATTAGAACAAAAGTGCATCTTTAAACAGATAAAAGCTTTTTGCTGTCATTTTAAAATTAAGAATTACAATAACTCCCCACTGATCAACTTTGAAAAAAAGTAGGCAACAAACTGAAAAGAACTTACTGAGGCAAGGGCTTTCCCAATCTCATCTCCTGAACTGCTCGCTGTGGTGCCTCGGTTGGCTGCAGAGACAAAACATACAATGTAAATCAGATGACCTGATAAAATATTCTATGGAAAAATAAAATGAAACAAATGGCTGCAAAAGTTGAAACAGTAACAGATGCTTGCAAATTTTTGATGAGGACCATTAAAAGGGTCCTTACCCATGATGCTTTCTCCATTGATGCTGGGTGTGTGGCTGTAGGTTGTGGAGGCTGAGTGGAAGCCGTTGACTTCGCTGCCATGCAGAGGATAGCTCTGTGGGGAGAGAGGAAGGGTGTAATGCTTCTGGAAAAAGGATGAAAATTACATCATAAGAAAAAAAAAAAAGAATAGTCAAATAACATAATAATGAAGCACCAAACTTAAAGACAACTGTTTCATAATGGAGCTATTTTATTAATTTTCCATTCAGTTTTACCCGTTTGAGCCAAGGTGCATCATCTTGTAGTCCTAGTCCCAATTATTTTCTGTGATTTTCTCACATTCCTCTCTCATCCATATGTATCCATTATGCATGTGTATAAATTACTCCACCCATCTGCAGTCTTCATCTCTCACTCTGAAGAACTGTCAGATTGTTTAGTGTATGCCTGATGGATCTTTCTTGCTAGATATACATTTATAAAAAAAAAAAAAAAAAGACCTTAGAGTTTCTTCCTTTCTCTATGAACCTTCACTACAGAAATTTCTACAACAGCAGCAAATTCAAAATTATGCATCATCAATTACAGCATTTTTTTTTCATGACAAATGAAGATGGGTTGAAATGGCCTGAAACCAACCATTCTGTCCTGTGGATTGATTGCAGGAAAAGAGCCTGGTTGTCCAATGTGAGGGGAGTTGCCAAGCATGGTAGAGTAGCCAGAAGATGACCAAGGGTCTTCTAGGGAAAAAGGAAGCACAGTTGGAAACGTAAAGAAAAAATAAATAAATTATGGAATATAATCATTCACATGATTTGTTGAGGTTACCTTGCATGTAGAAAGAGCCTGGGTAAACAGCACCAGGTTTAGCACCAGGGTATCCTCCATTGTCCCTGGCAAACTCATCACCGGACGTGGAAGCATATACCTGAACAAACACACAGGCAACAAACAGCTCAATAAATATTTTTACAATACCCAATATAAACACACACCTAAATACACAATGATGGCAAAATTTATTTTTCTTTTTAAATCATCAACAGGCAAGGTAAGCAGCACTGACCATTCTGTAACAATACACCATGTTCTGTAGGGAAATATGTGGTTATTGATGTGAACCACCCATCTTAATGTTGAACACCAAGACTCCCCGACACATGGGGCAGCTGTCACCAGGAAAATGCTCTATACCACTTATAAAATGTGCCCGGGAATAGGCCAAAAGGAAACAACAAAGAACCAATTAAATTAAGCCAGCCTCCAAATTATCCAGATCCTAAATCAAGCCGGCATTCGCATGATGCATGAAAAAAAACATAACATAGACCCAAAATAATGAGGAATGAAGTAGAACCACCACCTCATTTATCAACATATGTTCACCCATTTATCCACCATATTTTTGTTATCTATGAAAAAACATTTAATTACACCAACTTCAAGTGACCACAAGATGGCAGGAGGGAGTCTGCTGGTAGTGGAAGACCAGCTTCTCGCCAGTAGAGGAGAACGCAGTGGCCATGGCATGCTGGGCACAGCGACGGCTTGAATCCCAGTGCACAGTGAGCATTTCCTCTAGCTCCTAGGACCCCAGTGACATCGCACTGCCTGGCCTGCGGCCCCTCCCTATAACATGCTCAGTATCAGCACGCACACATACCATGCATTCAGTGAGCCAACACACCCATTCATGCACAATCCAACAGCAATGTCCCTAAACAAGAACCATCAAATTTGATATGGCATCAACATAGGACTGAAACTTTGAGGGCTCTGATTAAATTCTACATGAGAAACAAGAGTTTAAACATCCCTTGGAAATACTGGTGACAAAATTGGAATAAGTGGCCTCGAAATACACAGCCTGAAGATAAACATAAGAAACCCTCAGTTTCCAGACACCATCATGCTCCACTCACTCTTCCTTTTCCTCCTTTCCTCTGTACTACATGGCAGATAGAGGAAGAGAGAGAATGGAGGCTATGCTGCAAAGAATGCTAATCCAGAAAAGGGATTTTTTCTGTAATTTGATTTAACAGGGAGAAGTGGAAAGGGAATGGAGAGATGCACTTCTAATTACAGAGCCATCTGCCTGTTCCTGGACCGCATCCAACTCCACAGGCAGCTGGGCTGAGGAGAGGGAACTAGGAGAGGGAGAGAGATGGGGGCTGGGATCCAGTCAGCAAGAGAGACGGAAAGAGGGAGAGATTGCAGTGGGTAGGGGGTGGTAAAGGGGCAAGAGGGGGAGGACTGAGGGGGGAAAAAAATGAAGACCCTCATGATATATGAAATGGGTAGAGAGATAAGGGGTGTTGAGGGGGACAGGAGAAGGTAATCTAAATGACTTAAACAAAGCTTGATATGGCCAAGGGAGTGTGAAGGAAACAGGGGATTTAAAATGATCACGGTTAATTCAGGGGAAAACATGATGGAGATGGCTTCATTTAACAATAGGCTTTGAGTTGTTCTTTCACAGGGAACAATGTCGTGCTGCTCGAGATGGGAACACAGAACTACACAATGACTAGTTCTGCAGGATAATTGTATTCTCAGAAAGAATGGGATTTCTAGGGTAAAATCCTCAACTAATAGGGGTTTAATGTAATTCAGGTTATGACCGTGTAAAGGTCCCTACACTAGAAAAACGTGCTTTGGAGGCAGCAAGGGGGGGCAGATGAAGATTAACATCAAACTAACCTCCACGCACTTATATTCACCCACAAAGGTTTGTGGTTAGTCTATTGGACAACTATGGGCCAGAAAAACCGCCTGTGCAGGTTCTTCGGTTTGTAGCACATAGGTGGAGGTGAGGGTTCACTAGGCAAAAAAGCTGTGCACATGTATCAGTGGGACACATAAATCAGGCAGATTATAGGGAAACAAAGTTGAGATTACTGATAGTTTGTCCATTTCCTGATTTAGAGTACCACGACTGAAGTAATAAAAGTAGACAAAATAAAATAAATTGATGGGTTGGTAAAGAGAGAGAAGCGAGGAAAGACCAGAGGATCATCACTGGCAGTCATTAATCTGGGCTCAGACACAGGGCTAAGAGGCCTCACAAGCATTGCGCCTCACAACTGGGTCACTCACAGGGGGAGGCCCACCCAGGCCATCATGTGGTGAAGCGTAGGCGGAGGAATGGGTGAGGTGGGGGAGGGAGGTTCACACACAGACGTCTCATCATTCGCACTAAAACCACACAGGCATCGTTCTCACTGCGGGGATTGCCTGAGGTTGAGACAGTGAGACATTGACTTAGCCATACAGAGTGATCACTCTCATCTCTGATTTGTAGCCACTATGATGACGTGTCTACAAACAAGTTTCAGTGACCACTTCAACATGACAACACCCACAGGTGGAGGATAGCAGCAATGCCGTTAGACAATGACTGCTTCATTTTCCCAACAAAACAAGATAGTTGGCGAACCAGAGTTCATCAAGATCAACTCTTATCTGAGCACATACTGACCCTAGAGCATATATGATAACACAATCAATAGACGGCTTTAGTAGTTCCATCACTTACAACAGGATGAAGACTTTACTTATGGTTGAATTAATAGCAAAATTACACATATATAGCTGATTTGGATCAACAAATTAAAAATTTTAATTAATTAAATTCATACACTGTGGAAAATATATCAGCATATGCATGACTTAATTCTGTATTAGAAACTACTTTAAACTTTTAGCAACATCTGCTAAATTTATACTAAGTTGAAATCTTAGGCAAAAATAGCAATAAATGACAAGTGATTTGCTTTCATTGTGATTTCCTGGCTTTATGTTCTGACAGACCTCAGGAGATGTAGTGAGATGCAGAAGCAACAAGTGTGAAGATGTAAAGTTTCCATATGGGGTTAATCTTAGAGATCACTTACATTATCTGAACTACAGAAAATGTTGGTGCAATGGCAAAATTTCTGTGGTAGTTAAAGCATTAAATCTGTGCTTCTAGTGCAACTAAATCAAGAATTAAATCTGTGCTTGAATAGCAACAATAAACAGGGAACCATTAAATAGTCTCAAATTTGAAATGTCATGTTTGTTACCTTACAAGTATTGAAATGATTTGGCTAATGGCTGTAGCCATTTGAATCAGAAAATATCAAGATGTGCTTGTATTGTGCTGAAAACAGGGTCCGAAATTAACACTCGGCAGGCGCCAAATGCGAGTAAATTTTTCTTTTGGCGAGTAAAAATCTAAGAGGGCTATCCGCCAAATGGCGAGTAAATGTTTGTACCAAACTAGTCATGTTTTTCAGTCTTCCTTTTGGTGGATTTCTTCATGTTCGTCTGCTGTCTGCATGTATGAACGACGCGCAAGTACACAAACCTACACTGACTGAAACACTCACGCGCGACATGAGAACGTGCTTGCACTATTTCAGTTCTGTTTACCCTTTAGCTCAGGATAACTAAGATGGGTAAATATGTGGAGAATTTTATCAGGAGCCGGCCAGCTTTCCAGAAGAAAGCTCGGTGAACTGGAGGATACATCAGCAGGGCTTACAGCCCCAACCAGAAAGTTCAGTGAAGTGATGGTTTGGATATAGCGACGCCTTCTGTCTGCTTCACGGCCCGGTTCCGCTCACGTGCCGACTGTAGGCGGTAACACACCGGCGCACGCTGCGCTGTCTGTTAGCTTAGCTGTTTTCAACCTGAAGGGTGACGACAGCTGCATTACGGTCGTGGCGGGACTCCGTGAGACGACGAACAGCTGTCAATCGATCAACTGATCAATATAACAATAATGCTTATTATTATTATTATTATATTGATCAGTTATTAAGTTCATTATTATTATTATAAATAAGCTTTTATTATTATGAATAAGGTATTTATATTCAATATTACTCATTTATTATGAATCAGACCAATAAGCTTTAAATTTATCCATTTTTGTTAAGTTTATTTTTTTAACAATAAAATAAAAAGCAGAAATCAGTGAGTATGATTCCATTAAGGCTGTAATGCTGTGGCACAAGGACTGTTAGGAGCAGGAGGCCAGAAAGAATCAGGACTAGAGAGGTAGTCTGATTAGGTTTTACTTAATGAATTTATCAAATAAAACCATTTTTCTTCTTGCTTTTGTTTAATCTTGCTGTGACTTTCACTTTGGATAAAACACAACACAGTATTATAGAAATAACGTGCCTAAAGGTATGTGTGTAAAATAATTTCATATTTTGGCCGGTTAAAATTATGTTTGGCCGGTCGATTTTTTCATCTACAGACCAACTTGGCTGGTGAGTCAAAAAGTTAATTTCGGACACTGGTTGAAAATATTCGATAGTATTCAGACCGAGCAGACAGTCTTAAGAGCAAACTAAGATCTATGGTATTAAAACATCTTCTTGATTTTCCATTAAATCTGATATAAATTCACAGCTAATTGTGTCAAACCACCAATTTTCCTTGAATAATAAAAACAATTTTCATAAAACACTGTGTGCATTTACTTAAAAATCCAAATCCATTATCTTACACCACAACGATAATGTTTTCCCAGATTCAGAGCCAGAAATGCTGGAAAAAAAACAAAACAGCCAACCCACTCAGGACAGAAATAAAGTTAAACTTTTTATATGTCCTGATAAAACCGTTTTATTCAGTGGAGTTGCTCTAAATGTTCTTCAAGTTCAGATCTCAGATCAGGCGTTAATAAAACCGGCAACGAAAATTGGATTCATTTGAAGCCGTAATACGACTCAGATGTTCTTACAATAGCGTGGATTCAGCTATGACATGCCATCATGTACATCAGGTAAATAGCATCAGACTTTTTGATAAAAAGAAAGCGATTGTAAGCGATTTCTAGAGGAAATGTGACTTTAAATGACCATATCAGATTTCTCTTAAAGTACGTACGTGGTGACATTACTTCCTGTTGTTGCCACGTTTTTAGCATTAGCTGCTAACGTGAGCAGTTATACACAAGATACTTTGCAGGTGAATGTAATCCCCACTGGTGTGTGAAAACATCTGAATTTGACGATCGCTCAACACGAGAGGCGACACAGGCGAGCAGTTGTGTGTGTGTGTGTATATACACCAAGATCTCGCCGAGCCTCTGTAAGCCACTCAAGAGTAGGACCACGTTACCGGAAAAGAGAACGTATAAGAAATCTATCTCCAATTTTTATGAATTCATATTGGATTCATTAAATTTTAATCGATTTAAAATTGATAAAATGATTTTTTTAAATCCAGTCGTATCAGTACACAAGATTCAAGCTTAAATTATGACCGTTATGTAGAAATTGAAAAGAACCATATTCACTTATTTGCAAAGTCCCTTTGAACTAATACAAAGATTCCTGAACTGTACATTCAGAAGCCTAACAGTGACTAATATATTCAGCTATGTGTAGCTGCCATCATCCTCACATCAGCTGCTAGACACCCTGGGCACAATGCCTAAATTGCAACACTAGTTACAGTAAATAATTGCAATAGAAGGTACTCCATACTGTTGAAACCAGGGGCAGTGGTCTACACTACTCTATTATTTACTTGTAAACAGTTTGTAAAATAATTTAAAAAAGAAACCTTAAGATTTTAATTCAAAGAAAGTAAACTTTGAGAAAAAAAAAATGTATTTGTCAAATGACTTCCTGAGGGTCTCAAGTGACTTGATGAAAAAAATGAATAAAAGATCTGTGGGGCCCCAATCCTCATAGATCCTTTAATGCTGCACAAAACCTCAAAATTTTATTGGCCAGATTAACATCAACATCAAAGACATCTGAGTTTTAAAAAAACATAAGTGTATTAACTGGGGCTGCATTTCTGCTAGAGGTAATTTACATCGTCTTCAACTTACTGGCATGCACAGGTGCAGTAGTGGGATGCACCTGAGATTAGTATGATATATTAAAGCATTTGATTACTTAGCAGATAACATATTGACATCTCATTTAACAAAATTTCTATATCATGTTTTCCTAGTACTGTGTGGCTCTAGCATCTTCGTACAAAATTTGAAAAAAAAAAAAAACAAAAAAAAACAGGCTTTCATATTATAACCTACATTTACACCTTTTGATGCGTGACACCTCTTTTGAAAATTTTCTCCCTCAACTTATAATTCAAATTGGGTCACTAAAGATAGCTTTACAGGCTTGACAGAGTACCTCAAAATCCAACTAAATTACTTGTCTACATGACAGTCAACCCTAAATATCACTCGAGACCACTTGACTGTAGCAACAACCATAGTCATGATGTTTATTGGGGCCTGAGTTGCCCAACTGTCAACTCCCTGAGAGTCTTACTGAGCAGTGGGTCTTTACCCCTGTTTGTCACAAAACCGCTCAAGCAGAGTGGAGAAAGCAGTGTGCATGTGTGCATGAAAGAGAGAGACAGAGGACTGGCTGTGAGCTGTGAAGACGAGCAGAAACAAGCTCTCACCGAGGACGGCAGGCCAGGGGGTTTCCGAATCTTCTTTGGCTGGGTGTCTAAGTACAGGCGACAGAGAAACAAGAGGAAATGTGAAAAACAGACTAAAAAAATACAAATACAGACCTGGCAAAGGCCTCTTTACAAATGTTATACCAGTTTAAGTGCAGTTTCTATATGTGCTTTACAGTTTTGCATTTACATATATAATTTTTTTTTTCCCTGCAGAAATACATTGACTGCTTGGGGGAGGCGATACAACCGATATGAACCACCTTAAGAACACAACTTGGGTACTGTAATTTGTGACTGACATGTTGCACCATTTTTCTGACCTAGTATAGAACAAACAAGTAATTTAATAAAGAAAACAACCAGCAGATTACACATGTCCCATGTCTTTTACCTAAGCCTCCATCAGGCGGTCTTCTCCTGGGGTTGTTGGGGTATGATGGATAAAACTGAGAGCCAGATTTCAGACCAGAGGGGGACATGGCATCTGGGCTGGGTATCGCTATGTCACTAGGAAGAAAACCAGGCTAGACACAGACAGAGACATGGGTTTAACAATATTATAGCTCCGAGAATGCAAGGAATGAAACAACTTCTCTAAGCAACAAAAATGATTGTCAATCAAAGTGTATGAAAGAGAACTGAAAAGACCGTTCCCTTCATAGTGATACTTTTACTTGTATATAGCCTTCAAGTGTACAGCCAACTAATGAAATGCAAGGCATGAGCACAGTCAACATACCTGGCTTCCAAAAGGAGGGTACGGCGGCCTCTCGTTTTTACCTGCAAGGTAAAAGTGATTATTGCTTGAGCATTAGTGCAAGTGAAACCCTGACTGTACACACATATTAAGACGCAACAGTGTGTTAATACAAATGAAAAATAGGTTTTCAAAAGTACAAAAACTCCAGAGAGGCCCTTCCCTTTCTCAGTATGCTCAGCTGCATAAAGCTGCCCGCCAGACAAAACCCTAGGGAGGGTTTCTGCTTCAGTGCCCTAACATCTACAGCATTCAACGAATGAACACAGACACATGCATACACATGCATGTGGGCACAGACACACACATTTTGCAATCCAGAAAACAATTATGTGGTCAGAACGTAGTACACGCAACAGTTAAGCCATCAACAACATGGCTGCTTTAAAACTGAAAGGTATGTAACATGTAAAAATAA
This sequence comes from Rhadinocentrus ornatus, assembly GCA_037177495.1. Classification (NCBI taxonomy): domain Eukaryota; kingdom Metazoa; phylum Chordata; class Actinopteri; order Atheriniformes; family Melanotaeniidae; genus Rhadinocentrus; species Rhadinocentrus ornatus. The sequence continues at coordinate 22,296,410 of JBAMHW010000016.1, read as the reverse complement.
TCATGGATTTTAAATACTCATATCAAACAAGTGGTGAAAAAACAGACATTGATGGGTGATGTAAAGAAAAGTTAGTTGAAGAACATACCAGCAATCCCTGAACTGATGAATGGAGGAGACAAGCCTTCGTGTTCACTGAAGTGGGATCCTTCTCCATAGCCCTGTACAACCAACAATAAAAAAAAAAAAATTATAACCTTGAAAAAACTATGTTAACTATATGCCATCTCCATCCTGTCAGCTCTCCTACATGGCCTAGTGCTTACCCTCCCTCTGCTTTTCTAACTGACAGGATCCATGCCAAACAAATCTGAATCAGCTCAGGGAATTCAAAATTACTTTCTTAATTATCAACTTGTGGTAATCAAAGCTTTCTGCATCTATTTCACCCCCTGTTCCTTGTATTTACACAGAGTTGTGCCAAGACAGTTACGATGGATGTGAAGCTGCAATTACTGCTGGGCTTCAACAGAGGTTCTGAGCTACGAGAGTGTTTGCCAATTTAGTATCCTGGGCCAAGGTTATTTGGTAGAAAGTAGAAACTATCACATGAAAAAAAGCACAAAGCTGTTGCGATGTTTTGAGGAGAGAGGACGTGTGTTTTCAGCTCTGGCAGTGTGATTAACTGAATACGTGAGTGTGTGTGTGTGACAATATTGTGGCATCTGCCGTTACTACTTAGATCTGTAAACTTAAAATCGAGTGCAAGTGAAGAGCACAAGCGGATGTGTATTTAGATCTTACCCGTCCTTGGCTGAATGAGGGACCATTCTGTTCTGTGGAGCCCCAAGACCCAGAGCCGCTGCGCTCATCTATTGCTGTAAAAAGGCAAGAATGACATGTAGCCAGGATCAGTATGTCGGTCTAAAGAAGCAGACATTATTAAAATGCAGGCTGAAGAGATTGCTAAAAGGATATTAGCAAAACCCAAAAGAGAACACATGAGTGTTCCTGCAGATATGTAGAAATTCTTTAATACTGTAGTCAAGGAAACTGGTCATCGAATCCCATTCTTAAACATTCAACCTCCTAAAGAGGCCACAATAAACCAGGAGAGAATTATTATTGATCAAAGATGTTTCTCTTCAAGGCACATTGCAATGTAAAACCCTTAATGGGGAAAACATGTATGAAATGCTGTGCAATGTTCCCATTAGAGTTCATTATGGTAACTGAATAGCAGAAAATTAACCATTCTTTCCTAATGTAATCCATGAGGTAAAAACCGTCATCTTAGCTATGTTTAAATCACATTCAGTGAATCTGACGCAAACAAATAAACTAAAACAAAATGTGTTAAGCCAGAAAACTGAACCTTTATGCTTTAGGTAGAGCAAGAACTGATGGCGTAGCACAAAGAAAACACAGCCAAAGACTGGTGGAGCAGAAAACTCCAAAATACCCCCATCATCCCCTTCTCCCTGTCTAATGCACTAATGCTATCCAGGCTCTCTGGAGACACAAGGCTTAATTGCATGCTGATTTGCATAATTGTGCATATTAATGCTGCTTCCTTATGAATATTCATATTCTGTCTTTGATTTTTGCCTAATTAAAAAAATGTGTGTGAGAAAGCAAAAGAGTGAGCGAGTGGAAGGAGAAAGCAAGGAGACGAGAGAGAGGGAAACAGGAGTGAGAGGGGTCTGAGTGAGATCAGCAGCCTGGCTGACGAGTAAGAATGAGCAATGAGACTAACAGAGCGGTGCAAGCACCTACACACGCTGCGACAGCCGTGATCTATGGAGCTGATGCCAGTGGCAAAGAGAATCAGGCAAATGGGGAGGAGAGGGGACCTCAAAAGATCAGCCCTGCTGAAAAGCCACAGCACTAATAAAGCCCTGCCCCACCGTCAACTAAATCCAATGGCACAGGACTGTGGTGACAAGCACACTGCTAAATAAAGATGCCAGACTTTGTATTGAGACAATTCAGCTAAAGCTTGGCGACAGAAGTTACTGTGATTCCAAATGATCAAGATAAATATCTAAAAACGTCAACAATGAGGCTGCAACCTTCTAGCACAGCTCACATAAATACATCTAATGCATCTGGCTTTAAAAACATAAAACAAAAAGGGTAACCAACACACTAACATTATTTCTGTTAACAATAACATGCTCTGCGTTGATCAATGAGGCAAACAAGTGACTTCATCTTCAAAGCTATTTTCAAAGCAATACTCATTCACCTATGATGCCTCCATTTGGCCAACAGGGGTACAGAGAATAGAGTGAAAGCACGGCAGTGCAGGGCAAGTCTGACAACATTGTTTCACACTTACTGGAGTAATTAACTCAAAAGGCAATTAAAACAAGGTGGAGAGCTGCAGAGGTGACGCTGACGCCTATGAGAGCTCCAGCTAAGCGCGATCTTCCTATTATTGTTAATCTCTTGTCACATGTCACATCAAACTGAAGCCGACTTCCACTAAAAGCTTGCAAAATACCATAACAACATAAATTAAAGTTTGACCCATGACTCCAATACAAACTACCTAAAATTTAATACAACACGTGCCATTATATCAAAGATATATATGCAGAGAATGTTGCAAGAACATAATTCACCCAGCTCTTCATCCTAATCGATTCAACCTACAGAATCTGCTTTATGAATTTAATTTCTAGGTCAAATCGATCATCCCAAACTTGGTTGTTTCATCCTGGTTTCACAGTTAAGCTTTCCTGAGCTTTTATACTGCAAATATCTGCCATCAACTCGTGTGGAATGCCATAAAAATTAAAAGTGATACTTCTGTAGCAGTGCCAACACACCTCCTTAAGTGCCTTGAAAGATTAACATTTTTCTGCTGTCTTCATTATTTGAGGCAGTAAAGTGGTTTCCAATTATATACACTCACAAAAAATGTACCCCACATTCAGCAGTACCATTTGTTTAAAAAAAAAAAAAAAAAAAAATAGTGCTGCAATTAAATTATATATTTAATACTAAAGGTATTATATCACTGTGCCCTCTTAAGGGCTGTTTTTACTGAAAGAATTCAGCATTATAAGATACTTGAAACTTGAAGTACTGTAACTCATTAACTTGATTAAAATGATGTTTAATAAACTTTTTTTCTTGTTATTTTTATTAAAAAAGGGTAATTTTATTACATGGACTGTGAAACTTGTGACCTAAATCCAAAGTATTACTTGAAGCAAGAGTTAAATATAATCAATATTTAAACTGAAAAACACCATGAATATTTACTGATTATACATTAGAATAAATGGTAAAAGTCATGGGATTGGCGCTGATATAACATTCTCTACATCCATCTATATTTTAGTTTGGCTTGTGTCAATGTACTCGCATGACAAGACAAATATTGTCTCACAACCAGAGCCCAGGAAAATATTTATTTTCTGAGCTACAAAGCTTTCTCACGGCTGCAGGCTCTGAAAATATCTAATTTAGTTGAAGGAGGAAGCCACTTGGCTTTCAGATTTCCTCTTTCTGAGGGCTTGGTTTTTCCTACAAGGGCTCACTAATGCACAAAGAATGACATGACAATAATGCAAACAACGAAGTGTGCAAAAGTTGAAAAGCATAGCTATTAGGTTAGCCACCAAAGGATAGCACATGTGTAAATTCAGTGTTTGTTGCGATCAATGGGAAGCGCGCTTGTCACATCCCATGTATTTGTGCGTTTGTGTGTGTGTGTGTGAGGGGGGTTGGAGACGTTGCCAGCAGCTGCAGAGGTGACAGAGGGGACGCCTGCCTGAAGGCTTGTGGGCTTGGCCAACTCCCACCACACACCGTCACACTCTGCCTCCCCTACTTCTCAAACATCCCACACTTCTTGCCATCCTCTTTTCCTCTCCCCTTCATTCTACTCAACATTAGTCCACGCACAAGCGCGTGCACACACACACGTGCACACTCTGGCCACTGAGGAAGGGAGAAGGACGCCTAATGCAATTAGCACCCCTCTGAGCACTTTTGTGTTGATGAATAGAGGTGGTCTGGTGGGCCACTGGACTGCTCACTACCGTTCCCGCGCTGCTGGGTCCCTGAATATACAAGCTGCCTGGATGACGTCACAGATAGACATTGTTCTTAAATTGTCATAACTGCGAAAATAAATACATTTTCTAGCCTGAAGCAATAGTCTTGTTAGCAAAACAGTACAGCTTTTTGTTTTCTAAAAAAAATAAAAAAGCAACACCCATAGATCCATTAAATCTAAGCAAAACATTTAGACATCCTATTCTTTGTGCAACAGAATTCAATTCAAAATGAGAATTGTGACATGAAACAAATCTATAAGAAACTTTTTAGCTGGACTCTCCATGTGTTAGCATTTTGACTCTAGAGCTATTAAAGAGTACCTGCAGGATCCCCCAACGTTAAAGCTGACAGCTTTAAGTATCACATTATAATGGGTGTCAATGACCAAGGGCCACACTTTCGGACACGAGGAGGGGGAGGTATTAACTCCTCACTGCTTAGTAATTGCCTGCTGTAATAGAAACAAACAGAATCCAGCCTTCCACAGACTGATCCCTCTATTCAACAAGCCTACTCTCCTACTTTGGCCACTCGCTGCATGCTGGGCCAGTTTAAGAGGCTGTGAGCTAGGAGTGAGGGACATTGTCTCAGACTCAAGCCATTTCCTGCAGATCAGTAGGGGTAAGAGCCCTGTGCTGTGTTGGGGGAGGAGTGCTTTACACTTCAGGGTGGGGGAGTCGTTTCAAGTCCATAAGCCCCCTTCTTTGCCTTTGTTCCTTAGTGGCCAAGTTCTCACTCTGGGGAGGCTGGGGAGTGTGACTCAATTTCACACACCAGGTTGGCAGGGTGACAGAGGAACGAAAGTAACACGACTTACTAATAACCTTCAGGAAGAGAGAAACACTCTCTTAAAGCCTTCAGGTGCTTGAGTATATTAACTGCAGCTATTTTGCGCTTTAAAATGAGAAGATAAGACTAAATAAATTTATAAAACAGGCATAAAACAAACTGTAGCAGCTCAACAATAGAAACGTCTCCAGAAGCTGTTCAGTAATTTAGAAAATACATGACTTTTCTAAATTCCTTCAGCAGTTTGTATTTATCCATGAACTACTATGAAGTATGTTTTGGAATCTAACTGTGAAGCCAACACAAGACAGATGTCTCACAGCCAAGGGGGAAAATAGTTTAACATTTTTGCAACCTAGCTTTTGAAGCACTTGCGGGTTTTTTGTTTTGTTTTGTTGTTGTTTTTTTATTTTTTCTTGCATTCAATGAACAAGCAGCCACAATTATGTCAATTAAAATATTCAGTAGAAAAACAAATGATATTTTGCTGGTAACCAACATTACTTTAGGAGTACAGGTCATCCAAAGCTGGGACACTGCTTTGAGATAAAGCTTAAAAGCTTACCCGATCCACCAAAGTGAGTGCTAGCCAGTGTCATCGTCCTGTTTTTCCCATTGGCCACTGGAGGTGCGAACATCTACAAGACAAAAGCAGAGGGATACCATAAGAAACAAAAAGATAGGACGGCACACTTCACACTTAACATTACAACACACATCGTTCAGTTGTGTGTGCACTAACTCCTTACAGACATTTCAGTTCAGGATTGATCTAAAAAAAAAAAGGACTACAACAATCTGGTTAAAAAAAAAATTAAAAGTAAATAAAAAGGTTAATATCACAACTGACACCACAGCTGACAACTTCCAGCCTTAAAGTGACAGAATATTTTAAAGTATCACATTACAAATAATGATTCTTTTTTTACTACAAACACAAAGATAACTTCAAACAAATACAAAGTATTATGCAATCAAACCATTGAGACATATCTTACACATCTAATAGGCAGAACTGCACACTTTACCTTAACAGTGATAATACCAAGCCACTGTGGGCTTTACCACGACACTATGGTGTGGTCTCTATGACTGCGATGATATCTTTCACAACACAGAACGTCTGCTGTACAAACCTTACATTTTTTTTGTAAATAAATACACAATCTACTGCTACCGAATGAGACACCATTTTTACTTTTAAACATTTGACTGCATATACTGCAAGCATCTTTAATTTTACTTTACTCCACATCCAACAAAGAATGCTGTTCTGTGACCAACCAAATTTACATAAAGAGGGTAAAATGTATAAGTACAATGTTCAACAGTTTCTCACCCAGTTATCAATTAAACAGAACATCTGCTGACTAAAATTGGCAGCTCATCAACGTGAGCTCTTCTAACAGAAACTCAACAGTTCAACTTCCACAAACCCCCTTTTTACAGCAGGAGGCTTTTCACTTTAGTTAGCTTCTGTGGAATAAAATATTAACGAAGCAGCTTAATTCTTTATGTAAGTCACTATATAGGTTTTGTTAATAAAAAAAATCATCAAGAAGCTAGTTCTGTTAATCCCCAACATTACATAAATTATTCTTGTAACAACTTGGTAAAAAATAATCTTAAATTTGTCATCTTTCTTGAAACATTAAAATCTACTGACAGATATTAATTAGCAGTTCAGAACTGCCTGTTGAGCCACACATAAAAGTCCAACACTGGCAATATTACCATACCCGCTTTTCAGTTTATTGAGGATAGACGACACATTTTCACTAAGGCTATGAGATGATTATGTCAGCATAAAGCTGCAAAAGCTTCAAAACAAAATGAAACGCGGGTAAATAAAAACTGAACAAAACACATCTATCCACTTTGTAGATAATGTCAAGAGAACAGCTCTGAAAGCACCTCCGAAAAATGTGCTTCTGAAGACTAAAAATGTGACAAAACAAACACAGAAGCTGTCTGCTCAGCCCCATTCATGTAGTATTATATTTTCCCCTAAGAGCCTGTTAACAAGAAACTGTGGTGACATTATTTCTACCATTTTCTGATTCACAAACTACATTGCATATTAGATACTAGTTGACTGAAGCAACACCATCTTTCTTGATGCCTGCATCTCTGCATCACGTACATAATTGAGTAACCTTTATTTGAAGCCTGAATTCATTTTCACCTGTCACGCTGAGATATAACAGTATTTTAATGAGAACTACTTCACCATCCTGGGAATTTTAACATTAAAAAAAAACTTTAAATTGCAAAATAAAGCTTTCCCAAGCTTCTTTACTTGTCCCCTTCCCAGCCTCTCTTCTGTAGACCTCCAGCTTTCCCCTGCACATACACAGACCTGTATTGCACTATGTATTTCTCCCAGTGCCACCCACCTACAGCACCACTGCCACCCAGAACCACCCAGACTGCTCTCCCACACTCTTACCGCACTGAAATCCAGGAGGTCGCTGAGTTCCTTGTCAGTTCCCACTGCAGCCATTCTTTGCTGCTGTTCGCTCATACCCTTCAGTCTCTAATAAACCCTATGAGAGAAATTTGCAAATACAGGATTTTAATTGCACTAGTAAGAACAACGAGAAGTTTTATGTATCCTTGGAAAAAAATAAATGAATAAAGAAATATGATGATGATGATAGTCATAGAAACTATTTTTGCTATATCACAACTCTTATTTCAAGAGTAATGTAAGAAAAGTAGCTTCTTTCCTATTATATACCTATGCAGAGGTGCAGCAGCAGTATGTCTGTTTCTCTTTAAACAAAGGCAACTTTTTTTTATAGATAATAATCTAATTAGGTTTTTTTTGTTTGTTTTTTTAAAACTACACACACTAAAGAAGGTGTGTATTTGAGAGGTGAAAACCTCTTGTCAGCTGGCCACAACATAGAGATCAAATTACTATCATGCTATATCACAGACAAATAAGGGGGAAAAAGGCAGCACGGTACTACTAAACACAACACACTAAAAATGTGTTCATTTGAAAATGCTATTTCTCCCCTTCAGACACTGTCTTGTGATCCAGGCAGAGAAAAGCACATCATGAATTGATGAATTCCTTCAGTCGAATCACCAACAAGTAATGACTTAAAAATTGTCTTTCATTTTATGCAACCCAGGCAACTAACACAACCATATGTCGATCATTGCTACATAAAAGAGAATGTAATACACTTACAATTACAGACATAATTGGGACTATTGTTAGCCCAAGGAAATGGAGGTGAAAGGCAGAGCTAATGACTGTATGCAAACACGTCATTAACGAATTACCATATGTCAACTCAGAAAGAAGCTTGTCAAAAGATACAATGAGCATGAATACTGGATTTACCCAGTATTTTGCATTCCAGCGCAAGCCCGGGGCCGCTCTCTGATGCTAAGCAGTGGCTTTGCAAGCCTAGCAGGAAGCTGGTGGTGAGGGGAGCAAGTGGAAGAATAGAGGCACTTGGACACCAACAGGTGGTGTGCTTTTACAGCCTCTTTTGTAATTCAGAACTAACAGACTGATGCTATAGGGAAAAAAATAAACAAAAATGGATGTATATCTTTGCGAACATGCAGGTCTTAAAGCACACAGGAAAGTCAAAGCATGTACTTTCTGTCAAGAACTAAAAGTGCTATTTTGAAACGATTTAAAAGGTAAATCAGACAAGAAATCTTTCTCTATATAAAAAAACAAAACAAAAAACAAATCACATCCCAAGATAAAAACATACTACATGTCAACTGTTGTCAAACTAACTTAACTTTAGGATAAGAAAGAAAGAAAGAAAAAAAAGGTACACTTAAAACATGGCCCCATTTGTAAATAAACCACAAACATGACTGTCAAGCCTATCCCAAACTTTAGAAAATTGCCTATGAAGGGCACCACTAGCATAAACATACCATTTCCAAATTTCATATCCAAGAGTTAAATGGAGCAGAGCACACTGAGGAGCTTTATGTAACAAAATGGCATCTTCAGCTACTGTTGGATCAATATTTCAAGGGAGCAGATTAGGGGGCCTTTGTCACCCCCACACAAGGCAGAGAAGACAGGTCATTCTCCACAAAATCAGTCTACATTTCCAGTAAAAACAAGCCGTGGTTCTGACAGATGCCTTACACCTGAATCCTAATGTTAGATACATGTTTAGGAGAGCAAACTTAAGTTTGGATTCCTGTGTCAGCTGTGACCATAGCATTAAAAAATGATAAAGGTCCATTTCAGAAACAAAAAGGACAACTAATTTGGAGAATGGCCTTTAAATGCATTTTAACTGCGTATACATGTTGTGTACATTCTAACTAAATAATAGTAAAAAATAATAATAAAATAATTTAGAAAAAAAGTTTGAATAATGACATGTTTAAGCGCTTGCCTTGCGGCGCCTAGAGCCGCAAGGAAATGCAATTTCAACTGTTGATTTAAAAAACACGATAAGCTCATGCGTTTTGCAAAGAGAAAACACTGAAACAGTCCAAATAGTCAAACAGATAAAAAAAAGGGCCAATAAACATATCGGACACCAGGATATAGGTTGTACATATGCAACCCCCCTCCTTTTTTAATCAAAACCGCTAGGCCACATCCAGAGCCAAGATAATGCTAACAACTAACCCATTCTCCATTTGTTTTCAACTATGTTGACATCGTCCTCAAGACTAACAAAAAACATAACCTGCAGTTTTGTCTCTCCTGTTAATAAAGCAAGTACAACGGCCGTGACCCTGGAGAAAAAGGAGTGAAGCTTAAAACTTCAACAGAAAACTCTCAGCTCAGTCTTTCTCACATTATTAGGGTTCAAGTCGTGCATTATGAGGGAGTTCTGCGGAGGAGACGGTGGGGGTTGGAGAATGAGGAATTTCCTGCCAAATGTGCAATAAAATAAGTCTAGATGGTGGCCAGACACTTCCATTAAATAATGCTAAAATAACTACATACATTGAGATTTTATGGAGTTTGTTTGTGTGGAAAATACAAGTAGCTCCTCATCACAAAGTTTAGCTAAAATGCTCGCCAACATTACACAACGTTAAGATTTAATATTTCCACTTACTGGCTCGAGCTTATGGCGAAGACATACAGTGAAAAACAAACTGAGGCTTGTTAGGCGGCACTAACATTTAACGTTAATGGAGTCCCCGTTTTTGCAGAACAAAGGAGTAATTTCCTCCTCTCCGTGGTCGATGCGGAGACCATCACACACTTGGATCGCCACCTCAAACCAGACAAAAACTTACATCCCCGCTTTAACCACACATTCCCGAAAACTTTTCGACAATTGCAGGAGTCAAAATGGGTGTCAATGAAACCGACTGAGTTCATGCAGCTTCCCCCGAAACGTGAAGTGTAAGCATGTGTTTTTACCTCTCCTTTCCAAGTTTCCGATATCCAACAGTAAAAAAGAAAAGCGGATACTCGCAACGGAGAAAAAAAACATAAAACTTCAAGAGAATTTCGACCTCAGTGCATGAAATGCATTGGAGCACAGTAGATGTCTTCCTTTTGTCCCGGGAAGCCTGCTTTTCACGCAGCGCCCACGTGTTGGCTTCAATGTAACAAGTCTGTGTGCAAACAATTCTATTATAGTAACTAATCTCGCGTCTTCCGTTTTTGTTGTTACAACTGAGATGATTTCATTCTTCTCGTAGACATCTTCACCACCTCCGTCCACATTGTCAGACGCAACAACGTATCCCTCCGCACTAAAGTGAGGCCCTTAACGCCAGTGGTGTCCGATTTCAAACGCCTTTGATAGACGAGGTATTTTTCTTGAGGAAAAATATAGATTTAACGCTTTTGGATGTTCGAATCGACAGAAATATTTACTAACGACCTTCAGTGTTGAGTACTGTGTCTGCAATCCTCGAAATATAAGAGCGCTAGCAGTACTATGTCGTCTTGCGGAAGGCTACCGTAAGAAAGTTACCTGCGATTACACAGCAGCAGCTTGGCGAGATGGCACGATAAATGCGAAAGAACTAAACCAATAGGAAAGGAGAAAGAGTTGATTGACAGTGATAAAGACCAATAGGCAGCAGGATATCCAATTTATACCCGCCTTTGTCGTGACGCTCACTTTCCCTGTGTGCTCTGGGAGGCTGGCTGAGGGGGCTCCGACATGCCCGCTGACATCATTTTATTATTTAGGTTTGTGTGCCCTCTTTTCGTTTATTTTCCAAAAACAAAATTCCTATTTGGCGGCGTTAGAAAACAACAGCAGCAGCAACAGCTGTTAGATTAATTATAAATGATATACTATGACATTTATTTTAAAAGTTTCATATGTTTTGCAGAGCTTAATGTGAGATTAGATTAACCACTTGCTAATTAATTTATAGAACTCTGAATATGCTTTAAGAAGGGATATTATTTATTTAAATTATTATTCTAAACTAGTTAGATATGAAAATGTACATTTTACATTCCTTTCTTATTGAATACGCCATTAATGTTTGAAGCCAAAATTCCCAGACATCAT
>JBAMHW010000016.1:22265174-22275402 GCA_037177495.1 Rhadinocentrus ornatus | reverse complement strand
ATATATATAAAAAGGAATAAAATAATAATAATTTTTTAAAAAAAAGTGTGGCAAAAAGTTTTGCTCAAAAAAAAAATTTGAACAAAAAAGCTACAGGTTTTGTCTATCCCTAAGGCACACCCAGGCCCTTGATTATTCGCTGTCCACATAGTGGGAGTAAGCCTCAGCCCCACACTGCACAATACGATCAGGAAACATAAAACACAACAAGCTTAGTGCTGCCCAGACAAGGCCACAAAGTCACAGTCTGTTTCAGCTTGAGATCATTTAAATTCAGTTAAATCTTCTCAGAAAATAAACGAAAATCACCCAATTCAGCAGAGGTCTAAATCACTAACACCCTGAACATGTGACAAAAATCTGCATCTCTAAATTTAAGAAACGGTGGAGAAACAGTGATTCGTCACTTTCACACAGAATATCTCAGCCATCAGGTCAAAAACAACTCAAATGTTTTCAGAGAAGCTTCACTATATGTCTAGATATTGTATATTTGTAATGTCTCTTGATATAAAAACAAAATATGATTTGTTTCCTTTTATTGTTACCTTGAGAATCTCTTCAAGAGCCTTCGGATTAAACCATGAAACTCTGGTAATCCAACATAAGGTTGGTAGCTTAAAATGCCCAGCAATGTGAATGAAAGCCATTTATTTTTGCTTTGGTATCTGTTGTTGCTGGACGTCTGTATATTTCTTAATATACTGTACACGGTTACTTTTAAGGAGGGGTTGGATGGACTCTTTAAGAGACCATTGAGTATTGACCACACAGCTCTGTGTATATGAAAACTCGCAGGCCTTTCTGAGGTCTCCTGTCCAGGACAAGGACATTTAACATTAGTGCAAACTTTTGCTCTCTCAGCTAAAGCACCATTTCCAGTGCTATCAGGCTTTTATCCATAACCCCACCCAAGCACCCTTTTACCCCACCCACCTGGCACAGCATCCCTAAACCATGACACCCCCCTCCCCACCACAAAATATGCACACTAGCAAACACACAAGCACCCACTTCCATGTAAAATTGTTAGAAAAAAAAAAAAGAAGCTTGAGCACAAAATGCTATTTTAAGAAAAACGGGTACAGACAGAACAAGCTCCACCTCCTTAAACCTCTGATTCTATTAATCATAAAAATACAAAGAGTGAGAGGAAGCAAACTCAAGTAAATATCTGGATGTTTCCACACATTTCTGCATATGTATTCAAGAGGCGGGCATCAGTGTGTGGTCTACTGAAGGAGGGCCCCGCTGGATAAATTATTGACATACTTTCAATGTCTTTCATCTGCAGTGGACTTAAGAACAAAAAGCTTTGGTTAATCAACAAAAAAAGAGAGAGAGAAAAAAAAGGGGGAATATTAAAGTCCAATTAAGATGGCTCACAGGTCTCATCTGGTAAAAACTGCCACATTAAGACATAGTGGGTTTAGCAGTTCGCGCCAAGTACCACAACACAAAAAGATCACAAACCAGCCAGACATTAGATCACCCTGCTTACAATGGTCTGCAAGTAGGAGTCAAACTGTGTAACATCCCTTGTCTTTGTTGTAAAGACAAAGCAAAAATAGAGACAAAAATTTAAAACTTTGCCAACCTCTGACATTGACCAATGATGGAAAAAAAGACTAATGCATCAAGAGAGCTCTGAAGAGAACACATGAAGTGTCCAATCCATTGTTTTACAATATGGTCTTTTTGCTTTTGTGGTACAGTGGAGCCATTATAACTGTGGTCCACCAAGAACACATAGGTTTGAGAGTAGCTGTCGAACAGATGGGGTAGACCAGAGTTTGTTTATCCAGACTTGTCCTGAGACCCTCCAGCCTGCCAGCCAGCAGTGCATGCTGTATACACACGCACACACACAAAAAAAAGCATGGAAGCATACATATACAAAGTGCCCTTTCTTCCACATCTATCTCCTTCTATGCCCTCACTTTTAGGACACAACCACTAAAAGCTAACATCAAGTGCATTCAGTTACATGGATTAGTCTTTTAGGTCACAAAATCTAATGTGTGTGTGTGTGTGAACTCCCCAGACCCTCTTGTAGCAATCTAAACCTGCAGATTAGTGGCTTGATGTTTTTCGTAGTTTTGGATGTTTGGACATTAAAACCTGGACAATGAACTCAACTTCACCATCATGGGCAGAAAGAAGGATTTATCTTATTTGCAACCAATTTTTTCCAGAGTACCCGTTTAGTTGACGAAAGTGCCCTCCCCAGTAACAAAGTGCATTAATAACCTGCCTCTTTCTAATTAAGGTGCAAATGGACTGATAGTTCAACTACATCACCATTACATAAATAATAAAGTGGGTAAGGAGGGGGATCACATTGACTCAAAGGCTCATTGTGCTCGCACTGGAAAAAAAAGGGAATTGGAGTAAGACATTTTGTATTTTTTAAGACTAACAAATCCAAATGTATGGAATCACAGACAATATTGAGACAGCCATGTGAGCTTTGATGTTTGCCTCTCTTAGTCCTAAAGATACCTGGACCCAGTGTGCATGTGCGCATGTGTGTGAGACAGAGAAAGTCCACTGGGGGTGGCAGCTCAGGGTGCATGTTTGAACAGGCCGTGGCTGACTCACACACTGATGTGGCCAGAGGGGCCCTGGCTGCCACATACACATGAACATATACACACATGTACGCAAAGCACATGTACATGTAAACTTACTCCCACAGTAAACTGCCAGCACCAGGCGTCCTCCCTGCAGTAACACCACGCTCTAATATAATAATATCCCCTCCAGGCTGCTTCGGGGGCATTAAAGGACTACAGAGGCAGAGAGAGGGAGAGAAAAGGCCTGATTTGATCCCCTCCTGCCTGGAAACATGGCTGAGCTGGGGGAGATTATTTTTTTGGAATGCAACAGACATTGTGAGATCCCCCTCCCCTTCCCTTGTTCCCCTCCCCCATCAACCAGCTGCAGCTGCGCTCCTATTTGGCCTCCCAACTTGGACAGGTATTTATTGCTCTCTTCATCATTCAGGTTGCCTTACGGTTGTGTGGTCCCTAGAGCAAAAAGATTGGAATAAGCATGATACATAAACCTCTTCTCACTCCCTCCCCCCGACACAAACCCACTTCCTTTAAATATACCATTCTCTTGCTCTGTTGGATATCTTTAGTAAAGCTGTGCAAACATAGAAAAAAAGGTGCTCATCTATCTCTTCTTCGTACTCTTTGTCACTCTCACTCCCTGCCAATTCTTTAACCTGCGGTTGGTTAAATGCTACCCGCGCCTTGTCACACAAGGACAGATTCCGAAAAACTGCACAAAGTTAAGCACATTCATTCATTCAACCTCCTAATCCTTTGGGCAGGAACTGTACATGTCAAGTGTTAAGTTTAGGACAAATAGGTGACAATTTTTTTTTTTTTTCATCTAACATTCACACAGTTGGTTTCGTTCACCCACAAGCTTCACTCTGTGAGAAATATGACATCAAGCCTAAGAGGAAAAAATGCAATTGGTAAGTACACCTCAGCAAGAGGGGCCCAATGCCATATCACCACCTGCTATATATACACATGTATACAATTATAAAGTGTCAAGTACCCAAAGCAGTCAATAAAAAGGAACAAAAAAAAATTAAGACAAATCAAAAGGAAAACAAAAATTCTGACATTGCAGGGTTGTGAGGGATAAGAGGCAACGTAGTAAAGCCAACAGATAAATTGACAATGGTAGTGCTTCAAAAACACAAACCCTCCACCCCTCGTATTCCCTAGTCCTGCAATTGGCGAGCCTCCATTAAAGTGGATTTGACTCAGTGTGGATTTGTTTTTCAATAAGACAATCCATAGATTCTCAAAATGCATCTTTTGTTTTTTAAGAGTAAGTAACACTTCAATCAAACCCTTGCCTGATTCTTTCTGGAACATTTAGAGAGGGGAAAAAAACTGTTGCATCAAAACTGTGGTGAGTTTCCTTGCATATACCATATTGCGGCGATTTTGTTTCTATGGTAACTGTACATTTCAGACCTGCAAAAGAATAGAAAAAGAGTCTTTTTTACATTGGGAGGATTTGTCCTCGCTTCACCCGTACAGCAGCCAGAAGGTACATGACAGTCACCTTTCTTAGAGCTTGAAGGCTGCGAGGACAAAAAACAATAAAAATTTAAATCAACTGCATAGTTGCTCAGAGTTTCTTTGTATCTATCATACATTTGCCTAAGCACATATGCCAATGTATAAAACCACTAATATTACAAAGAAAGAAAATGGCCCAGAAAGTGGACATCATGGGTGCATGATTTGAAGCGTCCTTTGCTCTTCGACAAATAAAACAACCCAAGTGCTTATAAGTCTACTCGGTTTTCTAAAGAAAAGGAGAAAGAAATATAAAGATTTGATTTTTGTGACACCCTGATTTGGTTTATAGAGGAATAGTTAGTTGTTATGTCTTTTTTTTTTTTTTTTTTTTTTAAATAGCCTTTGCATGTTTTTCTCCTCTCTGTTCAGTAGCCTGTTTCACAGGCGGTGTAGAGTGATGATGTCCAGCAGTGTCCTTGTCGCTCCTGCATTTTCAGGGCCCTGCCTGCCCTGCTAGGTCCTGCAGCTGAGGACTGTGTGCATGTGCTCCAGCAGCACCCTCCACCTCTGCTGCTGAGGATGCTTCAGAGCGCCTCCGTCCCCTAATGGTACGAGGCCCAGGTCCGGTGTCGGAGCTGGGGCTCAGCAGGTCTTGGGGGGCTTCAAGAAGCCCTGGCTCTCTCACTCGAGGTTTTCTACCACGACGGGAGGGGATGCCATTGCAACCGTCCTTCTTGAGGTGGCGGTGTAGGTGATCAGAGCGCACAAAAGTCTTAAAGCAGCTTGAACACTGATAGGGACGCAGGCCAGTGTGTACACGCATGTGGTTCTTCAGGTCGTAGTTGTGAGCAAAGGCAGCTCCACATTGTGTACACAGATAAGGCTTCTCTCCTGTATGCTTCCGCATGTGAACCTTTAGCTTGTCCTGTCTGAGAAAGACAAAAATAAACATTAAATGAGAATACAAGAACTGAAAAAAACAAAACACTAGCAACTAGTAGATTAGCTAATGTCCATTTGGATGCTCTCTACACATACTGCCACCATTTTTCATCAAGCAATCATCCACAAAATCATGTAAAAATATAAAATCCAGTCTAAAATTATTATCAATTTATATATACTGGTCATTTTAATGTGCTGTAGGTTATTTTATTTTAAAAAAATTTCTAGGATCTCCTCCAATTCTGCAAGTGTAAAGAGTCCAACTGAAGATAGGTCATAAACTTTACATATTTATCTATGTGGCTGCACACAAGAGCACAGTTAAGTGACACGGAGGCTTAATGTTCACTATGCCAGCTGATATTTCTACTGTTTCTCTTAACCTTAACTTAAGGACATCAGTATAATTCACAGAGCTCAAAATAAAAATGTTATTTTTTTATGAATATTTTTTTATTTTTCTGCAGAAAAAATATTCTATAAACCTAAAATTAATTGATGAGTAGTAGTTAGTGTGGGGAAGGCGCTCAGGTTGCAGTTAGTTTATACATCTGAGTCATATTTTATTGAATTATGTGAACAGAAAGCTTCACCTTTAAGGAAACCAAACACCCAACATGGGAATCGTAATAAAAATGAGTTCTACAACTGTTACATTTAGGTCCAGCCAAAACTAAAATATGGTTTAATTCATCTAATTGCATCCTTAAACATTTTTCTCTCTGCAGTGATACACCACCAACTTTATTAGGCTATCTTGGCCTTCATCTGACTCTTGTCCTTCCCTCCCCCTTTTCGCTCTCGCTATCTCTTTAGCTCCCGAGCTCTTAAATCACTCAACCTTTCTACAGCGAAAAGCAGAGGTCTCCTAAACAAACAAGTGTAGTTAAGACATCTTTAGTTATACACACATGCTTTGTAAGTGTCATGTAAGTGGATTTTCTGTCATACAAAGTGAACCCACTGAATCCCTCAGAGGTCAGACCAAAACATGCCCCAAAAATGAAAAAGTAAAGAAGCATGTGTGTAGGTGAAGCAAAACACACATATTCACGCACAAGCAGGTATATGCTCAGGCTGAAGACTTGGAACAAAGTGACACACTGACAGAGGTAAATTATTTAAAGGATGGGAGTGATTTATTACTGTGCAAGGCGAACCCTTAACCCTGATCAAACAGGATTAAGATTACAATGCCCCATTCCCACTGCCGGTCAAATTTATCTTGAGGGTAAATTTAGATTGGTCTTCCCTACCTACCTGTTATGCTGAACAAGGTTATGGATATTTCAAGCCTACTGCATCTATTTCCAGCAAAAGCCTGCTAATTAATTAACTAAAGGAATCATTTCAAGGAAAAGGAGAGACATCTGAATACGAGGAAATCATTGCACTGAAGTCCCCTTCTGTAGACAAGCAACATTTTTCTGGTTTCCAAAGGGGCACACAGCAGATTTCATTAGAGGCAAAGGAGCAAAAAAGAGGGGGGTGTAAATACTCTGCTGTGGGCAATAATCAACATAAGCACAGATCAAAAGTTCACATTACTTTATTGGAACACACATCCAGGGCCTGTAATCCCCCTCTATATCAGAGCACAGCACTTTATGGCAGCTGTCCACTAGATAACACTACCAAGCCACAGCCTTCTTTTATAGGACCCCTATGTTAAAAATTCTAGGACTTTGCCATGAAGGCTGTCACCATAAAACATACCTTTATAACAATCCAGCCCCCTCTCTTATAGCGGACACAATCTGTGTACCATTACAGTAAACACTTGCCTACAACACAGCATAAAAAAAAAAAAAAAAAGTTGGTGCCCATGAACAAAATAAACATTTGGACACAAACTGCACTGCCTTCTTAATGCAAAGCTAAGGTGGTTAGCGCTAATACTCCAGCTCTTGGCTTTATGGTGTTTCCCACAGTTTGCCTACAGTGCCAGGTCCAAGACTATTAGTACATGTGACATAAGGTAGTCCCCTCATTAATGGGCTTACCTGGTAAAGCGCACTTTGCAGATGGCGCATTCGTAAGGTTTCTCTCCTGTGTGCGTTCTGATGTGGCGGGGTAGCTTGCCTGCACCTTGAATGACCTTCGAGCATATGGGGCACTTCTGGAAGGCCTTAGAGCGCATCTTCCTCTCTCCACCACCTCCTCCACTTCCGCTGCCTCTCTCTCCAACCCCCCTCTCTCCTCCTCCTCTGTTTTGGCCTGTACTGCCTTGTGACAACCATAGCGACGGCACTCCCTGGGTTACAGCAGCAGAAGCTGTATCCTCATGCTGTGCGCTGCTAAAATAATTCAAGTAAAATTCCATGTCGGGATCGTCCCCATCTCCCTGTTCCTCCCCTGTTGTTGCACGCTCCTTCTGCCTCTCGATGGAGTCCATCATTTGCTTTAGGAGGGCACTGGCTGAACCCCTCTCTCTTATCATAACCTCCCTACAACTGTCCTCCACTTCTGTATCCTGCCCCTGCTGAGACTCAGGGGGGAGGTAGAAGTGTCCATTTTGAGATGGAGGGTAGTAGGATGACCCCAGGATTGCTCCGTTGCCCTGCACCGGCTCTCCATCCTCATCATCCTCTTCATCTTCATCCTCGTCCTCTGGTTTGTGTGCAGGGGGTTGGGACAAGGCAAGGGCCAGGGGGGAGTAGTACTCACTGGGGCCAGCAGGAGCCCCGTTGCTGCGGACGCTCCCATTACCATGATTAAAGTGCAGTTGCGTGGGGTCCCTGAGCTCTGGCGTGCTGCAGCTGCTGCTCCAGTGCGCCCCTCTCTGGAAATACTCCAGATATTCCCGAGCCCGCACCCGGTTCCCCTGCTCCTTGCCTCCTCTGCCTTTTCCCTCTTCGTCTTCATCTCCATCTCCATCTCTTCGCTCACTGCCCGCCTGGTGAAACATAGTAGAAACCCCAAAAAATTTAAAATAAAAGGGAAAATTAAAATTTGTGTACATCTGGGCAAAAAAACACCAAAAAAACCAGCAAAAACAAGAAAGAGAAAAAAAAAATAGTGAATGTCACGCAAAAGCTACAAAAGGCTGACTCAGAGAGACTTTAGTCTTCCGGCATGGAAAAATCACTATCAAGGTATCCTGGATGCACACCCAAGAGCCCACTATGCTCAAGGGTACAGGCATGTATAATCAGAAAAATATAATTAGCAAAACACATTACAATTTTGTGTGTGTGTCAGAGAACAAAGGAGGAGTTTGATCCCTATGTTTTTTTTTTTTGTTTTTTTTTTCTGAATTGTTCCCTAACCTAACTTTTGTTGTTGATAATTTGTTACAACAGATATCTGGAAACTGACTCAGGGAGGCTATAAACTGATGGTAGAGTTTGATGTAAGATTATCACATGATATCAGAAACAGCCTATCACAGCTACAGTTGATCATGTTGAAGAGCAGAAGAATTTGCTGTGTCTGTAGTCTGTGAAGGAGTATGTTGCCCTACAAATGCTGTTTGCTCAGCATGAGTAAGTGTTAAACTAAACTCAAGCTGTGGGTGTGTGGTTGACATAGAGAGAGCCACTGATTAAGGCTGTGATGTAAGCTTCGCTATGTTGAGTATTTAATGAAGTGGACAGTAGGATGACCGTATGCCCATTTTCAATATGCATGAACCAGAGGAGCATTATCAGTGAGTTAACCCAGTCCCATTATGTATTGTCAGCATAAGTTCATATGTTCAGATAGAGTGTAATTCATGCTTCAAATAAACTTATTATTGTTATTGTTATTTCTTGTGTTGTAATACTGTTGTACCGGCGGGGAGAGCACTTTGGTGTCCAGCAGGTGTGAACAGACATCCTGGACTGGTGGGATTTCCAGGAGGCGTGCAGCAGCAAGGATGTCAGCCACACTGCTGTGACTGACTGTCAATGTGGCTGTGTAAGCAAAGTCCAGCAAAGCTCCCAGAGCTTCTGCTGCCACAAAGTCGATGTTGTAGATGTTGTGTTGGTCTGCAGCAGCCCCTGAAGTGAAGAGCTTGTGGAAGTAGGAACTGCAGGATGCCAGGACAGAGCGGTGGGCTGGGAACTCCCGGTCCTGGGTGACCAGGAGAACGTCACACAACAGCCCACTAAGCCGCTGCTTGTTCAGACTGCCCAGGACGTCTGCACTGTGTTCAGGGAAAGGGATCCCCACAGGACCTTCCTCCGCCTCTCCTGACCCTCCCCTGCCACCCCCACCCCCACCCCCACCACTTGTTGTCCCTATGAGCCGCCTTCCGCCCCTCCCGCCGGCTCCTGACGACATCTTCCACCAGCCTGCCGCCGAGCCGCCTAGCACAGCCCCCACCCGTGTATCCGTCCTGCCGTCTATCCGTCTGCCTATCTGAGGGGAGAGGAAAAAAAAACAGAGAAGAGACAAGGAAAAGATAAATTACATAAGTTCATAGTTTTGTCTTTACGTAGCTACAGAAAGAGAGAGAGAGACATAGAATAAATCCCTAAACATGCCAGCATACACACACACACACATAAAAAAAAACTTTCATGGAGAACAAAACTGAAAGATTAAATACAAAACACATGGAAGTCAATTACAGGTTCTACCATTCAGCAGGTGAATAAGTTTATAATAAATATATATACTTATTTATGTCTTTAGGTAAAGGCAAACTGCAATGGTCATTCTTTTACGTGATATCTTTGTGCATGCTACACTCATATGCTCTCCATACAACTAAAGTGTGTAGGAATTTCTTCAGTCCATTAAAAAATGTTTTCATATTTATGTACTGGCAATGCAAAATGTTTTTGTTATATTTACATTTCTTGTGAAAATGTTTACTTTCTGACCCAAATCATCCATATCAAAATACTTAATCATGACATGTTTCTTAAAACAAAACTATATTCATTTAAATGTAAAAGTAATTTGTCTAAAATAATGCTCTATGTATGCCTGACCCGCAACTGAACTTAACAGAATATTTTACATGTTGTTCTTTTCAGCTGGACTCCAGAGCCTTGAGACAGTGTCTTAGGTAAGTGGGAAGAAGCCATATGGTAGCACCACAGTGCTGCACATCACAACTGCTAAGAATTTATTTTAAAACAGATCTACTGATACAGCATTTAGTCAGACTTTTTACTAGCAAAAGATATAATAATAATATATATATATATACACACACATACATATATATATATATATATACATACATATATATATATACATATATATATACATATATATATATACATATATATATA
>JBAMHW010000016.1:22254935-22265074 GCA_037177495.1 Rhadinocentrus ornatus | reverse complement strand
ATATATAAAAGTGGGTAAATATCTTTCTGAAAATACTCATACACTAAATAGGAGTTCAGGTGTCTGTTTCTTTGTATACATCCATGGGTGTGTGCATGCACTCGTGCAAGAAATCAAGCAAGAGGTCGTGGAGGACAGATAAGCAGAGGGCTGTGGGGATCAGAGTGCATGCTGGGAGCTGGGTTGAGCAGCCTAGGCACTCTGTTTCAGTTGTGAGCCAGAGAGGGAAGCAAGGGAGGTGGAAGAACAAGAAGGGGTGGGGTGGGGGAGGCTGCCAGAGCAGACCCTGTGTAAAAACTCTACAGGAGGAAGAGGACACGCAACAAGCTGCAAGGGAACAGTATTAAAAAGGGAGGTTGTCAATCCAGTCTGAGCTGGTTACCCCACCCTGTACTATGTGCCAAGTTTCAGAAAAGGCCTGTCCCCTCGCTCACGTGTGTCTGTGTGTGGGTGTGTGCGGTGGTAGTGGGATTAAAATGATCGACTGAAGCCTATGCAGTGGGAGGGGGGTTTCCAGAGAACAAGCCATCCTCGATTTGTCTATCAGCACACTCGCACACAAATGAATACAGCAACATCAAAACGACATTAATAACACACAAAAACACACAGAGAACATTCACACTGTCCAACTCTCCTCCCCCCTCCATCTGCCAGGCAGACCCAGCAGGGGGCAACACTGCAGGGCTGTGGGGCTGCATTAAATGTTGTCGTCTACAAGATTCAAATGACGCTCGCTCTGATCAGTCTTCCTGGTATGTTTGTTCGCTACACCCCACCACCAAACCTGACTAACCTGGTTGCCCATCCTGTTCTGTACAAGTTCGCCAGTGCTCATCTCTTCTTTTCTTTCCTCTGCTACTCTTTGGTCTAACGTCTACAGAGAAACATGTTCAGGCAACATGTCACATTTGCCCACAGGTCAGCATTAGGTTTACTCTGACCTCTGCAGTTAGGGAACCAGGAAAGCAGAGCAGATGCTTGTTTCAGCCTCTCCTTCCATAAATAGGCCAAAGATCTTTTTTTTTTTGGCCAACTATTAAGATAATATTTAGACAAACATCCTCTCTTTTTTAACACAGGTAAAACACATGTACACTACCTTTTCGAATAATAAGTATGAAATGGTCAAACTGCTTAATCATTCTATTAATTCTCATTGGATAGTTCTTTTAACTCAGTTTTGATTAGCAGCTGACCACAAAGCCGCACAACCAATGACTTTTACAAAGCTATCAGTCACAGCAAGCACAAATTTTATTACCCAAACCCCTCATCTGAATATGTTGAGAGAGAGGAAGGAGATGAGGGTAAAGACAAAGAGAAATAACACAGGAGGCAGGGAGAGCAGAGTGAGATATGAGGACTAGCACAAGAAAGGGCAACTACATGGCTACAGGTCGTGTCCTTCACAGGTGGAACAAGATCTCTGTGAGGCCGTCCAGACAGGAGCCAACCTTCTCTTCTTTAGCACAGAGCTCTACAGCACCTGCACTGGAGCAGGCATTACTGCAAGCTTGCGTAGCATGCTATCCCCATACGTACACAGCTGACCCTGGGTCACGGCTTTGTGGGGTAAAGACGCTGAGCTGAGAAGAGATAAAACACACAAACACACATGCGCACATACAGATCTTGATTCTGCGCCAACAAAGCATGAAGAGACTACTCTGCATGGAGGAGCCACCTGTCCCTAAATAAACCTGCAAAGAACGCTAAGAAAGAGGAAACACAGTGCCACAAACCTGATCCTGACACCTCCTCGTGGCTTTAAACATTCCTTATCACTAATTCATGCCTGTGGGTGACAAGGCCTGCAGCCCAGCACAAAGCAGCACCGCAGCTTTCCGTGTCTGCAGCGTTCCACTTTTAGGGAAGGACCTTTTCTCTGTACTCAGACCATGAGCGCCCAGGCCTGCTTTGCAAGTCAAACAACTGCTTTAGTAAAGGACCAACCCATCCCATCTCCACCCTCATCACCCTTCTCTCATCCCCAACATCCTTCTACCCCTTCCCATATATGTTTCCAGTAATCTTATATAAAATCACTTTCTGTTTTGCAGTAGACTGCAGAACATGCATCAACGTCTGCCATGACAGTTGAACCATACTTGTCTGTCATCCACAAACACATGACCATAAGCTGTGGTGGGAGTTAGAGTGGATTTTATCTTGGCTGACATGTTTAAGCTATGGAAGGTCTGCAGAATTTCCACTCTGAAAGTATTTCTTTCTTTGGCTGACACATACCAGTCATTCCTAAATACAAAGAAAAAAACTGTTAACCCTTTGTAACCTTAGATGATTCCCAGAAATGGAACTAAAATGGAACTTTTAAAGAATACAACCAACAAGTAACCTGAAAAGCACCCGCTTGACTGACATAGTTTAAAGCAAACATCCCATCTTCTGTGTCTTTTGTAACCATTTTATTTATTTCACTCTCTAGTTCCTTCAACGTCAAAGCAAGAAAATGTGCAATTGGCACAAGCCTAACTATGAGAGACTTGGGAGTACAAACATAGCTGAATTGATCCTTCAGTTAATGGACACAGAGCAGTGATTAAAATGGTTATTTTCATTTCAAACAACTTTTGAGGTGTTAATAGACAATTACATTTAGAAGAAAAAATTACTTAATGCATTTTTTAATCACCTTTCTATAAAACTAATTTATATATTATGCTTGAATACAGCCCAAAGACAACAGCAATACCATAATTGAAAACAACTACAAAATAAGAATATTAAATAAGAAGGATTCTCTAATCTCATCTATGCTCCTATTATTTCTCTTCCTCCTAACCATGTCAAACTAATGCAACAGTTTTTGCCCCTGTGCCAACAAGCTCACAGGTGGAATCACTACACTCAGGTCAACAAGGTTCAAGGTTGGACCAAGAGGATATGTGGGGGTGGCAGTTCTTAGGAAAAGTGGATTTTAAATTAGTGCCACGGCTCAGTCACTTGTTGGTGCCAGTTGTGGAAGGAAACCTGATTGGCCATACTGGGAACGAAGCAGGAAGAGGGCAAGTGACTGATAAAACTAAACTTGCAAGGGCTGGTCTCGGCCTGGCAGCTTTCACTAGAAACTAACCAGGAAGTGCTGCCAAAATATAGACACAAAGCCAGAGAAAAGGTAGTGGGCGAGGCAGCGTATTAAACTCACAAGCTCACTCATAACTCCTGAGCACATGGTGGCCCAGGAAT
This sequence comes from Rhadinocentrus ornatus, assembly GCA_037177495.1. NCBI lineage: Eukaryota > Metazoa > Chordata > Actinopteri > Atheriniformes > Melanotaeniidae > Rhadinocentrus > Rhadinocentrus ornatus. Next base: position 22,261,864 of record JBAMHW010000016.1, on the reverse strand, counting down.
CCTGCTCAGATGTCAATGATAAACTCAAGACACCTTATTCAGGTACCTGGTGTAACTTGCTACAATAAGAGGAAAGGTAACCACTCTCAGGTTGGGCAAAGTTTAATCTAGGGAAGTTGACTGGAGGTTTATGATGTTGTTACAGTAAGTTCTGTTCTACTATTCACAAAACCAACCAAAGACTTTTAGACACACTCCATAGCCATTATCTATTTAATTTTTGGGGGGTTGTAACTATCTACACAGGATGACATCATCAAATGAATTAGCTAATTTAATCTTTTTTATGTTAATATTTAACTAAAAAACTATAAAACCACAACACTCCTTTAATTTATGACGGTTACAATTTTATGTCTCAGCTATTTTATTGAATCATTTAGCACATGTTGCCAACCAGGAAGTAAAACAAAAAACGTGGCTTCAGAAATGCCACAGCACCCCAACTCACAGCAACACCCAGCACAACTCCAGCTGGCCAGTTGGTCAGTCAGCAACCCAATGTGCCCTGCCCGCCACTTTGTGCATGCGCAGTCCAACAGGGAAAGAGGACTTCCTGTGAGTCTGTGGCAGGCGTGTAACAGAACCCGCTCTGTTATCAGATGACCAGCTCTCTGCTTGCTCGATCTCTCTGTCCTTACTGTCTGACTCCCCCCCCTTCCCTTCCTCTCATCTGTCGCTCTCATCTCATCATTGCTCCATCTCTGTCTCAGACTCTGCACTGCATAGTATCCACCACATCACCCACTTCCCCTTTCCACTGCTGAGGAGGCAAAGCTGCACCGACCCACCCACCTTCCAGTGTCTCGCCATCCTTTATTGCAACCCAACCATCTTGTCTCTTGTTACATTGCAAACCCAGTCTCTAAATCAACATGCAGACTGTCAGATTGGTCACATATCCACTTCTGGATTGGTTACACAAAACAACAACAAAAGTTTGTTGTTATTTTGTAATGTTAAATGCTCAGAACAGCCCACCATCTCAAACTACTTTATGTTTTTAATATTACTAAAAAACCTTCAATGACCCTCAATTCAAGTCAGGCTTCACCCACTCTTAGAAAAACATCCTAGGCCTCACTCTCCTACTCTAATTTGATCAGGTTGTGTTGGCCTCTCCATAATAAATGTCCCAGAAGAGAACAGAAGAAGCCCCTTTACTCCCCCTAGTCTTCATCACAACAACAGAAAAACAACAGAGAGGGGTCTGTCTGTCTAGCCAGGCTGGAAGCTGTGGTATACTAAGCAGCTGACCAGGGGAACCAAACATTAGGGGGAAGTGAAGCTGCATTCATGATGGAAGAAGCTGATGAATTAATTCAAACGGTAAGAAAAAGTCAAGCTTATAGAAATGCAAATATTTTTGTGTGAGTACAGCAGCACGTAAATAATGCTGTTTGCTATGAAATGTAACAGAATTACCACAGCCACAATAGATCATTCGACCACATAAATAAAACACTGGACAAACTTAATCTGACAGTTACATGTACCTCATTGTATACAGCCAACTTTTCACTTGAAAATGAAGCCTCCAACTGCCACGGCAGCATCACAAAACCTGTCCTTCGGGCTGTCTGAACCTGTTAGTTTTGGGCCATAGTGGTGTAGGCACAAACATACAGGAATATCAAACTGTATTCAGTCTCACCGCCAAATTGATGGGTGGTGTCTTGGACCTGCCCACAACCACTGAAGTCCCCTGCAATTCCCTTGGAGTCTATTGTTGGTAACACAGGCGCATATGCATGTACGCACAAAAACACACACTCACACATACAAACACATATGGAGTCCTAGTTTAACCTCGTGCTGGAATTTACTTGAAGTAACTTCACTTTTCTTCCATAGTGGCACTTAAGAAAGAAAGAAGTGTGGCACGTGTAGCAGACAAACTTTACTATAACTATTAGATTTTGTGACACTAAACTACATTTTAAAAAAAGACACCATCTTCAAAACTTAATCTCTTTTCACTTTCTGAGTGGCAGTCCAAACAGTTTTCCAGCATCTGGGCGTCTTCGTGTAGTTTGCTCTTCTTTTACCCTCTCTGTGCCCGCATGTTTAAAAAACGGGTTTAACAAGTATGCAAAGCCCAAAAAATATGCATCTGATTATTGCGGGAAAGCAGTCAGGGTTGCTGTGAAGTCTTTAAACCATGAGCCAAAAGGCAAGCTTTTTACATTGCAGGCAAGTGGGATTAAAATCTGTTTTTAACAAGATGCTGGTGAGGATGGGGGCAAACAGACTGGAAAGAAAAGTTGTCATGAGATTGACCATGTTGTGAGCAGCCAAGAAAAACTGAAATCAACCTGCAAGCAAATAAGCTCTTCAGGATGGTGCACAAAGTTACAGGAGCTTAAGTTTTATTTCAATATTGCATGGACTTAGTTGAGGCAGCTTACCCTAACAATGAACTTCAGCTGTCACAAGACGTGTCACATATTCTCCTCCTCATTAAAAAGAGATGTCACTTAGTGAGGTGTCTCAAACTATTGCTCAACATCCCACCTGTACCCTGCTAGCTTTTTTATCATCTCACTCTACTAATAATAGAAACAATGCCATTTAATCACAGCAAAAGATTAAGACCCCTACAAGAAGCACAACGCACAATAAGCCTAAAGGAAAGTCAGTATGAAGTGAATAAAGACTTGAAAGTGGCTATTTCTCTTAGTAGTTTCCTGTGCAGCACCATACTCTCAGCACTGACCTATTTGTCAGTCCCTCCTTTATTTGCAAGTGGGTCAAGAACTCTGAACTCTATCAAGCCCCTTGTGTCTCACCCTCCTTCACCAACAACATCCGTTGGTGTTTATTTACCTTGCCTCTACTCTTTTCTCAGCCACAGTCTAAAGACACAGTGTGAGTATGTGGATGTCTTTGTAGTGCTTACCAAATAGGCACACACTGTTTTGCGAGCCCTATCAGCCTCCCCTGCCTGCTGGCCAGTTCTGTTGCCTACGTCTCTGGGCAGGGCTAGAGCATTACCAGACAGGAAACTTGTGAGTGGCCCTAGTCATACAGGCAAGCCCTTGCCTGATCCCAAAGAGACCCCCCCCCCCCCCCCCCCCCTTCTCTATTTTCAGCCCACAACTCAGCTCTGCATCCCGTTGTCTCATTGGCTTGACTGCAGCTCACTCACCACACCTCCTCGCTGGGATAGGCTGGCGGCTGTTCCCTTTCCTGGATGGCCAAGGGCAAGGCACTCTGGGATACAGAGTTCTGAAACTCCATTTGACCTGGTTTACAGCCCCCAATGTGGACTACGAGTCCCAACTGTCTGTGCCCTCACCACCCCCACTATCTCCAAGCCTGCTCTAACGTAAGCACTCAGGGCTGAATTATACACTACAGTATGTTGCTAGCAGGCTGCCAGGTATTAAAGTACAGACCAGCCATCAAACAGGGCAGAGCTTTGTATGGGGAAAAAACCCAAATAACAAAAACAAAAATAGTTTCGCTTCAACTGTCTCAGCAGTACTGAAACATTAGAGGTGGGTTCTTTCATCACCTTATACTCCTGAAACAATTCAGACATACTTGAAACTCCTGACCTAAATGGACTTATTTCCATTTTAAACAGTGTAATCCCGCTATAACATACTACTTGCAGACAGCACGCAACCTTCCCCACACTGAGCATTTCAGTCATTACTGTCCCAAATACTTGCTGTCATTGCTTGTGCCTTGTCCGGTATAATTGTTTTTGGTTCCTCCTTCTCTTCGTTCACTACTCCCCACCCTCTCTTAAGAACCCTCCACCCCTCGCCTTCTCCACTAAGTGCTTCCACCTGCCTGAAAAGTTAATGCCTTGTACACATCCTATAAACTTTATCTTAAGATTCCCCAGAGGTAAAGAGCTGCACAAAGAAAGTACTTTAGGAAGATTTTAGAAATAAAAAAAAAAGAGGAACCTTGACTAAAGACTGCTGCTGCGACCCACCTCTCCTCTCTGGCCAACCCCCCACCCTGCTCTCCTTTCTGGCCCCCTCCTTCATTCCTCACTCTCTCCTCTCCTCCTCTGCCCTGCTACCCTGTGTTCGACAGGCCCAGGGCAGACAGAGGGGGGATGACAGGGTGCCTTTAGCTCACCTGCGATGGCCGTGGTGGTGCTTGTTGTGGGTTAGCTCAGCCCTCTCCTCTCCTCCTCTCCGGAGCTCTCTATCTCCCTCTCACTGTTGTGCAGCTTAAAGCCCCGTATGCGCTAACCAAGCAGCAGCAGATCAACTCAATTCCCTTCCTGGTTTCTGGAGGGCAAAGAGGTCCCTCCCTTTCTCTCTCACACACACACACTCTCTCTCTTAAAGACACAGGATTCCCTCGCTATCACCTCCCCCTCCTCCCCCTGTAAAACCAAAGTGGAAATTTCGTTACATTAAAAAGTGGACAGTTGTCAAAGTCATAAGTTGAATTAGATTCAAGATAAATCATTACCCATGGCTGCCCACTCTGGTTTCACAATGACTGTCATTCCCCCTGACACTTGTACATTAAACTGTGCTGTAACTCTTGTCTATTCTCAACCGTCTCATCTCTCACTACTCCTTTCCTTTTCTATGTAAGTTGCACCCACCCATCCTTTTGCCTGAGGTCATGGTGTCCCACCCCAAAAGCAAGTCTTGGCACATTCCAGTACATACAGTAGGGGCTGCCAGCAACCCCTTCAAAACACATTCTGGCTCTGCACCGTCTTTGTTCACAATACCTACCAAGCTCTAACAGGTGAGCACATAACTTACCCATGCCTTACCCACGGTGCGAACGGCAAGTTCCCATGTGCAAATTTACAGGGCACTTGAGGTTGCGCCACTTCCAGCTGCCTACCCACATGTTCCCCCATTGAGTGTAAGCTAACCATTGTGCCATGGAATAGAAAACCAAATGTATTTGATAGTTGAGTTGCACAATCTCCAAGGTTGGTGAATACATACAAATTACATATAATCAGCATCACATAAGCGGACTGCAATAAGTAACTTAAATCAACCAGATTACATTAAAAAATGTATTCTAATAAAAAAAAGTCTTTGGATACATTTACATTTCGTAACATTTTGCAGTTCACCTCTAGAAATGTATGCCTTTTTGTTTTAATAAGGTTTTTATTTTTTTCTGTTTATTAAAAAAAAAATTATTTGACAATATGAACATTTAACTTATTCTACAAGCAGAAGAGAACTGGATTAAAAACAGCAGGAAAAAGAAAACAGGATCCCTCAAGCTGTAAACTACACTTCAATTGTACAACAGTAATGTTGAATATTGTTTTATAAGGTTAATTATATTTGATCAAATTTAAATGCCAAGTGAATAATATACAGATAATTTGAAACTCAACAATTTAATTACTAATTTTAAAATGAACAAAATATTCATTAAACAAAAATATATCTAAATACTTTTTGTTTGAAATTCTAGTATTTCCGGTGTTTGACTTAGAAGTAACAAGTATCTGATTTTTACAATCCACTGGCTTATGTCAGCATTAACAACATTGTTTGTTGTTCTTTTGTTCAGCACTTTTGCAAACTGCTGTTACAGAAAATGTGCTATATAAATAAACTTGAACTTGAACAAGACAAAATTAGACTTTTTATTTCACAATTTATTGTATTTCAAAGTCATCTGAACCAAACTTGTGCACTATATATTAACCCAACCAAACTTTGAATGCATTTTTCAGCAACACTTTTAGTAAACTTTGCAAAATATTGCTGTCTGTTAACAATGACCTTTTACCACCATAGTCCCACAGTGCAGCAGATGCTGACACTGGACTGCTTCTGCACAGATAACCTCACAGAGGAATGGAAAGCTGTTTGGCAGAAACAGGCAGTGACATATTCTTTACCTAGAGGGCATTGTTCAGCTTTGTCTGTAAATAAACAGAGTGGATTTCTTTTAAAGTTTAGATAGATTTGCAGTGTGTAGACATTTGATGTGCTCGCTTTCTATAATTTGCAAAACAAAGTGAAAATAGTACAGGTGAATAAGTTTTGTCTGAGTAAAATGAGAATTGTAGGATATACATGTTCTCTCAAGTACATAGACTTGTATTTACAAAGAATCCCTTCTATTCAGTTTAGACTAAATTACCCAGTCAAAATGAGTGGATGGTAGTCTGAGATGATGTCAGATATTTTTATAGTGATGTTGCCTTTCAGTCCAATCTAAACTGGTCCACTTCCATACTAGACTCCCAACATCTGATCTGCATTTGTCATTACTGACTGAATGTTGGTTTTAATTCATTCCAGCCATAAATCAACAGCACTTTATAATTCATGTCCACACATTACCACATAACCTTGAAAACTAAAGGTTTATATATATTTAGTAAAGGTGTAAAAATGTCCCTGCAACTGTTGGCCTACATTTGTGTCAGCAATATAAAAGTTCTGGTGGTTCTTATCAGTGTGCAAAAATGCTTATTTTCTTATAATGCTGAGTAAAAGCTCCACAGTTATCCTAAAACTGGGACAGATTACTGTGTTTTGTCAGCACACTTTCGTCAACTTTCTTCAGGTGTATATACAACCTACAAAGAGCAATGCCAACATAACCAAACTTGGAGCATTTCTTTCTCTGTTTGGACTCTAAGTGTGTTCACTTTTAAATTTCATTACAAATTTAATTCCCCTGTCTCTGTAAGGATATTCTGCCAAAGGTGTCTGCCAAAGTCAGGGAACACACTGTACTCGACCAGGTTATAGGTAACACTTCTTTTCATTATTACCAGCTCATGTGCAGCTGTTGCGAATAAAACAGAGCAAAGAACGTAATTGCAATTTATGACTTATTCACTCAGTTTGTTGATAGATTAGACAGACAGACAGACAGACAGACAGGAAAATAATTATTTGAACACCCTGCTATTTTGCAAGTTCTCCCACTTAGAAACATGGAGGGGTCTGAAATTTTCA
>JBAMHW010000016.1:22230562-22245038 GCA_037177495.1 Rhadinocentrus ornatus | reverse complement strand
GGGGTTAACAGCGGTAACTAATTTACGTAAATAAAGTTTTTAATGCATTTAATGCATGCGTAGCATTCATTTATGAAGGCGAGACATTGAGGTGTCTAAAGGCAAGATGGAACAAGCTGGTTGGCTCTATGGATGCTTTTGAGGACGTCACACCCTTGGGGGATGAGGATGTTTCAACACACACACACTGGCAGCATGGTCTTCCCTGCTACCTCTCCTGTGGTGAATCATGACCGTCGGTGATCCGCTAGTCGGCTTTTCCGTCGCTAGTACAGTCTCTCTTGTTGTGTTTATTGTTCAGCTGAGAAGGAGGAAACTAGCAGTTCATGGTTCACACTGGCACAGATTTACCCAAAAGTATTGTTTTTGGATGTGCTAGCTACAGTAGGAAAAGTTCATCAGTCTCATGTCAATCAGACTCATGTTACTGTCACATGAAGCTAAAGAATAAAAAATGTCAATAACAGCCTATTTCAGACAGATATTGTTCGATTTATTTCCTATAACTTTTCTGTATTATTGTGGTTTGCTAGGGACACAGCTGTAAAATCTACTAGTCATCAGAGAGCAATGCACACAGCTATAAAGACAAATCAAGTTGAGATTTGTAATGAGGGTGAAACAGCAAAAGAAAGCAAGGGGGTGTCTTCTCTAAATCATTGGTGCTGTGCAGAATTTGGAGACACAGGTCTGATCATTTAGGGGCCATGAACGTGGAGAGATATTATGAACCGGTTCTGAGATACAACTTGGAGCAGGACCCGTCTCTAACAAAGTAGCTGGCAGGTAGTAGAAAGGATTTATCCTTCGGCAATGCAGGGGCGAACCTAGAAAAGTTTTGATAGGGGGCCAAGCAGGGGCATTGACAAGGAAAAGGGGGGCACAAGTTAGATTTTTCAAAGGTCTTGATTTTATGTAATACTGATTATTACAACTTAAGTGAAGTTCAGTTAACACTAAATATTATAAGCATTGGCTCTGTTGATATGATAAAAAAAAAAAACAGGCATTTTTCAAGCACAGTCGCAAATAGTGATTAATAACGATTAATTCATTTGTAAACTGTGATTAAGTGGAATACAATTTTTAAATAATTTGAAAGCCCTGTTTTTAACATGAAACTTTGTCCATGGGAGGGTGGGGGTGCGCACGCAGTGGTGTCCATTTCTTTTAATGCCAAATGTGATGTATACATTTTCTACTTTCTCAGCACCTCGATCAGCTGTTTAGTAAATTAGTCTCATAAACGCACTAATGAGGGTGAGAAAAGTGGCGGCAGAGCAGGAGAGTGTGGCAGGAGAGAGCAGCAGGGAAGCTGCGGTCGACCTTCTGTACAGCAGAGCCTAGAGCTCTTCAGAATCAGACATACGTAAAAATCAAAGATTAGGAAATTTCAGTGTTTCAGCAGCATTACAAAATGACAGAGAAAAAAAAGAATTTAAACTCTAAAATGCAAAAATACTATATACAGAATGGACTTAACAGATAAAAAAAAAATAGATTAAACGGCTTTCTCCCACCGTCCAAAGACATGCATGTTAGGTTAATTGGTGACTCTAAACTCGCCATAGGAATGAGTGTGTGCGTGATTGTTTTTTTTTATCCCTATATATGTTGGCCCTGCGATGGACAGGTGACCTGTCCAGGGTGTACCCTGCCTTTCACCTGAAACACTGTTGGTATAGGCTTCAGCTCACCCCGCGACCCATAATAGGAATAAGCGGTACAGATAATGACTGACTGACATGACAGAATAAACATACTATTTACAACATACAATTCATAAATAAGTATGCAGGTAAAAATATAAAAAACAAGGAAATATGTAATATAAGATCAAAAAATCCTGGAACAGTATATTCATGTCGATGACTACATCCAATCCATCGTTGCAATTAACTGGTTTCCTTAATTTTAAGTCACTTCTTTTGGAGTTTATTAAAACGTTGAAGAATTCTGATAAGCGTTTTTACTGAGGCTGTATTTAAATCGTCCAACTATTGACTATATAGCGGACTATCTACTGAGTCAGACGTGGTGTTATTTAACTATACTAATGTTATCAAAAAAAAAATTGATTCTAAAATTTACCATCTAGTTAAATATTAATTAGCGGGGGTATTGATACTTAAATGCCACTTTGGCATCTGCTGGTTGACATAAAACCAGCTGCCTTCCATTTTAAACAGGCTCTGCAGCAGGCAGCCCTGTCCATACAGAACCCTCCCTGGAGGACCCATTATTTTGAGAGTTGCCAACTTGGCAACTTGTCGCTAGACTTTTTTTTTTTTTTAAAGTGACTTGAGACCAACATGAAAGCATCTTGTTTACTTTTTCAACAAGTTGCTGACACTACTGCAGGCCCCTCCCCCGTCCAGAAACGCGTAGGGTAGAGCGGAGTAGTAGCCCAGCTCTGAGCTGCAGAAGGAGTTGTTCTTTTTCTGCTCTAACCAGCCTGAAAATGAAATTAATGGAATGTGCAGAGCAGGTTGATCACAGCCTTGCTTACAGTCAGATATTAATGCCTTTTAAAGTAGTCTGTAAAAAAAACAAAAAAAAAAACATTTAAAAAGCTAATCTTTTTATTTATCTATTTATTTATACGTTTTCTTCACAATACGTGATATGAGATCAAGTAAACAGAACAAACTAGTTAATATCGACTTTTTTAAGCTAGAATAATTATTCAAAAAAACACTTAAAAAAAGATTAGCTTATCAAATCTATCAGCTGAGATTTAGTGTGTTTATACAACACATTGCTTAATATCCAGCACATAATAAAGCACTGCTGTATTTAAATGTCCAAAAAGCCTCAGCAGTTGTCTACCCAATCCACTACGGAGTCCCCTTATATAGCAATATGCCAATATGGTGGGTGAGTGGCTGGACAAGCAGACAATCTGCAGCCAGCGTGAGACTAGAGAGAGCGGTTACCTCTGTGCATGATCTGGTGCTTCTCCCGCAGATAAGCTAATCCTCTCAACACCTGGAAATGAGATAACAAAACATTTTAAACTGGTACACACAAGGCACAATGTCGTACAAGAATCCACACACGTTAAAAAGGCATTCTCTTGAATAGATATAACAGGAAAAAAAAAATCTTAAGGTAATTTCACTATTGCTCCTCAGACCTGATGCAAGAGTAAAGTGAGCAAGATAAGGTAAGCCCAACTGCTTGTTACTGATTCATAACTTAACAGCTCATATTAGTCAACCAACACCACAAAAGACACACACCCACATTGTGCAATGCTAATGCAACATCATAAGCATTTCATATGTTCAGCCCAAAACTGCAACATGTTTATACCAGTGCTAAATTCAAATGGCAACTGTTTTGAATTCCAAAACATATATAGTAAAATCATAAATAGGAAATTCTTATAACGCAAACAAATACACAAGAAAAATCAAAGAAATTTATGCAGTGTAAATAGTCTACATACCGCTATGCTAACTTTCCCCAGGATTTCTTCTGGGATTCTTCTGGCTTCCTTAAGAACCTGGTCCAAAGATCCCCCATCCTGCAGAGAACAAAAAGTAACTGTATTAGGGCCAATAAAAAAAATTACATAAAAAAAAACAACAGTTTAATAATCTTAACAAAAAGAAACACTTTCTCACACTCCAATCACTAGGATAAGTGTCTCACCATGTGCTCCATACAGATGCTGATTTCTCCATCACTGTAAAAAGCTCCATAAAAACCCACAATGTAGGGAGAATTGCATTCGTGCAGCACCTGCAGCTCTCTGATGATCTGGTTTCTGATGGCAGGCTTGATTTCGAGGTGGATCAACTGAGTAGAGAACAAAAAGAGAAACCATGAACTGCTGTTCAGATGCAGTTGTATCATTCAGAGGTCACAAACTGAAGGCACAGTATCAAGATTGAATACAATACCATTTTGTGTTAACAAAGTCAACACACACATTGATTAACATAAAGAATGGCTCATTACAAAAGAAATAGGACAAGTTCCCACATTTCCAAATTTGTTTCCCACACTAAACTTTTAGAAGAAATTCAACCAACATGTTAATACACACATAAGACCTGACAGGTACAAGCTTGTACTTGCTTGAGTTTCAGCAGCCGACTCAAAGAAGTACATTACAAACTCACTAAAACAGATTTACATTTGTTAAGCTACTGGCTGAAAAATTCAGTTTACATTAGAGCATAATTATTCTTTTCAGTTTAATGTTACACTCAAACAGTTCACATTTTATGGTTTTTAAACTGAACAAAGCTTAAGGTGAGGTTGCGTTTTTTTTACGCAATAATGGTTGCTGCTGATAAGTGAAGCAAGGCAGAGGAGCTCTATGCATGTTGGTCCAGCAGAGAGTAGCGGCAACAGCAATGAGAGACTAAGATTATATCTAAGAATCTCTTAAACTCCTAAAATCATCCCAGGAATGGGTTTTGATGCAGCCGCCTCCCACTGTCACGTGTCAGCTACAAGAAGGAAGGAAGGAAGGAATATAAAGGCTCACCTTGCGAGCCATGACCAAACCCGAGGGTTTGTGGCGGACCTTGTTGACCACCCCTCCGTTTCCAGCACCCAACTCACATATGGGGTCAAAATCTTCATCCTTTAACTCCCCAACCTGAGCTTTCTGGGTGAGGAAGGCTTCTAGTCGTTTCCTTTGTTGTTCGTCTAGGTCAAGCTCACCCAGTTTCTTCTGTAAGGCCTCCAGGTTGGCTCTGTGAGAAGGAGATATTACAATTTACAAAAATAAATAGAAAGGAAACGAAAGGTGGGTCGTTTATTTTCTGTATCCCAAAGAAATGGAGCAGCAACAGTTGACAAAACACAATATTTTAGGAAAGAAAAAAAAAAGGGGAAAAAACACCAACAAAAACCTAAATAAACAAAAACCATACACAAACATTTCACAAACCAATCTTATGGGGTTTTATTAAATTCTGAAGCATTTTATGACGTGTACATTTTTTGTACCTATGTGCATCAGAGGCACTTTATCATGCAGTCTCTCAACACACACAAACGGCTCAAACTGACATCAATAAATGCCAACTCTAACACATGTACTACTAGTTTTAACTTATACTTACTCAGATGCAGCATCAATGGTGTTGGAGGTGGCCTGCCCCTCGCCAATGGGCGTAATGTTCAAAGGAACGGGTCTTCTTTTGGGTGCCATTTTAATACTAACCTCGATCACTTTCTCAATAACACACTCTCCTGCAGTAAGCTGAGCAGCAACTAATTTAGCCTTTTCCTTGTTAGAAAGTCAGTCTGAAAAAGCAACAGGATCCGCTCTTGACGGCTAGGAACTTGGCTAGCTAACGTTAGCAAAGTTAATATACTTTCAGTAGCATGTCAGTTTGCTAATTTGGCAGAAGGTATCATGCCGAAATACTCCTTCAAAGTCGGACAATTTTCCGGTTCATCTATAGGATTTGGAGTAGACGGGTTTCTTTTATCCAGCCTCCTTGGAGTTATCTACCTGCTGCTATTACCCATTAGCCACCTAGCAGCTATTAGCTAGCGCGAGCTTCTGGAGAAAAAAAAATCGTGCCCTGCGTCTTTCCGTCGTAATGTGCAGCACCCTCGCTTCTCAGCTTCTACGAGTCAACTGTACCCCACAGTTTTACCGGCAGCTATACCGGTAGACACAGTCGGCTGGATTCCCCACCGGGTCCAAATAGTAATCCCTCCGCGTTTCAAGTCAGGGTGTGTGAGGTTCTCAAAGGTATAGCTTTGCTACTGACCGCTGGTGGTGCCTCAGTACAGGAAGCAGCAGCTGCCTGCAGCACAGAGCATCAGACCTGTGACACCCACAGAGAGAACCCTGCATAAATAGCGAGAGACTGTCAAGTTAATGCAAGATATGTTACAATCACACAATTTATGATGTGTTTTTAATTTGGTACAAGCTTAGTTCGCCCGTTCCTCAGCAGCTTTTTATGTGTTAAAAGTCAGTTGATACATATGTTTCTTACTTTCCCAATATTTTCTGGAATTTAAAATATCTGAACATTTTCTTTCAGCCTGCTGGGAAAATGGAAAAATGCCTTCAAGCCTTTAAATATGCTTGCAATATGGATTTACCTTAGCAAGTTCATAATCCTTTACTTTTGTATATTTTGTGTGTTCATTTATCTATTTAGCTCCTTTTTAAAAAAAATGTTCTTTTGCTTGGATTTGTTGATGGGACATACATTGTTAAATAGTGCCTATTTATTTAAAATGATTCAATAAAGATAAAAAAACAAACAAAACATGAATACCCCCTACTGGCGACGGGAAGGAACTGAAGGTGTTAAACTGATTGAGGAAGTCAGTGAAATAAAATAGGATATGATTAATAGGCAATAGTCAACTGGCAGTTTAAATAACAAAACAAGCAAACCAAAAACATATGCCAAGGTAAATCTTAGCGATTCCTTCTTTAAAATTGTATTCATAGTTCCTGTTGGACAGTTTTCTGGGAAGTAGCTTTTCAGGAAAAAAAAAAGTGGTGATACTTTTTCACTGCAGATAACAGATATTTATTTAATGTGCTGTATACACTTTATGATATTGATTACTATTGGTTTTTTTATTACTGCCATAACTAAGAACACTAAAACAATTACATCTCAATTTTTTCCTATGTAAATATTTTTTGTCATTGCATCAAGAGAACCTGGCAAATTATACACTGCTAACAAAAAAAAGGAACACTGAAATAACACATCCTAGATCTCAATGAATGAACTATTCTTATTAAACACTTTGTTCTTTACATAGTTGAATGTGCTGACAACAAAATCACAAAAATTATCAATAGAAATCAAATTTATTAAACCATGGAGGTCTGGATTTGGAGTCACACTTGAAATAAAAGTGGAAAAAACACACTACAGGTTGATCCAACTTTGATGTAATGTCCTTAAAACAAGTCAAAATGAGGCTCAGTAGTGTGTGTGGCCTCCACGTGCCTGTATGACCTCCCTACAATGCCTGGGCATGCTCCTGATGAGGTGGTGGATGGTCTCCTGAAAGATCTCCTCCCAGACCTGGACTAAAGCGTCCGCCAACGACAGTTGGTGGATGGAGCGAGACATGATGTCCCAGATGTGCTTAATTGGTTCAGGTCTGGGGAACAGGCAGGCCAGTCCATAGCATCAATGCCTTCGTCTTGCAGGAAATGCTGACAAGCCACATGAGGTCTAGCATTGTCTTGCATTAGGAGGAACCCAGGGCCAACCGCACCAGCATACGGTCTCACAAGGGGTCTGAGGATCTCATCTCGGTACCTAATGGCATTCAGGCTACGTCGGGCGAGCACATGGAGGGCTGTGCGGCCCCCAGAGGAAATGCCTGTTGTCTTTCCATTTGCACAACAGCATGTGGAATTTATTGTTGCTTCTTAAGTGGGCAGTTTGATTTCACAGAAGTGTGATTTACTTGGAGTTACATTGTGTTAAGTGCTTCCTTTATTTTTTGAGCAGTGTATTTTCACCTCAGTTAAATTTTCCTTGATGACAAAATAACAGCGAACTAAAATATTTGGTACTTTATCAAATAGATATTCACAGAGTACAAATAAATTGTGTGTATATTGTCTGTACTGTAAATCTGCTATCTCAATCATTGCAACACCATCATCTGTATGGACTTAACCTGCATTACACCACCATGCCAAAATAATCTGTTTGCTGTCAAAGTGTGTGATGTCATAATGTCAACATCTAAAGAGGTCTCTCATTAATGCCTATAATGTTAGTCTTCCAGCTTTTTGCTCAAGTGCATCTTCCTGATATCAGGAGACATTAATTGGAGAAAGCTAGAGCAGCTGAAAACCACAATTTTTCAGTGAACATAAATACAAATTTCCAGATCAAAACAGTTATGTGGTCATATTAACAAAAGACATGTTTAGTCTAACTTTTCTGCAGAACTTCTTAACAAGGCATTGTAGTAGAAATGTTATGATTTAGGGTTACTTGGCAGAACTGGGCACTGAGTATTTGAAGACAATGTGACCAAAAGGTTCACACAAGAGAATTTACTGTCACACAAACTTCCTAACAAGAGATAGTGCTTTTTATGATGGCCCAGTCACAGCCTGGATTTAAACCCTTTATTTAATGCTATTGTGGATTTGAAAGAGGCTGCACAGAAGTCTGCAGCTGAAGAAATTTAATTCAAGAGAACAAAAATTGTGATGCACTTACTTAACAAAAGGGGGTAATACTAGCAAATTGCAATAAATGCTAGATTATTTTCCATGCGACGTCCTTCACATACTGTATTCATATGTTCATTTAACGCTCCTATTCTGATTTGGCACCTTTTATCTTTAGAAAAATGCACTACCATAAAAATATATATTTGTACAGATTTTTATGGATACAATTGGCCTTAGTGCTGAATATAGATAAATATTGTTTCCTCTTATTTTGTCATTAGGTAATTAAGGTAGTGATAAGCAGAAGCAGCAAACCTGGCAGGAACTTAAACATAGCAAGAAGGACGTAATGCATCCACCTCAACATGTACTATCATTGATAAGCGGTGTTGGGCTGGATATACACAAAATATTAAAATAAAGGAAGGACAAACAACTTTTTAAGAATTGATTTTAATTATTTCAACACGTCAATAACAGCTGTTAGAATACGATGATTTCAAATTTTACAGTTTCATCATCAACAGGCATCAAATGTGTCCCCAGATCTGAGCATTTGGTACAGGACATGACAATCCACACTTTAACCAGTCCTCCCAGTTCTCAGTGGCAGCCACGTCCAATGCTGCTGCCCTCAACAGCTATTCTTTGTCTGTTTGCCTTTAAGAACAACTGGAGGCAATTAAAGGCTTAATAAAATATTTAAATTTTATTGTCTTTAATATGAACATAAAAAACAAACAGAACATGTACATCATGGATTGTAAGCTTCTGCCCATGCTACCTTATGCATTACTATTAAGAAGAGATGCCACTACAGAAAAGACAAAAAGAAAAAAGAAAGACCAACCCTTCAGCTCTCTCTAGCTCCCATTCTCCTAGCAAATGTATCTGGCTCAATTCAACAGTGCATCACATCATCTTTAGCCATAAAAGAATAAAAAGTTTAGGAAAACAATGAAATTACCATCCAAATGTAGCAACAAATGAAAATTTTATGTTTCACTGAATCCAAACTTTCAATTGTCTAGTTAAAGGCAGTTGTTAATGAGTTATTTATATCTATTTAGCTTTACAGCCCCTGATGCAGAATATCCTACTCAGGGTCAGACTGTTCAACTTCTGTTCAGTTTTGCTTCCCAAAAACAGTTTTGCATTCATTTTTCAATTTAATAAGTTATGAAAAGGAGAAGCAGAATATAGGACTAAACCATTTCAGATTATGCACCATAATGAGGAAATGATGCTTTTCTGTGCATTTGAGACAAAAATGAAAACCAAAATCCTGTCCTGATCAAACTGCAATATAGGGATGGTGATCATGAGAAGCACATCCTGCAGTGGTCCAAGTGATAACCCACCAGGCTGTCTCACACTGGAGCAGGGCTGTTGTTCTTCTTTCCAATTTTTTCCCCACAGAAGATGTACAAGAACTGGTCACAAACATCTGGGTTCCTTGACTATTACTCCCTATGTGAAGGTCTTTCAAGTAAATAATCATTTGAAAGTATGTGAAAGTGCAAACAGTTCTAACAACAAAATCTAGCCTGGGTATCTTTCTTTGAAGTGCAGCCAATGTATCCTTACAATAATAACACATGTGCAGAGGAATATTAGTTGCTAATCTACAACAAGTAGCAAATAAAGTCAGCGTTCATACCAGCAAGTAGAGATGACCTTTTCTACATTGAAAGGAGATTAAGAGGGGTGCTGGATGAAGTAACTCCGCTTATTCTAGACAGGACTATTTTTAATCAAATCAATTGCATTAAATTTGGTTGGTTTGCACTTATTTTTTTTTTCTGTCAGTCGTGTTGAACCTATTGCAGCAAAGAACCCTGAATGGTGCTCTGACCCAGGTTGGATCCATTCAGTGGAAAAGAAAAGCAGCATTCACTAACAGTCATGGGTCTGGATCAATTACATGTCAACAACCAAATCCCAGCAGCAGAGGTGCCCCGATGTCTGCAATAGCTATAGAGATGCATCCAAATGTTATGCAATTTACCACAATAACTATTAAAGAGAATGTGAAGCAATTGCATTAATATGACTTGTTCAAAGCAGGACACAAATTGCAGGATGAAAGTATACTAGCACTTCTGAGTCCTGTTGTGTTCAGTCCCCTGACTCAAAAATCATTCATGAGTGGAATAAAACAGCTTCTCAGACTGAGTGTCCATCTACCAGCCAGCTCAGCTGGTCTTTAAACAATGAGCTCCAAATTACTCAAGAAATAGAAGAAAAGAAAAAAAAGGCACCAAAACCTCACAACCATTTCCTATCAGGGAATTCTTAAACATATTTGCTTTGGCATATGTGCCATACAATAATTTTAACATGTCCATATGGCGTTATGAAATATTAGCCCTAATAAATCTTAAATAATTTTAGTAATGTTTTATCAAGTGGCACTTTTCCTCCCACAACTTTTTGCATTATTTACACTTAAGTTTGCCTGGTAATCTAACTCTCCTTCAATCAACACTACTGCTGCAAGGGGAACACAGATGCATGGAACAAAGTAAAATAAAGAAATAAAGAAAACAAAAATTGTAGGAAAACGATCTCCAGTGTAAAATTGGTTTCAGAAAGTCGTTAATTCTTTGTCCTCCACTTCTTTCTGCACTACTCCCTTGTCAGTCTGCTAAGTTTAATGACTGAGGTAGGTTCTTTTTATCGAAGGACAAATTAAAAAGGAATCACAGATTCACTACCATGTCCTGCCCTTCCATAAGTAAAAGGGTGAATTTCAGGGGGGGAAATGCTTTCAAGTGCTGAATAAATTCTTTGAACAAAGAACACAACAGGAGAGATTTAAATTTCCACCACACTCCAGATATCACTACCATCCTCCAAGTTATTCTGGCCTTTCATATGTTTTTTACCTTCAACCAAACACTACAGAGGAGCCTGCATTTTCACCTTGCCTGTTCATCACAAGCATGACAAAAATCTGATGCAACCATTGAACGCACATGGCTAAAAGAGCCTGCAGTTCCAAGTCTATAGAAAGAGGGATGGTGAGGGGGAATAGTCTGGAAAATAAGGAGCAAGGGTGGCGGTGGTGCCGGTGGGATGATCAATCTATTCAGCCTCTTTAGCAGAAGCAGGATGGTACAAATACTGCACACTGCAAGGTGGCATTAGGCTGAAAAGGGTTGCTTCCAGTGGTGTACAGTAAAAAGAGGAATCCTCTTCACTCGAGACTGCAGATGTATTGGGACAGTGTGTCTAAGTCTGTTTTGTCTGAATTTAGACCAGAGCTGCTAAAAGGCTCTGATGTTTGGGCATAAGGGAGGGTTTGTTGCATCTAGTGGATTACCTTGTTTCTGTCCTCAAGTTTTAAGCCCCCTGCCTCTCTGTCTCTGTGTGTCAGTCTATGAGGGGACAGGGCTGCGGGGTCAGTACGCAGTGACCAAGTCCTTGTCGTAGTTGTATCGGCCCCTCTTGGGGGCTGCACTGTCGGCACTGTCCTCAGTGTCCTCACTGTCCCCTTCAGCCCCGCCCCCTTCTTCCTCGGAGGAGGAGTCTAGAGTCAGATCTACCACTACGCCTCCTCCCGGTGCTACCGCAGGTCCTCCCGTGACCCCAGTCATCCCAACCGAACCACTTCCAGATTTGCCGGTCAGGCTGGTGCTGCTGTGGGCCGGTGAATGACCATTTGCTTCAGGAATGCCTGCATACATATTTTCAATAAATGATCAGTTTTAATCGAGTAAAATATTCAAGCCCTTTAGAGCAAAGGACTATAATGACTAGGTTTGACACTTACATATATCAACAGCAGGGTACTCAGGTGTGTGACTGCGTTCTCTTTCTCTGTCCCTCTCCTTCTCATCTCTGATAGGTCGCCAGGAACCATCTGTTAAGTATTCGATCTCCTCAATGTCTTCATTCGTCTCTTTTAGGATCTCAGATAACAGCCTAGAATACACAATACGGGTTAAAAGCACATCACAAAACAGATTTACACAAGCTCTGATTTATATACAGATACCAAGCAGGTCTGCATTCATCAGTTTGTTTTGTTGATCATGCGGACTACAAATTCTGTATCCACAAGTTACAACTTCCAAAAGTTGGAATTTTGTAAAATGTAAATGAATGAAAGTTTTTTTTCCCCAGAAACATTACTATCACTAAAGAAGATAGAAAATGTGAGACAGTTTACCATTTCATGAAAAATTTCAGCTCATCTCAAATTCAGCAAAACAAAAAGCAGGGATTGGAGCAAAAACTTTAAAGACCCACTCCGTAACTCTTCACCCTGAAAACTAGGGCTGCTCGATTATGGGAAAAATGATAATCCCGATTATTTTGATAGAAATTGAGATCTCGATTATCTTACACAATTAGAGAAAGAAAAAGATTTTTTTGGGGGGTGTGGGGGGGAGGGGAAAAACATAGCTTTTCCAGAAGCTATGTTCTGGAAAAGTTCTTTGGTGCGGCTTGACCACAGGTCCGTAGCGGTGGCGAAATATTGGACTGTAGCCACGTCCTTCACAACACCCTAACACCTCATCATCAACAACTCATCATACTGGGCAGCGAGAGACACGCGATTAAAATAGTGATGAGATGGCAGTGATGGACCGTTTGTCCAAAGTGTTGATGAATTTCTTCCCGGGTTGTTCACTGTGTTAACTGAGCGCTGGTCCTTGGCGAGGAAAAAAAAAAAGTTATGTTTGTTTATAACGTTTGTTATCTCCGTGTCTTTGGAAGCTGGTGGGTTATTTAGTCACAACTCACAAAAATGTAACATTTTTATATTTCCACGTGTCGCGTCGTAAGCCCCCGTGTGCAACATTTCACATGTACGAATGTTGCCCGTCGCTTGGCTGGAGGAGGGCAGCGATTTTCGCCTCATCGCTAAAGTTCCATAGAAAATTAATGAAGAAGGAGCGACTTTGCCTCCCATGTTTCCAGCCCATAACTTGAGAGGTGTTTGCATCTGGAGTTGAATTAAACCAAAGCGGCTGGGGCTGTGGGAGGAGTCTGCAGCAGAACGAAGCGCTGCAATGCCAGTGGCGCTCCATTTGCAACTAAAAATAGCACAAGAGTAAACTGCGAAAGAGCAAAATAATCGGCCCATTTTATTTTTATGATCGTTAAAAAAACCCAGATTGTAATTGTGATTAAAATTTGCTTAATCGCCCAGCCCTACTGAAAACTCTGCATTCCAGACTTGCATTTTGTTATTGTGGCTTTAAGAACAAGAGAAAAGTTCTCGCTTCTTGCGGAGTATGTAACCGGCTTCAACCAGCTCAAATTCTTTCACAATACATATAATTTAAAAAAATATATTTTTGGGGACCATAGGTTCTTAGGCTGTTAGTAAACAGAAAGAAGGGTACATGGAGTGAATTTCACACTAGCTTATTGCAAGGAATGTTAGCATCTCAAAGCCAAAGTGTAGCACAATGCTTTCAGTCATTTGGGGAAGTAAAGGATTGCAGCTGAGACTTTAGAATTTGAAAAAAAAAGAAAAAAAAAGGCCAAATTGTTGTGGATGAAAATATCAGCTTTTTTACTTTAATTTTTAAGTATAACTGAGGCTGGCTACTTTCACCTTGCTTTTTTTTAATGCTGTTGTGTTAGTAAAGTAATGTCTAACAAGAAGTAAAAAGAAAAAAATAAATAAAATAAAATAGAAAAACTGCTGACAAATTGAGGTGCTGCCTTTCTGACCTACAATACTGCTTTAGTAGAAACATGTATAATCAGTTTAGTAATATGAGTCACTTTGCAGTGCCACCAAAACATGTAAAGCTCTCTATATATATAGCCCATTCTCTATATTATAAACACTGCTGCAACATTGATACAAAACACCCAACTAGGCCATTTAAAGGAAGTTTTGAGTTGTAACATGCAGCAGACAGGAAAAAAATTAAATAAAATAAAGACAAAGACATCTTTCATCCCATTAAAAACATTTAACCCTAAATGGAAAATGCTAAACCTGGTGAGTGGTTCAAAATGTATCATAAGCTCTCAGGACATCTGTGCAGGTTAACCCTCTGGGTACGGACACGTCTGTGTATCCAGATCGCATGTCAGATTTAAGATGACCTACCACCAAGACGCAGCCATAGTCTTCAACTCTGTCAACAGTGCAGACTTCAAACTATATACCAGTTTTCCAATTGTGTTTGACCAAGTAAAACAGTTATAAGAAATTTCAGACACACTTTCTGTCAATATTACATTTAATTCAAGAGGGGAGAGGCGTGGCAAGTAGGGTAGTGCTATCTGGACACAAGCTGGGGCCTGATCAGCCCTGGCTGGGTCGCCTGGAGGAGGGGGTCTGATTGTTGAAAGACC
>JBAMHW010000016.1:22207585-22230462 GCA_037177495.1 Rhadinocentrus ornatus | reverse complement strand
ACTTTGTCTGGTCCCTCCCCTAGACACCTGTTTGCCATGGGTGACCCTACCAGGGGTATGAAGCCCCCGACAACATAACCACTAGGATCGTCAGGACGCACAAACTCCACCACTGTAAGGTGGCGGCTCAGGGAGGCTCACGATATATTTCTTAATTTTGGTCGATACGATATAATTTCGATATCGATATAAACAAAACCTCAGAAAATCTGCCAAAAATGCCCACAACAGATGCCGTAAAACTAAAAATGATTTAGCCAAGTCTGTGAAACTCATTCAGTATAACATTTCAGAAATAAAAACTGTACAATCAATTAATGTTCACCTTTTATTTGTAATTAGCAAGGCTAAATCAGCCTTCAAACAAAGTAATTTATAATCACCATCAAAGGTCAAATAAAACTTTTACCTTCCTCAAAGACAATAGCTTTAACTTTAAACTACAACTTAGGCTTTTTATGTTATTCTTATAGATTTAAACAAAGGTGCTTAAACTAGGCTTAAAAAGAAAAGTGCTCAGAACAATTGGTGCTTGATCTCATGACTCAGCATATTCTGTGAGTGTTTAACACTTTAAACTTTTTAAATACTTTTTTCCACACTCTTCATTAATAGACATTAATATCTGAAGGTAAGCCAGCGAGAGATCAGCCAGCAGCAATTTTGTATGTTTCATTTTAAGCCTGGTGATGAAACAGAGCTGATCTCCTGCTCTGATGCAGCGGAGAGCTGCGTCAGGACCAAGTCTCGTATGAGTGCTTTTGGATGGGAGGGGGGAGTTGGGGGAACGGCGTCAGCCCCCAAAAGTCTCCAATAACACCAGAATAAGTCACTTGATCTGCTGCTATTCGCTTAAAAAAAAAAGGTCGCTAGAGGGGAGTGAAAACGAACAGGACAGAGTTGCTCAGTTGGCAACGCTGAGCCAAACCACTTCCGTACCATCGAGTTAGTCTTTCCTCTCTTATCAACAACTTCGTCTGCTTTCTCTTCGCTTGTAGAAGCTTGTTCAGTCATTTGCATTACAGACATGAGCACTTGTTTTGTAGCTAAAACTTGCAGCGTTGGAGCTTAGCCTAGCCTAGCCTTCTACCTTGCGCTGAGCACAGCCAACTGCTGCTGGGCTTTTTCTTTTTTTTTTTTCTTCCTCCCTTTACTGCTGCTGGGCTTTGTCGGGCTCATTGGTCAGGCTTGGTGTCTGTGGTGTACGTCATCACTTACGTAGCCAACGTGTTGCAGCGCTTTCTGTTTGGCTTGAGTGAGTGTGTTTGTTTATATTAGCAGCTAACGTTAGCATCTCATAGCAACATTAAAACGGTTCTTTTCTCAACAGGCGTTTCAGCCAGTCAGTGAAATGCTGTAATCTTATACTGTATGTATATCGAAATATCGGAAATTTATTCAAAACTCATATTACCGTTATTGAACAAAAGTATATTGCGGTATATATTGATATTGAATTATTGTCCAGCCCTACATATGGTTATTGAAAAATAAATGCAAGTTTTCAAAAAGGTGGTGCAGCAAACGTTATACAAGTAAGAGCATGTTTGCTTACCCATCAATTGTTAGCAGCTCAAATGGGGCAGGCTTGTCACAGACAGGGCAAGTCCATGTGGGCTTCTTCTCATTCATCTGAAGGAAGAAGACGGCGTCGAAACACTGAAGATGGGCGCAAGTTAAAACTCGGCATGGTACACCAAGCCGCATCTTCACCAGCTGGATGTGAGAGGTAAAGGATTTAAAAAATTATAGACTTTGGAGACTTTTCACCTCTAAACATGTGACGCTTTTGTTTAGTAAATATACTCACCGGACAGATAAGAGAAACTCTGAGGCCTGTGGTTGCAATTTCACTCTCTGGATCAAAACGAAGTTTGTCTTGGACTGTGAATAAATTGAAAGAATATACGTTGGACACCAATAAGTGACTATACTTAAAATAAATTCACAACCCAGTCTTCTAAAATAATGGAATATTAAGCATAAATGTTTGACTTACTGCGTTCACGACAGCGTTCTGCACTCTCAACAGAGCAAAGCTTCAACTGATTGAAGAGGTCTGCTGCTGTGAAAACCCTCACTAAATACACTGCCACAGAGTAACGCTGAAAACAAGAATCCACAGGTTGTGAGCTGTTCACTTGAGAGGTTACACATAAAAAACTGAGTCAGGACTCAAAAACATTCACCACAGTAAAATTTCACATTTTATGTTGTTCAAAAGACATTCAGAAAAAAGATCAGAAACATCCACATTACTGAAAGATATTATTGCACACTGTAAGAACATATTAAATAAAATTGTTAAAGTAATTAATTATCAAGTTTAATATAAAAAAGGTTTAAATTAGTGGTTTCATGGGTGGATGAGTCCTCTGAAGGAGGCTGTTAAGCGGAAACTGCTACACTTAACACCATGCTTTAAATTATCCTGCAGTGCCCAAGTGGCTCAAGGCTCACAAGTAATGAATTAACTAATGCGTACTAAATAATCACTCTGCAGCAACTTGTACCACCCAATATCAACTTTTTTTTTGCTTATATTTTTGCAGTATATAAAATTTCTGCTTGTTACTATTGTGCTAATCAAGTGACTTCTTGTGATTACCACATCAGATAAACGTCATTGTACTGAATTTAGTTTCCAATTACACATTTCTTATGGCTAGAATAGGTCTAATGAAGAAAAAAACAACAAAAAGAAACCAAGCAGGGCATAAGAAATATTCCAAGTTCTGCGAGGCCCAGCATGCCTTTGTGCAGTCTGGAATCTGTCAAGAGGAGCTGGACAGATTTGATCAGCCGCTCGTTTGTCATGTTGACATTTAGCTGTGAGAAGCATCCGATTCTGACCTTGCCAAAGTTTCCCCAGGTGATGGTGACTCTGTTGGTGATACTGGAGAGGTGCAACCAGGGAGTGATGTTAACAGGACGACATGGACGACGAGGTTCAACGCCAGGCTTATTAGATGGATAATAGCCCTGTAAATACACACAATTGAAAAGAACAACAGAGGTAAAAAAGTCCCAAATTCAGGAACAAAAATTGCCTTAAAAACACATTTACCATAACAACAGGTGGCTGACGGGTCTCCTGATTTCTGTGGCTCAGAGAGTTGTACTGAATTTATGTCGGGATGTAATGCAAGAGTGGTATGGACAGAGACTACAGATGAGCAAAAACTTGTATGAAGTGTATCAAAGTCTCTTTCAGTGGGAGAGATAATTTTTTTTTTTTTTATCCTTTATTTTAATGACTCATAACAAGAAGACCCAGGGGTCAGTCAATGGTTCCAATGACCTGTTATCAATCTTATTTTCATGTCAAACAAGAAAGTTTAGCAGTTTTAAAAGTCTAGTTCTTATCTGTTCAGTGTTTATCTTGACATTTTAATGTGAGGTTAAGAATTCATTTTCTATGTGGTCAAACTATGCTTCCTGCAGGAATTCAGTGTGGGGGGTGAATAACGGGGAATACAAATCATCTTGAAAAAGTGCCAACTATTGGCTTCAGTGTGCCAAATATTTCCTCTTGAGTCTCTCAAGCTTATTCCTTCCAGCTTGCTCAACACAGAACTGTTGTGCTTCACTGCCTTACCTACATAATACCACCTACATAAATTACAGAAGCTGCGTTTCAATTAAATGGTAAATGGTAATTACTTATATAGCGCTTTTCCAGTCAGCTTGACCACTTAAAGCGCTTTACATTACATATCACATTCTCCACACACTCATACCCCGATAGGCAATGTGGGGTTAAGTGTCTTGCCCAAAGACACTTCAACATGTAGTCAGGGAAAGCCTGGAATCGATCCACCTACCTTCCGGTTGCAAGACAAATGCTCTTCCTCCTGAGCTACAGCTACCACAAAAATTTCGCAAAACTTAAATATTAAAATAAAATCGCTAAAAAGATTTTACACTTTATTTTTTTAGATGAAACAACAATGATAAAAAATTTTTATGGCAAAAGTGTAATGGAAACACTTTTTACACATTACTGAACATGACGTAGGGTGTCACGTGACCAGTTCATTTTCAAGTAAAGATAGCACAGTATGTATGGACAGAGGAGACGAAAACTATACAAATAACGAAAAAAAAAATAAAGCCATTATCCTTATTAGTAAACAGTGAAATGCACAGTTTTACAAGGAATTAGAAATCTCCTTCCTTAAAGTGGAGTCTCGCAGGATGAGATTTACTAGAATAATCGGCTTATGTGCTGAACACTATTCAATGGAAAAACCTGCAAATCACAGTTATACTTTGTCAGTTTTAGAAATATCGCTTTTATTGTTGGCCCTGCGATGGACTGGTGACCTGTCCAGGGTGTACCCTGCCTCTCACCTGAAACAATGCTGGGATACGCTCCAGCTTACCCCGCGACCCATAATGGAATAAGCGGTACAGATAATGACTGACTGACTGGCTTTTACTTTGCGAAAAACTAATGGAAACGCAGCTACAGACAGTATAAGAGGGCAAAGTTGGTGCACTGTTGAGCCAGCAAAAGTAGCTGTCATGAGGTTGAATTAATGTGTAGTTAGAGAAGAGCCAACGAAGGAGAACAGAACACACTTGCCACCAATGCTATTCTAAAATTTTCAGGCTTTTTCAAGCTGAGACTGATGCGCCTTCATTGCACGTTGAGTCATGTGTAAAAGTGTAAAAGCAGAATTGGGGGATGGGGTGTTGAAGTTGATCTACTGCCAATACATTTCAGAGATGGCAAGGGAGAGGCGTGTGTATTTACACACATCAAGTCAGCATTGTAGAACTCACCACTCTGACCAACAATGTTGTCATTATTAAGTTGATTCCACAAAGCTGACTCAACGTATACAAGGACTGAGCTCCCTATGCTGGACATATACATGGAGGAAGAAATGTAAAGAGGAACAGTGGTAGGTTCTTCTATTTTTATTTTATTCATACAGGAAGTCCCATTGAGACAGTCTCATTTTAGCGAGACCTTTTAGAGAGGCCTGTACGACAAAGCTGGATTTTCTCTTATCCAGGTAACTTCACCGTTAACCCTGGGTTTTCTGTACTATGAAGCTGGTTCACTTCTTACCGGGGTCAATCACCATGGTAACTTACGCTATATCCAAACCATCACTTCACTGAACTTTCTGGTTGGGGCTGTAAGCCCTGCTGATTTATCCTCCAGTTCACAGAGCTTTCTTCTGGAAAGCTGGCCGGCTCCTGCTAAATTTTTTTTTTCTTTTTTAATTTGTTAGCCAATGATTGTGGGCATTAATTTTGAGTTGGAAGCTTTAAAATGGGCTCAATTCATAAAGACTTTGCATCAACAACAACAGAGGGGAAGCGTTTGGAGAAACAATAACAGTTAAATGAGCGATTTTGTTTTCTTTGCACGCATGTATCGAGCGTTTTTATCTCCCATCACTAATTGCAGTGCTGGATTCTCATCACCACTGAGTATGCTGCTTTGCATGGTTTCTCCATGTCTGCGATTGGTCAGATGCTGCAAACTCCACCCCTTTTATGTGGGCATACACTGAACTAGATGGGAAAAAACCTGGGAATAACCAGCTTCGTCCTACCGCTTATGCGGATCCTGATAAGTGGTAAGCTTATAATATCAAAATACGGTACACACTTATAGAAACATTATGACAGAAAAAGGTGCCTTTGTCAAGTCAGAAAAGAAAAAGTGTTTGAGAAGGCTATTTCCAAGAAATAAAGCTGAAGGAGAGCCGAGCAAGAACTCCACTGCTTGATATGCAAGATAACATTAGGTCTTCATTACTTTTAGAGAATATTAGTTGGTTTTCGGCCTTATGTTGTCATTTTAACAAGTTTGTCTTGTCTGTCTAGGCTAAGTTTGCCAAGTAAAAAAGCTGGGGACAAACTACACGACTTCTTGCCAGGCTTTCCTCTTGATTTCCAGTTGTGCATAGTTCAGCACTAGTTGCGGGCTGTCGGCATGACAAGTCGGCGTAAAAATCTGTTAGCGTGTGATGGGGTTCAGACTCAAACTGCCAAATGTGTGAGGCGAACAGACCATACCCCGACTGCAATCGCAGTATTTCAAATGTGTTTGAATTTTTTGCTAGTGTGTGCGGTTTTCCAACTCAACTAAAATACATAACTATGAGAAAAGAAATTGCAGTTCACCCCTAATCCGCTAGGGGCTGGCTCCAAAAGAGAGCAAATCGCCATAGACTCCCATGTTAAAAAGACCAACTTCACAGCAGAAATAAACATGTTTAAAGCCTGGTACAAAAATCGATTTTAGAATAGGTCAAGTTTACCTTGATGACAACTGTGAGGGGGGCTAATTTATTTCTAACTCATCTGTTTGATTGTTATTTAATCTTGAAATTCGGCATAATTAGGGGCATGTCCTTTTGATTGACATGTATCCAAAATCTGCAGCAAGAAGGGAGAGTGTAGCACAAATGCGGTTTTTATCCGGCTAACAGTGCGTCTTAGCTTTAGCCTGCCTACCTCCGTTAGCTGGTTAGCTCACGTTAGAACCGAGTTGGCTCAGTTAGCTCTTAGCTACAGGGAGCTCAGAGTTTGATAGACATCAATCATCCACCTCCACACTCACAGCTCTGCCACTTTCCCCATTTTTGTATTTTCCGGCAGCAATGGCAGGCGTGACGCTGCCAAGATGGCGATGGTAGGAATGCTCAACGAGCTTCACTTTTGCTCTTCAGAAACCTACGGGTGACGTCACGGAGGCTCCGTCCATCTTTTATATACAGTCTATGGTTTGGACTTTTGAATTGTGTATTTTCAAAATGTAGCTTGCTCAAAGTGTTTTTCCAGGATCTCCGACCCTACCTTTAATAAATCTGATATTCTAGTTCTGTAATAAGTTAGCTGTTAACTAAGTTTTTTGAGGGCTCCCAATACCCCATTACTTTTAATATGCATGTATAAGGATACATTTTTTAAAACATGAATTATTTACTTACAACAAAAAAGTATCAAATTCATATTTTAGCTCCTCTCCCTGTATAGATATATGTGGCTGCTAATTATGGTTGAACAGCAGGACACTCGTGCTGGTGGGAAGCTCTGAGATCCAAGTTATGAGTTAAGCTTACAACAGCAACCTTTTAAAATGCATGAAGCTACTAAATTCCCTTAGTTGTTTTCACAACATTGATTTTTAACTGCTGCCTTTCTGGTTTGATTTGTTGACTACACACCTTGTAAAGAAAACCCTTATCAGGCTTCCCACCACCCCTTAAAAGGCACAACACCGCATGAATTTGTGAGCCTCAGAGAGACCACTGAAGTCTTGCCAATTTGTTGATGCTTTTGGGTTAGTTAATTGTCTTTTTTTTTAGAACATGGATTCTTTTCATTTTCTTCATCATATTGTTTTTTTTATTTTATTTTATTTAACCTTTATTTAACCAGGAGGTCCCATTGAGATTCAAAATCTCTTTTTCAAGAGAGACCTGGCCAAGGTAGCAGCCAAACCACAGATTAAGTGCAGCATACATATTATAACAATTCACATTTTCAAAATAAAACAACAAGTACATAGTCATAAAAACATCTCAAGAAAAACAAGCACATGTCTCCATCATCGCATTCTTTATGGAAGCTTTAAATTCATTTATGAACATAAGAGTTTGTAGTTTAAGCTCTTTCTGTAGATTATTCTATCCCCAAGGTGCTGAATAGGAGAATGCAGTTTTCCCCAATTCTGTTGTATTCAGAGTTGTAAAAGCACACTATCCACAGATAACCATACATGTAACTTCACCTCAAGAGAAGAGGCAACTTGAGAATTCATTTCTAAATTCATATCTAAAAATGGATAAATTTCTATTGATTAAGAATTTTCAGGTTTCTTTAAAATCAGACAGAAGTAGTTTTTAGGCAGACAGGATAAGGTGATGTAACATGCAGACCAAATGAGATAACAGGATGCCGCATGACTGAGAAACTTCTGAAAAATAAACCCACTTTTAGCCTTAACTGTATTCTAAAACTGCGGTATATATCAGAGTAAAGCAACTCACCGGCACATGACAGTAGGACTGGTTGACTTTGACAGCAATGTTGGGAGGATATTGGTCCTCCTGAACTCCAATAGAGTCCGTGTAACAGATTCTGCAACAAAGAGTGTTGAGAAAAAAAACCAAAAACATATCATATGAATAACCAACTGGTCAATGGAGGACTAACATTTACGTACATTTACATGCATGGAAAAATACTGTTCCTTTCTGTTGTGTCTGACAGAGAAACTCTAAAAGAGCACAGTCAAAAACAGAATCAAAACATTCCAGACAAGAGAGGTGATCTTACCTAAGAACCACTTGGATTGATCGGATTCCTGGACGAAGCTCACTATGACAGAAAAGGAAAAAAATTATTAATCTCATAATTGTAAACTAGCAGTTTAAAATTCACTAGCAATAAAGAAAAAGTGTAGATCTTTCAGGATATTTAAAAAAAAAAAAAAAATCACCTTGCATTCCTGATCTGGTCTGCTTGGTTTGGTGTTAATTCAAAGATGCATTGACTATCCTGCAGTTTGTCGTTGTTCTGGGCAACTGTAGAAAGAAGAAGAAAAAGAAAAAAAAGGGATTTAAAAAATGAAGGCGAAACCAATTATTGAAACAGCAAAGAATATCAAAATAATGATAAAAAAATATTTATAAAATTAACATAAGAACATATGATGCACACTCACTTAGCTCTGTTGGTGGCAGCAGGGTCTCTAAGGTTTGGTAGAAGGGCAGTGGGACCAGCTTGACCTCTGCTGCAGGTGTGGGGAGCGGTTTGGAAATGCCGTTGAGGTAGTCTGCGCCCTGAGAGGTGGCGTTGGGGGAAGAGCTGAGGGATGAGTACGCAACCGGGACACCCTCTGGACGCCGCGCCGCCAGCCAACCAGATGTTTTGGGAAATCGCGACTCATAAAGCTGCCTCACATTCTTCAGCAGTTCTGGGCTATACTCCGTTTGCACCAGCCTCAATGCACGCCCCACCAGGTCCTGCTTCAGCCCACTTTTGCTGCGACCCATAGAGGCCAGCAGCGTCTGCAGGTCTGACACCCGGAAACTTTTGACCATGTTCTAGAGGGAAAACAAAAGAGAAGAACATAGTTCATGTTGAGAATCTAAGTGACAATGCCACAAATCAACAAGGCTTTTATTGCTGAATCCCAAGAGAAGAGGCACAGACTGCTTGACTAAAATATGAAGCTCTTTACCACCACAAAGTTAGTGTTTTAGTTTTCTATAAATTCATTGCTGCTTTTATAGCTGAGAGAAGTGTCACTTGGTCAGAATGAAAATTCCTTAACTTGTACATCCCAAGCATCAAAATACTTCATAGCACATCTTTTTTACATTCTGTTGGTCTCTACATTAAATTATATTAAGTTTTTGATCGACCTAGAAAATCTCAGTAAGATGAATTTAATAAATAAAAACTCGTACTCGGTAAGCACAACTGATACATATTCCCATGTTAGGCAGCACACAACCACCATTTATAATGAACTTATAGCATATGAGATTTGGAGTGATGACAGTATCAAGTTGTTTGAAATCAGATAAAATTAGAATGCGTTCTCGGTAGCCAATTTTACAGAGGCCTGAAACTGCCATGTAATTAGTTGTCTAGATTAAGAGAGCAATTCTTGGGCCCATTACTTACATTATAGCAAAGTCATTATTTAAAATAAATCATGCTACCTAAACAGACTCCAAACACCTGATTCTGCAAGACAAGTCATTGCTTTATTTCCCCACAACACTCTACCCTGGACTGAGTTTAGATAACAGATAAAAGAAAAATGGTAAAAATTGGAAGTCTTTACAGGATCATTACACATAATTGATATATCCACAACGTTCCTTTATACTGCTATGACTGAATGACACAAAGTCATTCTGTTAAGGTGCTTTGACTAATATTCAACCGACTACATTTGGTCGTGGACGGCTGCAAAAGCAAAACGCCACATTACTGTAGCAACATTCTGGTTTTGAACTACAGCACTATTGGATAGTCTGTTAAAACTCGAATAAAGCAACCCGATGGACTTGTACAAGAAAGGGTACCAGTTATAGGTGCATAAACTATTAATTTAGAAATAACAGACGGGGGGGAAAAAAACCCCAAAAAGAGCAGAAAAAGAATTAAACAAAAAACAAAAACCACAATCTGTATGAAACCCATTACAAAACTGACAGCTCTTTCTAAGCGTATCAGTTTACAGTGCACACAAACGATCAGCTTTTGGCATAAATGGAATTTTTTTCCAGTATTTCTCACTATAGATAACCTGTTTGACTATCAGTGCCTAAGTGGGGACTTATCCCTCCGGTTTATATGGTAGTGCTGACTTTGAACAGTGGTGACTTTCACATTTTGCAATGAAAATAATTGTGTTTTTTTCATCCCCAAAACAATTAAAGTGTGATTTTCGTACTCTTATGCAAAACAAAGTCCTAATGTAATTTAAAACTATCTTAGATATGTTTAACCCAAACTTCTAACATTTTTAAATCGTCCGAAGGTGTGTAGTCAGTTTTTGTTGGAAAAACATGAACCTTTGACATGCTACTTCTTTGTGTGCTAGTGTTCATTCGGACAACAGCTTCGTGTCTGGATTGAATCTGCACAACAAAGTTGTTGTTGGCTTGGCTTATGGTGAACAAACTGTTTCACAAAGACAGCTACAGGATAACTGCTCAGCGTCGGTTGTGTACTGCCTTGTATCCTGTGCTATCAGCAAGCTAGTCTCTCTTCCGACTGGACCGTCGGCATTCAGTCACGGCCAAAAAATAATATGACGGGTGCACAGTTTCAAAAACTAAGCAGCCAACTAAACACATACACATCTGCCACCCGAATAGCGTCAAGTGGTGTAACACCAGGAAGCATGCTAGCAGCAAATCTGCAGATGCTTTTATGGTGGCATCATTCATTTTCGGTGTCTTCCTTCGGAGCCAGCATGATGCTAGCTGAAGCAACGCACTTGCCTGGTTAACATTAACTAGCAGTGTAGCTACATTAGCACCGTGGGCTAGTTTGTTTGGCCGCGATTGTAAGACGTCCCATTTGTATGAATATACACTCTTAACAATTTGTACATACAACCCACAGTTACCCCACAGCTAGGGTGACTTTCAGCATACTCTCCCGCGCCCGTCTTCCATCAAACGAAAGCCAACCAAGCTCTACCTACCATCGCTTCCACCAGTTCGGCCGCCATCTTCGTACAGCAATACCGCGAGAGTCAGAAATGACGAGTAGTCTTCCACCAATTAATCGTTGAACCCTTTTTGATTGACGGGCCACTTCAGCCAATCACCGTGCAATTTATATAAACCTCTAAAGCGCTATATTCATAAGAGGCGGCGTTATTCCGAGTTAAAGATATAGTGCACCTTTAAAAGAAATACTCAGAGGCAGGTCTCCCCTCCTAAATAGGCCTCAGTGGCCACTAATGAAATTACGTGTCATTTTTTTTTTAATTCACAAAGTGTTAGTTTTATAATATTGACATATCTTGAGCCCATGTCTTAAACACGGTTTAAATTCAACGATGTTGTAAAGTATACGATGCCAAGTGGATGGGATCGGATGGTTGGTTGAAATCCCGTCCGAGTAAAATATTCTGGATCAGGCTTTTCATCCAACCGCCACACGTTAAGGTAATGCTTTGTTTGTGGTATTTTCATAATTAAGTCAAAACCAGTAATTAAACAAAACATCCCACATACCCACGTCAAAGATCAAAGATATCAAACCCGGTCTAAGGCACCGATCTTACACCACGCCATAATGTTTACAAATAGATTTTGAAAAGTGTGTTAAGAGAAAAGCACAGTCCCTTTGATGATCCAGCCCTGCTTTTGTGATAGCTCTTTATGTGTGGGTGAAAAATAACCTCGTGGAAACCAGAAAAATCAATTGAAGAAATTGCAGTATTATGCAATACGTGTGGTTTTGTTTAGGCTTTATTCTGAATATCAAATGAGAATAAAACCAATATATTTTCTAAAGTAAATTTACAGATTAGTAGTAAAATTTATCAATGCTTAACTCAATTTACAAACAAAACTTAAAAAGTGTATAAGATTGTAGCTTAGCTGTACACCAGTATTTATTTTATAAATGCACACCTAAAACACGACTTAATATCCTCTCTAGAGTAAATACTAAGCTAATATTTCTTTTAGACTTTAATTTAGACTGTTTAATCTTTTTATTTATGGGATATAAGTAAATACACAAATACATTTACTGATAATGCAATCATCAACCATCAGTGGTTTGCTTAGTGCATGTTTCTCTTTGCATTAATCTAACAGAAGAGGGCAATATGGTCCATGATTTAACCTAAAGCTGATTCCAATCACCTCATCTGTCAAACTGACAAAGCACTTCTACCTAGATGCTGTACTATTGTATCCTGCCAGTAATGACTGATGTACGCATGGTGGGGGTTGCTATATCTAATTTGGAGTTTCTTCCCATCTCCACAGTACGTTATTATCAGCATGGACTGCTAACATACAGACAGCTAAAGTTAGATTTACATTTTTCAGAAATAACCAGTGTTTTTTAATTATTATTTTTATTTGAAAATTGTGGCAACATTGCAGCTGCAAAGTGTCATTTTACATTTATTTATTTCAGACACAGACATGTGATGTAAATTTACTGAAGAACTTTCAAATAGAAACACTTGATTTGTCTGTATTGTGGGGTTAAGAGTATTTAAAATATATATATATTTTTTATTTGGAATATAAAGTCAAGCTATTAAAATAAAGTTTTTAAACAGAATAAGTACATTGGGAAATCCTATTGTTAGTCAAAACAACCAAAAAACATAGGCTTTAATTTACTGTTAAAACTCAATAGCACTGACATCAGAGTTTAAATACACAAGCCCAACTTATCCCACCATTTTGAAATGGTATTCAAAAGGTTTTGAGGTGTAAATTATGAATGGTAACACTTAATTACTGTGATTAACACAGTGATCCCTCAGAACTGTACAACTACATCATAAAAGAGAGCTGAACCTTATGTAGAGAAATACCAAAGCAACACCTCACTTTGACTTCAACCCTGTCTTCTTTCTATTAAGTTTTTAGATGAAAATCTTTAAATGATACTGGCTTAAAATGTAAAGCTTAACTCATATAGAGTGAAGTAACATTAATAGGGGGAAGGATGACAGAAAACACAAGTTTATCATGTAAAATTCAAATAAATATGAAAAAATATAAAACAAGATAAACTAAAGTAAAGTAGTTTCCAGTAGTCATTTACTATAACCCGTATGGATACATCAAATTTAAAGATAAATTTATCTCTGATTGCTAATGAAGAATTGGTAAAAACTTAATTAAAAGCAATAGGAGATATAATTTATAAAAGGTTTGTGTCAGCAACAAGAAACCAACCTTGTTCTTTACCATTTTGTACATTTATGACTTTTAGTGGCAGCAGAATTAATTAACACTGTCCAATAAAGAGAAATGGCTAAACTCCAAATCACTGTACTCAACTCATTAATTGTTGCTTTATGGTAATTGAAGTAATTATTTGAACAGCGTCACGGACAAAACAACTTAAACAGGATAATTCTGGCATTTAAAAGGTCTTTGATTCTACAGCATCCATCCTTTGCACACCACGTCTTAAATCTTGAGTGTTTAATCTCCCATAATTACAAAGATTTGCTAAGGTTAATAAAAATAATCCGCCTCAATTCAGACCCCCTACCTGGACCTCCGCTGTGCCTTCTTTGCCCCTTTCTGTGAAGGGATAAATTCAGTCATATAAATAGACACCTTGACAACTGGGAAGCACAATTCTTTAATACAGAAGAAAAGGCAGTTGGACACATAGAGAAAGGTTTTTATCGATTGGTTTAAAAGAGGAAAAAAAACCAAACTTTTTAAAAAATAATACAAACAACGTGGCCATTTTTAGCCCTGACGTCATTTCCACAGGTTGCGACTGTGCCAAGCGTGAGTGTGTCAAGGTTAACAACAGTTTAGAGGCTCATTTTTAGCTGCAATCTTGTCAACAGTGAGACTTCGGTGAAAGAATCAAGTGGCACTGAGGCATTCGTTTTCTGAAAACTCCCTTTTTTTTTAAAAGTAAATACGTCATGCTGTGAAATTCTAACTCTTTTTGAGACTTTTAGAAGAGGCATTTTTAGCGTGGAACCAAACAAAGATCCACAATGAGTTTGAAATATCTGAATACAGAAATGACAACGGAGAACAGAAGTAGCCGCAATGGAAGCAGAGACAGGCTGGGACTGAGCTTCACTATTGACTACCTGTTGTTCAACAGAGGAGTGAAAGATTCCAAAGAAGAAGCGACGGGAAGTAGTGCGACAGAACAGACAGCGAACAACATCCTAAATCATCAGAATCCTAAACTCGAAGAAATAGGAAGTTGCTGTTGGAAACAGGGGAAGCGTCTACAGCCGTCAGAGGCAAAGACTGAAAAAAGCAAAGCCAGTGAAGAGGAGGATGG
Organism: Rhadinocentrus ornatus; assembly: GCA_037177495.1. Taxonomy (NCBI): domain Eukaryota; kingdom Metazoa; phylum Chordata; class Actinopteri; order Atheriniformes; family Melanotaeniidae; genus Rhadinocentrus; species Rhadinocentrus ornatus. Next base: position 22,215,942 of record JBAMHW010000016.1, on the reverse strand, counting down.
TGAAGCGCAACAAGGGGAGGAGGAGGAAAAAGTGACCACCACCACAACATCTATAGGCAGCAATCTCGAAAAATCTATGGACAAACCCAATCAGTCGTACATCGCACTCATCTCCAAAGCAATTCTGGCGTCTGAGGAGAAGAAACTGCTGCTATGTGACATCTATCAGTGGATCATGGACCACTACCCTTACTTCAAGAGTAAGGTATGTTAATGCACTCTTTATATGGTCAGAGGAAATCCATGTTAAACTGAAAGTTTCACATTGGGTGGGAAAGAAAAAAGGAAGTAAAATTGGATTTTAATGTTACGAAAGACTAATCATACAAAGGATTGCTGTGTTTATGGGAGTGCTCCAAAATTAATCATGCTCTTTTGTTCTGCTAAAACAAATATAGCTAAGCAGTCACAGGACATAAAACAAGGTAGCCTTGATTGTTATTGAATTTGGTAACCAAAAAACAAAAATATTAATACAATGATTGACATGAGCGAAGCGAAGTGACCCAGTTTGTACAGTTAATAGGTTTCGACAATTAGGAGTTCACAGGGGCAATAGATGATCTTGTTGTTGGCAAATTCACAAATAACGTAATCCTGTTGCTAGGTTGGAAACTGCCTCTGCCTTCACCAGGTGCTACGACAGATTGGATGTAGCCTAGTGGATTAAAGTTGATCGCAGATTGACGCACTACAAAAGTAACTGAGGGTGTTGCGTGTTTCTGCGATCGTACACACTCTTGACACATTATGGCAAATGCTGCTAATAACAGGGCACAATGACATCCAGAATGGGATCACTGACACTTACAGGCCTCATAAGTTAATTTCCAATTGGGAGTACCCTTTGTTTGCTTTCAGACGTTTGTCTTAACCTTATTTATTGGTTTTACTTGTTCCAACAGGATAAAAACTGGAGGAACAGCGTACGTCACAACTTGTCCCTCAACGATTGCTTCATCAAAGCGGGCCGAAGCGACAATGGTAAAGGCCACTTCTGGGCAATTCACCCTGCAAACTATCAGGACTTTTCGAATGGGGACTACCACTGTCGAAGGGCGCGCCGGAGGGTACGCAAGGTGGTGGGACAACTTCGTCTTTCCTCCCTGACCTCCCCCTACTATCCCGCCGCCACCCCCACCCACCCCCACAGAACGGTCTGCTGGTGCTGTCCTCAGGGCCCAGTACTCCCTCTGTCCTTGGCACCCAAACTCTACTGGCCTTGGTCCAGTATACAGCCACAAGTGGGCCTCTATCTGGGCCTGAATGCTTCTGTTCCCTGAGTGTTTATATTATTGAGGTATATATGTACAGCTTCGGGCTAAGTCACTTTTGGGTTAAAGGAAGCTTTATAATCTTATTTACGAATGTTTATATCATTACTTATGGTTAAAATTGGAATTAACATGGCCAAGCCAACATTATATTCGTCATTTCAGATCTTTCATTGATTTAATAAAATGTGTGAATCTTTTAAAGCTGCTGCATTTCTTTCTTCAATATTGTGGATGTATTTAGAATATTTAGTTATAATCTCAATAAATGACATTAAATTAAAATTTTTTTTAAATCATTTGCTTAAATTTAATTTTAGATTTTTAGATGATTGAGACTTGTTTTTCAGATTAAGCAACCATGTAGTAATCGTTAAGATAAAAAATTAAAAGATCTAATATAGTAAAAATCAGGTTTGGAATTAGAAATAAACAAGTCCTCTCAGAGTGTTAAAGGAATGGATTATGTATGTGCAGAGTCCCCACAAAGAGAGCTAGACAAAGATGTATGCGTGTGTGTGTGTGTACAGATTTTGCTAAAAGTGAGCCCACTGCTAAAATACCACCCAGTGTTAGATGCTAATTAGTCAAATCTGTCGGGATGCAAAATCTTTTGCCTTTAAGAGACTAAAAGTAGGCTTTCCAAAGACAGCTCCTAAGGAAATGAGGCCAGATAATCTCAGCAATCCCAAATAGTATCAAGAAATAGGAAGCTTATCACACTGTGTAATCTGCAGCCGCTGCTACAGAAAGACGGGGATCACGAGAGGTCTTGGATGAAGGTAGCCGAGGAAAGGGAAGGAGGCAGGGATAGAGGGTGGGGAGGGAACAGTGATTTATTTCAGAGGGATGGGAGGATGTGAAGAAACAGATTGACAGAAACAAAATGATTCTGTGCAATGATTATATACAGGTTAAAAAACTGTGTTTTATTAGAACTATAGCGTTCTGCAAAATATAGCCAACAACCAGAAAAATGGATTTCTACTATTTGACATAGAATAGAAATAATCTACACACCAGGTTTTGAATTAAAAATGAGCTTATTATCAATGGTTCAGAACATAAATAGGAATAAAAGTGGAAATCCAACCCAACTCCAGTCCAAATTTCTGGCTCAGTAGTTTGAAACATTTTTATAAAAGAGTTTTTAAAAGTACATAATTATTTAAATCCTTGTTGCAAATTTAAAAAAAGAAGATCTAAGAGCTTATGTTATGGATGCAAAAATCATAAAATATATAAACTGACCTGTGCTTTAAAAGTACATTTTTTTCTTTATCCCCTCACTTCTTTAAGAATCAGAAATCCATACAATCTACATTAAAAAATGGCAACGAAATCCAAAAACTGCAGCTGCCTCCAAAGCAGGAACATCAGCATCGTTCTATGACTCCAAAACATTGAAGAAAAAAAAATAAAAAAGGATCAAGTCAATTTTAACCTATGAGGCTCTGCATCAATAGTGAAATTCCTCTCTGACTTGCAAAGGTTGGCATTTACATCCACTGGGCTGCAGCCTAAGAGGATTATATCATAAATTGACTTTTCTGAAGTTTGTTTGTCTGAGCGCATGTAGGCTTCTTATTTGCAAATTATTGAATATTTGAATAAGGGGGTATTTGACATTAATTTAGATTCTGAATAGACAAACAATATGTCAGAGGGATAAAGCCAAAAAGAGGCAAAGATAGCAGGTGTTTTTCACAACACTCAGTTTCTGGCGATGTTCATTAGAACAATGACAAATCCATCTAATTAATTTTTGTTCACCAAATCTTCCTATTCAATGTCAGCAGCTAATTGGAGACCTAATTTGTTTAATTCCCATGAACAGGTCCCTGCATGAAATCCTCTTCAATTCACCAGCTTTACGGCTTTAATTTGGTTGCATATGTTTGCTGTACACACACACACACACACTCACACACACACACTAATACTCTATTCACATAGTACATTTTAGGCATAAGCAAACAAAACTAAGTGAACAATATTCAAATGACAAAATAACAAAATTTTACAATCGGGGTAAACACACACACACACCAGAATAGTTTATAATTGTTTTCCTGTTAGAGTATTATAAATGTCACAAACATACCAAATTATAATGAACCCGTTTTTTAAGGAGAATCAGATTGAGGTCATGAGCTGTGTGTCTGTGTATGTGCATTCATATGTGCGTGTTATTTTGTTAATCTAATGAGATGCGTGGAGGGGTGCTGGGGGGCCGTAGATTAAAGTCCAAAGATTTTTTGCTGATTAGCAGAGAGTGAGCTAAGAAGATCAGTCCTGCTGAGATGGCGATGAAACATTATGGCCGAGCTTTTAATGCACCGCATTTACAGCAGCATTCCAAAACTGTTTCCTTTAACTTTTATGTAACTCAGTGAGTCAACAATAGTAGCAACAAGCAGCAGATCAGCCAGAACATGTATGTATTAACAGATGAAAGAGAAAAAGTTGGAAGAGGGGAGTTTACTTTGATTTGAGGGGAGGTAATTCTTGGTTTCCAGCTTGTAGCAACTATTATGTGTGTGTGATGTGTTTGAGATCATTTAATTAGCTGAAGTGGATAACTGTAGATAGCATCTCAGCTTTTCTCTAAATGCCTGATAAAAAATTACATTAACCAACATCTCAGTTGTTTACCTACCAAAGTACTATTTTGCTTAATTTATTATCTAATCCAAACAAAAAACAACCTGAGAAAATAAGTTATTTGAATGGTATTTAGATATTGTATTAGTTTTTGAAAAATTAAAATAAAAACCTTAAACCTTTTAAACAAATGATATCTCTTTTTTCTATATATATATATATATATATATAAAAATGAGTTTCTTTAAAAAAACAACAACTTGTCTTTAGTTGATAAAGGGTAAAGCAGATTCTAAAATACATGTTCTGCAATATTTATTTCCAATTAAAAAATAAAAAAAGCTGATTTTCCTAGGAAGCCTAAAGTAATTAAACGAAAACCTCGAATGTACAATAGCGTAATGTTTGCAGGACTTTATTCAGTTAATTATTTGTCTCAGAAGTTTTGTCGTAATGCGACTGCCGCTGAAAAAGTCTCAATAGGCCTGAAGGCTGGCGGAGCCCAAATTGCAGGTCTATTAGAAAGCATGATTGCATAGAAGCAAGTAGTATTTAAGGCTTAACAAACGCTACAGTTGAACCAAAAAAGGCACTATTTTCTGGTTGGGTCCCACTATGAACAATAGCCTGGCGTTACCTCGGCTTCAAAGGCTCCATAATCGTCAATCGATCAGAATGCGAGGCGCTATTCTGCAGATTACTGTTAACAATAATTTGCCTCCCAGTGCACCGTTGCCATCTTTGAAGCAATGTTTTATTGCCTTTTTTTTTCATCTGCATCTGTCATCCCCGAGGTCCACTGTTTGATCTCTCCCCACCAGTTCCTGCCTCCCCGGGGTCGCGTTGACCTGTTGATTGGCAGCTGCGATCAGACATATGGTGGGACGAGGCATCGACCGCAGCTCCCCGGAGACAAAAGCAGACTAGTTTTTTTTTTTTTTTTCTTTCTTTTCCCCCCTTCTTCCACCGCACCGAAGAACCAACACCGAGAAAGAGGAAGAGAAGGCGTGTTCCCACCACTAGATGACGCAAGGTGCAAGCGAATATTTTCAGCAGCGTTTTCCACCATTTACTGTAAGCAGATGGCAAACTGTTACCTTTGCTTTTATTAATCTGTTTGATTAAGCTATAAGCATTCACAATAAATTATTAATAATTAAAAAAAAATATTGACAAATAAATAAATAAAACACACACGAGCAAAACATTTTGACCATTTTGGAGCTTTTACTAATTAAGGATGATGCATTTATTCTACATGTGAGGAATCTATTTTATTCCCTGTTTTGTTATTTTTTCTCTTGACGTCCACACTGACATGGACCCAGATTGTGGTGCTGTATAGTAGGCATGTTCATAGAGGACAAAACAGGTCTGCCTTTATAACCCTGTATATTATTTTTTTTACTTGGTTTTGTTTTGTTTTGGTTTTCAGTTCTTACATACAAATTCAGTCACTACTAGATTTCTGTTCCTGGCCAATCAGAACATCTTTGGGCTCATGAACTTGACAGATTTAAGATGGTTTTGAAATACAATTTTTCATTATCCGTGGCATCACCCCCACTCAGATTTTAAATAAATTCTTTCTTTTTTTCAAATAGAGAGTGAATATCAGCTTTACAATTAGTAATTCAAAATATAGAGATATTTTTAAAAAGATCTTAAATTGATGCAACTGAAAAAAATGTACAACAATGCTGTATCCTTTGACTTTTAGCAGTAGCAGCTGCTCATCTGGATTTCCACACTTGGAAATCTTCTGGTTTTATAAACGGTATCTGCCTGATTCCTGGTTCAGGGGCTGCCAAGTTGGAAAGAATTGGTGTAGATATGACAAACCGGTTAGTTGGTTCTCAGTGTTCATGTAGGGCTTGCTTGGATCTTGTCCGAGTTCTTTATTGTTGAAAACCAGTTGAGAAAGGATCTTTGTGTGTATACGTGTATGTTTCCGTGTGCATGATTTTAGTGTACAGAATGCAAAACACCCCCATCTCTCCTGTTATGGTGAGCTGAATGTTACCATGGTGATGCATCCCTGGCCAGGGTCTTGCAGTGATCCCCAATGACCCTCCATGGTGACCTCTGACACTTAGGCCTTGGCCAGGGTCAAAAGGTCAGCAAAGACCGGAGGGCAACAAGAGCACTTCCATGATTGGCACTCTAACATGCTCACCGCTTTCATCTGCAGGGCTCACCTCCCTCTAGTTTGCACCTCTCATTTGCATTTGTAACAGAGAGAAGACCATCAGCTGCATGAGCTCCATTCGACTGTTTTACATTGCACTTCAGCAGGTAGCCTGCTTCATGCTCACGGCAATGCAAGGCTCAATACTGTATAATTTGCCCTCAGTGCTACATAGTCTGTGAGTTTCTGGTTTCCCACCTCAGTTTTCGTGATAATAAAATGCAATCAGCAGCAGGCTAACATCCTGTATCATGACGGTTATGATAGTAGTAATGATCGTCAGTATTCCCATGGCTCCTGCTATCCACTGTATGTGAGAAAATTTACAGTTCTTTATGTGATAGCGTGTGTGTGCATGTTGGTTCAATTCTGAGGGGGAAGGGCAATGCACCACACCACGGTTCTTCTCATGGGGAATAATTACAGAATCGTGGGTACTAAAAGTCATGTGACCCTAGCCTTCTGCTCCCAAATAATTTATCCCCGCGGCTGATAGCTCGTCAATATCAATTTATTAATTTAACAGTTCTGGACTGATAAAAGGTAGTGCACACAGTTAGGTTGCTGAAGCGGAGAATAAGGATGAATTTTACAGTGTTAGGGTGTGAGGGGAAGGAATGAGGGAGAGACTAGAGGACAAAGCGTTGGGGGAGAGAAACGGTGCAGTACTGATCAATGGCAACTCAGAAGAGAGAGATGCATATTCGCTGTGCAGAAAATGGACCACCATCGCTCATATTCCAAGGTTATTGAACAAAAGTTATGAAAATTAATACACTTATTATCACCTTATTAAAAATTAAGATTGAAGACATCGCTCTTGTTGTATTGATATTCAAATGTCTCCAATATATTGATCAGCACAACCCAGTTTTACCCTAACCTCTTCAGGTAAGCCTTCACTATTACCCTGGAGGAAGAGGGCCTGTTTTGCATGAGGAGCGTTTAAAGATTTTAATTTGTGACTCAAAGAAAAGTCCTCAACACTACCTGAGTACCCTTAGAGGTACTCAGGTAGTGTTAGATGCCTCTTCCAAAGCAAAGATACTCCAGAAAAACACACAATGGTGACCCCTACATGTGAGCCCTCTTGACCTTCCGGCACTTCCTCTGCATTCTGATTTTTTACAAAGGGTAATGAATATACATCTGGCATAAAGCAGTGTGCATATATCACCCAGCTTCCACCACAATATAGCCAACCTGGAGCATATCCTATTCCCAGAGCCATTACATAATATCCCTGAAGGAGGCTAAAAGGTATTTTAACAAGACCCACTGCTCTACAACCTTTGACCTCTTTTCAGTTGACCTTTAGCTCCTAACCCCAGTTACACTAGCCAATGACAGCGGCACTTCCAGCATTAAGAAAAACAGAGGGAGAGTCTTATTTAAAAATTGATGCATGTAAGGATTCAGCATTTCTTTTTTCTCTTTTTTGTGTGTGTCTAGATCTGACAGGCTCTGACATAGAGCTTTCACTCTGTAATTTTTCCTCTCTTGTCCACTGAGAATTGCAAAGAGAAGAAGCTAAACAACCGCTTAATCCGACCACTTATTGTTCTGTATGTCTGCGCATTGTATAATCCCCGCAAGTCTCTGCAGACTCCAAGACTCCCCTCACACGGACAATCACTGTAGTGGATTCTCCTCGGGTCTTTGGAGAGCTGTAGGGTAGTGAGTGTCAATAGAAGTGAAGTGTGTGAATGTGAGAGATGATAGACTAAGGTTAAGAGGTGTCAACACAGAAAGGGAGAGGGCTCAAGGACTCTTCACTCTGGCACTCTCCTCAACCTCTCCTCTGATTAGCCGCTCTAAAGACGACACAGAGACAGACGCCTCACGCAGATGCACACACCTTGCTGATTCCTGGATACACTTTTTTTTTTTTTTTTTTTTTGGACAAATCTCTTCCCCCAAAGTAACACACTCTTGTGAGAGACTACATTTCATTTGTGCATGTCTGTGTGTCAGACGCACATCAGCTCTGAGGTGTGGAAACCTGAAGATGTGTTGTTCACAGGCAGAGAAGCTCTCTGAAAGGTTCTAGCAGTCAGGGATGGATTTGTTACACCTCTGATGTGCTGTATATGTTCAGTCAAGTGTAAGACACAACAGTGCCATCCCACAGGGCTTTGCACCTGTCAGGTGCTGCAGTGCAACATATAAACTGCAGAACACACACTGACATATATTGTGGGTGGAGGGGGGAGGGGAGGGTGGGGGGGGGAGGGGGTTGTTGGTGGAGAGGAAAGGAGTTAGGGGGGGGTGGGGGGGTGGGGGGGGGGGGG
>JBAMHW010000016.1:22193725-22207485 GCA_037177495.1 Rhadinocentrus ornatus | reverse complement strand
TGTAGGGGGTGGAGGGGAAAAGGGAAACTGTAGAAAAAAAAATGAAAGAAAGTGTTGCTTACCCCCCCCCCCCCCCCCCCACACACACACACACACACACCGCTGTCACCAACAGGAATGCAGCACTCATATACAGCATGTATTGGAAATAAATTGTAATATTTTATTTATTTATTTTTTACACTCATCTCTGGTTTATTTATGAGAAGAAGTTGATTGTCATTTTAATATTACATAAAATTTAAAGTGTGTTTCTCAGAAATAATGTTTTTACCCTTTAACAAAGCTTCAAGTTACAGGTGTACAATTTGATGTGGCTCAAAAAAAGTTTCTACAGTTGGCTTTAATGTAATGAACCAAATGTTTGTTCTGCATATTTCATACAGATTGAAAATGAACCTTTATGTGCTTATTGTCAGGTCTCATGCAAAATAAAGTGATATAAATAGATAAATCCTTCTGATATACATAAGAGTGACCCAAAGGTCTGACCAATGTCTGCTTCACAATTGCAATGCAAATTTAAATACCTGAGAAACGTAATGAGATGTAAAATATATTTTATTTAATGTTTGTTTAAACCTGAAAACCTGTGCTCGCTAGGAAAGAAATTGCAATAATCCAAGAGTTTCTTGGAATGTCAGCAACATCTGGCTTTTTCTCTCTTCGAGAACCCTTATAAAATTGGAGGTTAAAAAACAAAACATTCTTAGTTTTCAAAACTTTGTAAATCTGAAATCAGCTTGTTTCATATACAATGTTCTAAATGGGTTTACCCTTCTTCCTTTAAATATTATTTTTAAAAAGAAGCCTGATTGTGGTACCAGGGTCACCAGGAGAGGTGACCTTATGATACTGTTTAGACACACTGCATTTGGTCAGGCTGTGCTAAAAGGAAGAAAAATCTGGAGCAGTCTAAATGTCGTTTTAAGAAAGTTCCACATATCCCATTTGTAAAGCTTATCTAAAAAAAAAAAAAAAAATGGTTAAATGAACATCTAACCTGTGATTCTTTGCTTAATGTGGCATGTTTACATCTTACTTTTTTGTACTGATGTCAATTAACCTAAATAAATAAGCAAAAAACAAAACAAAACAAACAAACAAAAAAGGATATACCTAGATAAGTCCAGTCTGCACTCTGGTACTTGCAGAGCTTTTTGGCATCATGTTTTCACACACATCTAACCTGAATTTACAAGTTACAGGACTTTTTTTATTTACTTTTTTGCAATTGTGAAATGTAGGTCTTAGCTTACACCAAGTGTTTGTTTACCCTTCTGGTGAGTGGTTAAGAAACGCTACTTGTCCTCTGAGACCACTGATAGACTACCTTCTTTTAACAGTAGATTTTGCTGATTGGAGTCTTGTACTCTTTATTTAGCAGTTTCTGTATCTGTGATGAAGTTGTTTTTCTATCTCTCAGTAAACAAAGGTTGATGTATTGATCTTCTGATGGTGTGGTTGCTTTTGGTCTGCCTGATCGTGCTTAGGATACAACTGACCCAGTTTCCACGGTGTTTTAGAGCTCCATGCTCTGCCCTTTTAGAAAGCTTCAGTCTAGCCATGATTTGATGCTGAGAGAGCTCCTCTTTGTTTAGAATAACTATCTGACACTTTCTGTGATTTCTGATGTCAGGTTTCTGATCACAAAGTTGCTTAGAAACAATGGTCAGCTGGAGAAAAACAGCCACATTAATAAGAGATGAACGGTTTCTACAAGCAGGTTTATGTGAATCCTTCAGAGTGCAGTGTTTTGCATGCATTTACCTGAAAACAGAAACAACATATAAAATCTTAAAATTGTGATGCCAGCAACATGTTTTAGAAGAGTCAGGTCAGGGGAATTTTTTACCATTGTATTGCATTACCTCAGTTTTAACAACACTGTAAGTGTTTGGGACCAAGGAGCCCAACTTCTCTGAAGAACGAAAGAAATGTTCTCCCATCCTTGTTTCATAAAGAGATTTCAGCTGCACAACAATTAAGGGCTTTATTTGTCAGAGTTTTTATTTTCTAATGTTCCAATTGTGTTTAAATGGTTACAGTCTGCACAGCAAGCAGGGCATTTTAGCATCCAGACTTATTTTTCCAAGTATGGGGCCATGCTGTTGTAATTGATTAAGAAAGTGGCTCTGTGTTGTCTTGTAGATTTAGTCTTACTGGAAAGAAGAAAGTTATCTGAATGGTAGAGAATGTTGCTCCAAGACCTGAAAACACTATGCAGGTATTGTGGCTTCCTTGCAAATATTCAAATTACACATGTCATGAGCACAGTTTCAGTCCACGATTTTTCAAGTTTTGATTTGTCAAATAAAGGGACAATTTTCTACTTTACCTCATTTCATCTTAAATAAGCTCAGACCAAGAATGAAGTGATTTTCATGGATGTTGTTTATGTTTGAAAGCACAAAAATCACAGTCTGTCAATAATAGTTTGCATTTCTGTCTCTTGGTTGTCAAGATTTCAGCAGATCATATGAATCTTATTTTATAAAGAAAATTAAATTAATTAAAACAGAGAAATGTTCTTTCTGAAATTACTTAACTATTTTCCCACATAATCATGTACAGTTGTTTCAAATTAAAACTAAATGCTGACAATAGGTGCTCATAGTTTTTACAGCTTGTATCATGTACAAACTGGGAAGGTTCAGGAAATTTCTAAACTACAACAAAAAAACTTGCATCTGTAATATCATTAAACATTTATTAAACAGACACAAGTCCAAAGAAAAGATTTTCAGGTTTTGTTTTTTTTTTTTTACCAACCACTTCATTTGTATTTAGAAAATTTGAACAATACAGAGTTTGATGTTGGCAACACACAAAAATAGTTTGTATGGTAGCAAACAAAGACAAAATTTATAGTAATGCCTTTCTGAAAAATTTCATATTCAGCAGATTATTTAGTGAGAGGTGAGGGTGCCAATATTGGATATAAAACGAATATCTATCAAAGGCTTAAGCTTTACAAGATTGTGACTTATCGCTTTGTGCAAGGCTCCATCAGGAAGTTATAAATCAGTTACAAAATTATATTTGTCAATCCAAAATAGCAAAGACTTCTAGTCTTTCAACATCTGCAGTGCATAACATTGTCCAAAACTTTAGGCAGTTTGAGGAAATCTTAGTGCATAAAGGCCAAGTAATATAATCAGTTGGATGTGTGACCTTCAAAATCTTAAGCAGCAATGAATGAGAAACTGTCATGCCAATGTGGTGTATACAGCCACATGGAGTTGGTAGTACCTTGAAGAACCATTTTGTCCAACACAGTCCACTGCTGCAACCAAAAAATGTAACTAAAAACTGTATCACACAAGACTGAATATACAGCTCTACAGATATGAGCTTATTTCAGAGGAACAGAAAGACAGTGTATTTTTCTGTTAAATGAGTCCATGTTTTAGTTGCTTCTAGATGGAAAAAAACCCACCATTTGTTCCTAAATGTCAGGGATGAGAAAGACCATCCAGGTATTTGGTTGCAACCTCACTTGCTATTACAAAGTCCCACTCTTATCAGTCTTTGCTGCCTGTTGTGGATAAGATCCATGTTGCTTTATATAGTTTGATTTCTGTCAACAGCTGCTGAGTTCTGCTAGTGTCAGCTTTACATTAGTATTTTAAAAGATCATTTTGACTTCAAGATTTGGACTCAAAATCTATGCTAATTCTATACAGTACTACTACATACAGTATGGTTCAAATATACAACATGTTGTCTTCATTTTTGTTTAATATTCTGTAGGGACTTCACCCGATGCTGCATTTGTGTCATGAAGAACCCTTGTGGAAACCTTTCCTAGAAACTATCTGTAAGAACAAGCACATACAGACAACAGACAGTATTTGCATGTATCTGGCCTGTGGCCCATCATAAACACATTTCAAATAATTAGATCAACAAAGTTGCTGACATTTGACTGTCCTCACACCTAAAATCCACCTGTAGCTGCTGATATGATATGCTGTTTGGTCTTAACCTTTGTCCAGCCACAAACAGATACCTTGGAGCCTGGCAAAATGGATTTTTTTTTATATGATTGTGATCTTGCAAATATCACAGTCCAGCTGCCCTCATCACCCCCGACAATTTCTCTTATTTCTTTCTTTTTTTTTGTCATTCCTTCACCCCTCATTAAAATGCAACCTGGCTTGTTTTGAGTATAGAGTAGGCTACTTAATTTTGTCACCTTGTCACTATTAACACAACACACACTGAAAACCTGCCTAGAATTAGAGTGTAGTATTGATTTGAGACAGAGAAGTGATCTAGCTTTATAAAAAATGTTCTATTTGAACTCCCATTTGATTTTCTTGCATCAGTACACTGGTTCTACACACTGTGCATGTTACAAGGTCATTTCATTTGGTGCTGCTGGGCTCAGTCCTGCTTTTCAGAGCCACTTAGTGCTCAGTGTTAAGCTGAGGCAATACTGGTGACATGCACTTTCTCCATCACTCTTAAGCATAAAGGAAATGGCTGTTCTTAAATGACCAGACAAACCTGGGCAGAAATAGATATAATACACACACTGTGTGGGCTAAAGATTGTTGAATGTGAGAACACTGTATGAGTCAATACTCAAATGAAGAAAAATGCTGATGTGAACACAGATATATGACTCATATCTGTAAGAGTTGACATGCAAGCAGGTTCATGAATCTTAATAATCAGAGATGAGAATCAAGTAAGTTGAATGGTGTTACTGAAATATGTCAGCATAACGACTCGGGACTGTAAGAGTCTCACCAACTGCTGCCAAAAGACTGTATTTCTCTCGCTTCCTTTTCGTTTACACCTGAAACCCTGTGAGGTAGAAAATAGGGAGATATGAGGAGATGAGGGTGGAGGGAGATAAGCTGAGGTGGAGATAGAGACAGGTGAAAGAGGTAAGGGTCATAGCACATGCTCCTCTTGCCCTTCTCTCGCCAATGTTTTATTAGCCCTGTCAGATTGTAATTTGCTCAACGGTAAACATACAGAACGGGCTTAATTAAGAATTTTTCAACGGGGAAACAGTCAAGTCCGGAAACATTAGTGAGATGCAACCGGGTGTCGTAAAGATTGATTGAGACAGAGGATGGAGGGACGTGGATAGAGACAAAGGATGGAAGGAGGGGGGTGGGAGTGGTGTGTATGTTACAACGGAGGGGTATTCTTGTGTTGCTCAGGGCAGTAGGGTGAGATAAGTTTGGAAAGATAGGGACAAACGATTTTTAATGCATTAACAACCTGGCTGTGTGAGGCAATAACAAGGACAAGATCAGCGTTAAAATGTTTGACATCCTGCTTTGAGATCAATTCATCCCGGACAGGGCACACATAGGTCGCATATTCATCTCAACTACCGGCACAGATAATGCACACTCTTACACGCACGTACAGCAGTCTTAACAGAGCACAGAGCATGTGGTGGGTGCATGAGTTAACAGCCTTCAAACCTCAGGGCGATGTGTAGGAAATAAAAAACAATACCTATATCCATAACAATATCCGCAGGTAAAAGCATCTTTAAATCAAAACAGAGAGAGGGAGCATCTGGAGTCGATTGTTGAGAGTGGTGCGGACTGTGCAAAAGGCCAGCGAACTAAAAGAGTAATGAGGCTATCCATATCTCCCCATGGGCCTTAAGTTTGCATTCAATACATTATTTACAACTGAATTTTTACTGAGGTATAGGTTCCTCTCAGGGGTGTTTACAGACTGGTGCTCTAACTGCTTTCCATTGCCTGCAGAGTTGAGTAACATTTAGAATTGATGCTTGTTTGCCCATGTTAACAAGTCTATGTATGTGCGTGAAACATGCATATATTGTCCTGCTGTACATAGTTGTCGAGCAACAATTTTTGGAAGGCAAATATCAAATCTTCTCTGCATTTTCAAGATAAACATAAATGACCTTGATCACGCTCTCTTTTTGTGCAGTAACAGGTCCTATATAAAGTTTGATCCTGGTTTTGGCATCAAAAATGGTTTCAGCAGACTACATTGCCTTTTGTTTCAAACAATCAAATCTTCATTACAGTTGAGTAAACCATCAACTTGATGTTATCCCAAAAAATGTAGCTGGTTCCATCACATCTTTCATCTCAGCCTCTTCTCATAAAGAGGCACATCCATTCCATGCGAAATCCTGATTTGTTTGATGGTATTAGCATGCACTTTTGCAGTTTTGTAGCATTTCATGCTTTTTACATAGATACGATGAAGCCCAGTTATTTTAATTAGTAAAATGGTGCACCAAAAGCAGAAAATGCATATAAAATGACAGAAGAAAAGTGCAGAAAATGGCAAACTATTCATATTCACATGCTTGTGTTGTGTATTAAGACTACAGTACTACTTGTTAGGTAGTTGTGACATTTTTGAAAACACAATTTAAAGGTTGCATGAATGTGAGAAAATTAGATGACAAATTTTTGCTTTAAGATGCATGTTTATGCACATAAACATACATTTACAGCATTTATAGTAACAGCATTTAGCAAGTGAGTTATTTGTCTGTGGGCTTTTTTTTAAAGCGTTGTTTTCAACAGTACATCTGAAGGATTTTTTTCATAATATGCCCCCCTCCTTCTCCTCTTCCAGCTAGCAAGCTGCTATTGCCTGAGAAGTCCCTGCTCCCTTTGTCTTTGTAGTTCAGCATCTCTTGTCCAAAATACTGTAACTTCTGGGAAACCGGGAGGTCTCAGTTCTCAGTTCGGAGAGCAACACAAGCAAAGACTCTTTTTCCATCTCTTTATGATGATCCCTCTCCTTCTGTCTTTGTCTCACCTTTTCAAATAGACTATTTGTCATCTCTGAAATAGAGCATTTTAAAAATTCAACCTGGAGCCAACCCCCACCCTAACTCCCCTCTATTCTCACTCTCAATTCCCCAGACTCTGGCCAGCAACGATCAATAGCCTATTGATCAACTCTCTCCATTCCCATTACACACCAGTGCTAAAAGAGCCAACCATTTTCCCTGAAAAGCTAATCTGGGCCATATTTGCAATGGTAAGATTTCTCCAATTTCAGCCAGTTATTATTAAATACGTACAGTCAGTGAATGTGTTGTTGTTCTGTGATGCTGATAGGTGGGAATGGCTAAGAAAGGACCTCACTGAACACCTTTTAATTGAAAGGTACTGCACAGAGGTAAAGTAGAGTATGAGCAAAATAGGAAAGGTGAGGGCATTACCACATACGTGGAAAGTAATTCTTTTCCCAGTTGTTTCTACTTCATTTCTCTCCCCCGCCCTCCGTCTTTCTCCTCTCTTTCTCTCCATAGACAATGCTGCGGGCAAAATCAATACTGGAAAGGGAAAAAAAGGAACGCATATTTTTAGCCTGTTATTATATGAACTGTGTGAGGAAAGCAGGGTTTGTGGGAATGACAGAAATGCCAAGGTGCTGAAAGATTCGGTGGGAGAGACACAAAAAGAAGTGAAGGAGTGAGAATGATGGTGGTGCTGGGCTGTATAAGAGAGAGTCTAATGGAGATGGATCAAACGAAGGTGGAGATAAGATGGGGTAACACTGAGAAAATGGCTGATGTCTTGACCAGCAATGGAGCTCAGAGTAGCTGCAGGAGAATGGCTGCTATGAGATTTTATGAGAATGTGAAATGAAAAGAAAAGCATGCTCACCCGTACGTGTTATCTCACCATTCTTTACAACAAAGTTTTTATCGGTCTTCGTTGGCTTTTCACAACAGAAAATGTGTGCTTTCTCTCTCTTAGTGTTTGCATGTAAAAGTCTAAATTGCACTGATTGTGCATCATTACAAGAATGCTCTACCTTTTTATGCAGCTTTGCACCACTTCTGTGCTTGTTGGTGCTCTGTGTGGATTACTCAACACAGACTACACAACAGCATGCACTTTCTCTCCTGCTGCCAATGGCTTTCTGATGGACTCCCTCACCCTGCTCCCTTTCAGGCTCACTCCTGTGCCGCTGTCAGTCAGCTCAAGCCCTCCTTCCATTGGCTGGAGATGCTATGTTGATCAAATGGCGGGCTGTCCAATTGGTCAGAGAGCTCACTTGGGGGAAGGAAAGGATTGATTTATCTGTGGTATTAGGAGATCAATTAATCCCTATTGTGTGTGCCAACACAGATAGTCCGATGTGTCTTATTTGGTATGGCTTGTTTCTGCTCGGCCAAGATAAGAGTCTCTCCCATCACTTTGCTCTATGAGCAACAAATCAAATCAAATCGAAAAGGATGATGGCACGCAGAGGGTTGCTCCCCAGGCTGAGGCTGGCTGATCACAATAAGGAAGAGCCATCAATATGAAAAGTAGTCTGTAGAATAGGGCTGAGATGGCTGCCCTGTTGCTATGACTATGCTAGGTGGGCACATAAACACTTGTTTCATGACCTCTATTTATGATTGATTAATGGCATTTAATTCAAGCAGTGTGTATAGAGCAAGAGCTGCAGACATTCATTAGATAAAAGGAATGCTCACATTTTGATGCATCTTCTCTAATTTCCCTCTAAAATTATATTGATTTTACCTTAAAATTGGATTAATTTTCCATCACTTACATTTAAACCTACTTAGGACTGGATTTCTGTACATGTTAGCAAGTAATTACAATTTTAAAGAATCTTTGTCTTTTCGCTCAAGATTAAGCTTAACATCCTTATGTTTTGGATTAGTAAGAAACAGGTAACTTGAAGATACCAACATGCGCTTGTAATGGGCTTCTTTTGTGATTTTCTGACATTTAATCGACCAAACTGTCAATGAAACTACAAAATTTGATACATATTCATCAAGACTAGAAGTAAACATCAGTTGCAGCGCTTCATGCTGCACCTAATCTGTATATGACTCATACAAAGAACATTAAAAACCCAGGAGAAATGGAAATAAAATGCTGTACTGCACATTTCTGAGTGGGAAGGCAGTCAGAGAAAGTGAGACGAGTCAATGGACCGATACTTGCCGATACTAACTCCGGGATGACGGTGAAAAGAAAAGGTAAGAGAAACTGGGATAGGAGTGGGTGCTAATTCCTACTTTTCAGTTTAAATAAAGATTGGAGCTGGATAAAAGCCATTAAGGGAGAAATCAGACAGGGCATGCTATGTAGGACAAGAGCTGACTGCAGGGAGGTGAGTGGTGGGATCAATACTCAGTCGATGCGCTCAACACCCAGCTCTACGCACACACACACGAACACACAGAGGGGCATGTGGTATTGCCGGGCATCTGCATGTTTGTGTGTACTAGTGTGCGTGCAGCAATGACTAATGGAGAAAGAGAGGAAGCCCGGGGAGAAAGAGCACTTGCAATATACAATTAACTCTCTTTTGAGTGAGGGAATATTAAACACAGGCTGCTTGTGCAGACTGTAATTTGTGGTGATAAAAGTATTAAAGCAAAGCACTTGGACAAAGATAGAAGGGTGGACAGCTGCAGAGATGGATTTATTTTCAGAGGCACGATACAGTTAAGAAAGATAGATGTTTCAAATGATTGTCTTCAGCCCAAACTAGAGCCTCAATAGGACTGCAATCACTCTGCCTTCTGCCCTTCTCTCCTCTCTCTCTCTCTTCTTCATTTCTTCTTCTTTCTTTAGCGCCCCCTCCCCTTTTCTGTCTCCCCCTGCCTCCCTTCCTCTCTCACCCTCTCTCTGTAGAATTGATTGACTATGTCTCCTCAATCCATCTCTCTCCCTCTGTCGCTTAGCAACAGGGTGCTCTATCGGGTGTGGAGGGTGGGAGTTTCACTAGAGGAGGGGTGGATATAGGAGGAAAAGAAGTACTGGGGGTGGTGGTGGTTGAGGGAAAGAGGGCTTAGTTGAGCAAAACCCAGTTGTACTTGATTCTACATTGATGATACACTGATACATATTTCCCTTTCATAGTTTGTGTGAGAGGTTTTAGAACTTGGCTGATTAATACATTTTTAAAAAATTACAAGATAGCAAAATGATACTGGGAGGAAAACCAGTTTACCAAAACCATCGCCAAAAACACATGTGCTGCAGTTGTAGCAAAGCAGAAACGAGAAAAGAAAAACTGTTTGATGCTGGAGCCAGGATGACTAGTAGGTCATCATTTCTGTTTTGTGTATCTGAATGTTGCAGATCCAGCCAAACACTCCATCACTTTCCCTCAAGCTGTGTCACTGTTTCATACAGTGAGCCGTCTCTGTGAAAATACAAAAGCACAGAGTGAGCGGAGTGAGCCTGCACTTTAAATGGAGCTACGCCTCCGCTTTTCTGTCTCCACAAAAATACAAGAGAAAGAAAGAAAAAAACTCCCACCATATTTTGGCTCACAAGTAGCAACATTTTAAGTACTTTTTAGGTCAACCACTTCTGCAGAATTACTATAAAAACTTTCCTCGTCTCTGGGTACAGTAATTACAATAAAATACAGGAATTTCAACAACATCTCTGTCCTCACATGAGAATACTTACTGAGCATGAATGTCTGAGCATAATTTAAAACACAAAATGGAAAGTGGTCTGATGTACAATCCCTGAATTAACATGCATAAGGGAATAAGGGGGGAAAAAAGGGCTGTGCAAGAGGCATTGTTCTGTTTTTAAGACCTTATCCTTTTGATCTACACTTAATATCTGATCCCCTTTGAGGAAGATGTGTCGGCTGTTCTTTAAGCCTAATAAATCCAGCGTTAGCAGTACTTAAGAAGGGAAAAAGCTGTGTGGTTTAAAACCAGGAGGGCAGTGGGAGAAGAACAATGAATAATGCTCTTAACTAGCTTCTGAGATAATACATACACATTACAATCTATAATCATTCTAATCTGCAGCCTACAAAGCAAAGTAAATGTAAAGGTATTTTAGGCCTATAGGCTATACACCCACAGCGTGGTCTCTGGTCCTTCTAATCCAGAATATAATTGCACAGAAAGCTTTTTGTTTCATTTTTTTAAGTGTTTACACTAATGTATAATCCAAAATTGACATTATATAAAGTATGAATGAAGATTGCTAGATGTGCTATTAAGCTGCATCATAGCCTTCGTTTAAAAAAAGCATGCATTAAGTTCTGCTGGCACACACTATCATGGCCAAAAGCTCACAACAATTCTTATACTGCCAAGCAAATGCAAACAGTTAGTGGATTGTAAAAGAAAAGATGGAACAATAAAATCCAGAAGCAAGTAGGTTCATCTGGAGTCTGTTAATTTTTCCGATCAATTGATTTATCTTTCAACAAAGACTATGAACACACAACATGTAGAAATGTGGAAACAACTAACTAACTAACTAACTAACTAACTAACTAACTAACTAACTAACTAACTAACTAACTGAATAAATGAATAAATAAATAAATAAGATGTGTCAGAAACTCAAGCAATTTTTCTGCACACACACACACACACACACACACACAGTTACTACTGAATACACACAAAGTAAAATACAATTTTTCTCTTCTTTATTTATTTTATTTAATTTTTTTTTTGCAAATTTATTAAAGGAGAACAAAATGCAAACTTACCTGTTTGTTGTTGTTTTGTTTTTTTGCCAGCCACTTCTCTTTTATTTCTGTTTTAGAAATAGAAAATTTTGGTCTACCCTACCTGGCTGTAATGTAAAATATGTTCTCCTTTGTATAGCTGTACAGAATAGACAGCATAGTCAAAATACAGCTGTGTGAAAAGTTAAAGTGAAATTTAACATCACCGAAATGTATATTAATGCACGTAGAAATTTAAGCAAAACACTTGTTTTCACATTTGTCTTTTAAATTTTTTTATTTCTGTATTTATTTTTCTCTTTAATGTCATTGTTGTCAACCGGACCAGCTACCAGTCGTGGCAACACTTTTTGGCCTCTCAGTAGAAGTTGGAAGTGGGAAAAGTAAGAAGTTAATCCGTATAACATTTAGTAATCCAGCCCGATCGGATCGATGGCCTATTGAACGTGTTTGTGATTAGTAGCTGTATTGATTGTGGTGACATCATGTGAACACACCTGAGTGATGAGTTTGTTGCTAACAGCTTGTCAGAATTAAAATAAATACGCAGGGCTCCCACGACCTTTATGACAAAATGTAAATGTTTTTCACAGCTTTATCGTTTCAAATTGCGTTTCGTTTTAATAAATTACACCACAAAGACCGAGGAGAACGTTGTTTAAACGCATTTGTCTTTTTCCAATTTGGTCAAATGACAGATAATTGAACCCAGAGAGCTTCTTGAATGATAACGGATTTACAAGGAAATTGCAGAAATGCGCACAGCTTGATAAACGGACTAAATATAAACTCTAATTTGCAAAACACTCATTTTTTCTTTTAAACACACGCGCACATTTGCTCTATATGTATTCTGTGTGTGTGTTTATAGTGACATATTGTAATTCAATTTATGATATATACAAATAATTTTAAAAAATCTCACCATATTGATTATTGATTCAACTTCAAGAGAGCCAGTCCTGCTTTGGCACCTGTTGTCCTAAATATTCGCAGATATCCGCACAGAGGCCTGTTGTATGAAAGTGTCTATTTCTAAATAAGTTGATTTTCATTTTGAGTGAAACCAGGAGCAAAGAGGAAATGTGCGTCCAATTCTTCCTGCTAATCGATCAGACTGCGGACAGATCGATATGGCACCAGGGCTATTGATCACTAAGGTCCTCTATTGCTGGGCGCTTTCAAATGCAAAAGCGCCTAAATAATAATCTATGGCAACACACTAATTCCTTAACAAACTGCAGGCAAACGCTTTACAAACACGGCGATTCAGTGTACAAGCAACTCCGCTGTTTTCTCCCCCTTTTAACATTTAAGTCTTTTATGTGTGGCTGCAGCTCTGACTGTGAAACACACTGTTAAACAGTGGGCTGCCGTTTAAAGATTTAACAGGACAAACACACAACGTTCAAAATGCAGGGTGACATCGATTTGGCCTGCAGCCGATTGAAACTTTGCAGAAAACGTTAGAGAAGTTAAAGGTGTGCACGATCTATAGCAATAAATAAATTAAATAATTATGTTTAGGATACGTGCCCAAAAATGTAACACATTGAAACGAAACGTGTGTAAAAGCGCCACAATAGTTCCTCTTTAATAATATAAAGAGTTTCAGAGTTCTGGATTTTATGTGAAAAGCTTTATGAGAATATGTTTAAGATGATGAAGACCTTGAGTCGTGTAAATCTCTCACACTCACTCGCATACTTAAAGTAGAGCCACAGGCAAACAAGGCAGATGTTGTGAGTTTTGTCTCCAGAAAGGAGAGGGATGGAGAGAGAATGTGTGTGTGCGTGTGGATTGGGATGAGAACAGCAGCTCCCCGTCCCGCTGACTTGCTCAGCGGCCTGATCAATGCGACATTACTAAACACTGCTACTTAACTTTTGCCAATAGCCAGATTCAAGTAAATATACTTTAGAATACATTAAGCGTGATGCATCAGCCACGGAGTCATTCAAGAAGTCATGAAAAGATTAGTCTGTCTCTATCGAGTGATTCCTGTGAAAATAGACAAGCTTGAGCTGGCCCTAACAAAAAGCACTGTCATTATAATACAGTGAGCAGATTAAATAACAATATATTATTATATATTTTCTGTATGAAAAGATCTTTGAAAGAAGCAAAAACCAGTTAGAGCTTTGTGTGTAAAGATTTAATTCAGGATGAAAATCCTCAAGGACGAAAAACTGTTTTACTGGATTAAAATAGAATTAATTTTTTTTAACATAATAATAATAATAATAATAATAATAATAATAATAATAATAATAATAATAATAATAATAATAATAATAATA
>JBAMHW010000016.1:22182650-22193625 GCA_037177495.1 Rhadinocentrus ornatus | reverse complement strand
TAATAATAATAATAATAATAATAATAATAATAATAATAATAATAATAATAATAATAATAATAATAATAATGTTACAACTTACACATGAACAAATAGTATAAAATACACATTTTTAACACACGTCTTCGTATGAAGTGGTCATTTACAGACATGAAAATTAATGTTGAGACAGTTCAAACACATCACCGGAAAACCCGAGCTTTCTTTCGAGCTTTGGGTGACACATCAAGCAACAGTCTGGACATGTTCAGCTTTCGATTTTGTGATCAGCAAATGACAGCAGAGACTCCAAATGTGAGCTGCAGCGCATTTGAAGCTAAAAAAAATGCCCATATACTGCTGTAAAATATATACATAGAACTTTTTAGAATGTGATTTGCTGTATTAAACAGGACATAAAAGCACAAACAGCTTGCCAAACAATTACTTCCCTGTTTGTGCGTGTGTTTGTGTGCGTGGGCATATAAGTGTATCTATAAGAGAATGTGTGTGCGTGTGTAAAGTCGATGCCAACGTGGTGCTCAGGCCGCTGTTATTAATAAGAAATAAATCACCACGCCTGTACAGCATCGCCCAGTCGCACCGCAGATATTGACACAGTTAATATTTTATATTGTATTTGCCATTGGATATGCTTATTTGGGTATTTGTGAACAGTACAGTAAAATACAAATTAAAACAGTGCTCTAGGGGCACATAAGTCTGCCCCCCCTTTCTCTTTCTTTCTTTCTTTCTTTCTTTCTCTTTTTAATTTTTCCTCCTTTTTTTTTGTTTGCATTGAAATATTATGATTTTTTATGACTCAACCCACAAAATAAAAGGGAGAAAAATGATTGATTGAAAATTGACTAAATCTCTTTATTAGTCCCCCCCTCACCACTCCACTTCCCCATGCCCTGTTGACCCTGTTGATGTCAGGCCGAGCTCATGCAGAATCACAGAAAGACAGGCGCAAATGACACGTTCAAATTCTTTGGTGAAAGTGTAAAAGTTTTCAGCGCACTATTTTGGGTTGTAAACCCGGGTGAATTAGGAGCAAGAAGCCAGCAATGAAAGTTAACATCCATCAACCACCGCGACCAATAAGCTGCTCTGGTCGGCTGGCTGAGCACAGATGACGGATTCGCTGCTGCGCGGGCTTCGGTAATTCATTTTCAATAGCAGTGGTTGCTGGGATCAATAAAGGGACATTAACCCAAGCGGACACTGCTGTTCTCCTGATGGCACAAGCCAAAAGCCACCATCCCCCGTTGGCAGTCAGCGAAGACACAGTTTTTAGGGTCATCCACTGTGGGAGAGGAGCTGTGTGCCAAGGCCACCGACATCACAATTCATCAGCCAGGTTATGGATGACCGTGACCGAAGAGTTGGTAAACACTGGTCGGGGTGATTATTTTGTGCAGTTTGCAAATGATTTGTTATGCCACTTCCTGGACTGTTTGGATTTTTTTTCCAGCTCAGGGACGAAATCTTAAGGGCTCATTTTACAGAACATCGGTGTTGATACCATGGCTTCACACTTGTTTCTTTTTTAAGTTTACAGAGCAACTTAGACAAGACTGGTTACTATACACAATACAGACACAAACTTCACCTGGCGTTGAAAGTAACATGAATACTGGGGCTTTAACTGCTTTAAAGCACATTTCACACGCATGATGCACAGGCAACAGCCACAGCAATTATGATAAAATGCAATAAATTCTATTTATAAACTATTTGTGCTAGAGTGTTGATTCATTTTTTTTAAATTATTATTATATTTTTTTGGAGAAGGCCTTACATCATGATTTGCACCCCTTGCCGAAAACTTTTTTTTTTATTATTTAACAAACTGAGCTTCGAAATATTGAATATATTGAACTAAACGCATCCACTCCAACAAAAAGAAAGCGGCACACGACTTTATATGCCTGTAAACTATTTAGTTTACGTTTCTCTTTATCCCATCCCAAAACGAACCTCACAACAGAATCCATTGCCTCAATATGACCGTGCGAGCTGCCATATTGCATCTACAGTGCGGGCTCCTGCAATAGGCACCAACATATCGATGCATCTCCTGATCCATACACACTCTGTCATTGATGGATGGCTGAACTAGATTGACACCCACGAGTTTCGTGGAAGTTTCATGCAAGATGTTTGCAAGGCGTGAAAACATTAGCCGGTGTTTGAGAGAGCTGATGTGAAAAAAGTTTTGATTTTCGTGGTCGGAATCCGAGGAGCAAAGATGCGAAAGGGGTCAAAGCCTGGAGGCTATGATGAAATATAACTCGACAGATTCAGCAACATTTGCTGGAGGAAAAAAACACACTTGGAAGAAAAAGTTTGCACTCTCAACAGTAAGTTATTCGAGCGAAGTTGACTATTCAATAGCTTGGTTAATTGTAGAAGATGTGAGCAAATATAATCTAGCTGGATAATAACTACATGGTGCCAAAAGGTCAAACACAAAATCTGAAGCTATTTTAATATTTTAAAGAACTACCTGGCTGTTTTATGCACATAATATGCACATTATGGGTAGAAAAACAGAGGTTGTAAGCTTTGACCTCCTCTACAAGATAGATTCTCATGTTCTCATCACGATTACAGCCCAGTGTGACTTGTCAATTAATATTTAACCTTCAACAGAGCCATCACATGTGTTACTGGCGCCTTGTCAAAGGCTTTTATCAGAGAAAACAAGGGGCGAGTCCACTTTATCCGTCTGAGTGCAAATGTTGCGCACTCTGCAAAGGATTGCACTTCTGTGTTTTATCTAACGCGTCTAATGCAATCTTTTCAGGAATTCCAGGTTCAGTTTGCAACATGAATAACCCATGACACCGGGGGCCAGTGACGTCAGATTGGCTCCAGACAGAGTGCGCGAGAGCGAGAATACACCGCGGGGGCGCGCACATGCGCACAGGCTCGGGCTCAACTTAACATGAGCGCGGGCGCGTCAATATACACACAGCGAGGCGAGCAGCGCTTTGGGTATAGTAGAAGGTGCAGAACAGTGAGAGAAATCCAGGCAGACGCAGACACCTTCACGCACTGAGCAGAGGTTTGCGGCGCACTTTTGTGTGGCGGCCGGGATCCGATCTTTTAAAACCATGCTGGATTGACTGCAGAGAGGCAACTACAATCAATGGCTTGGCTTTGAAATCGTTGAAAATTTATTGGAAAGGAGTGCGAGACAGAGGGACAGTGGGAGAGGGAGAGAAGCGAGAGAGTGAGAGGGGTGGAAATAAAGATCCTTTCAACGATGGAGCTTACAATGGAAAACATCGGAAATCTGCACGGTGTATCTCACTCCCATCAAACGAGCGACTTAATGAACTCCCCACACGCGCGCCAGTCGTCGGCGTCGCATCGGAACTTGGTGTCGCATGGACGGTCAGCCATGGTGTCCAGCATGGCCTCGATACTGGAGGGAGCAGGGGACTACCGCACAGACCACGCTTTGTCTGGCCCCTTGCATCCGGCAATGACCATGTCGTGCGACTCCGGGATGAGCCTTAGCAGCACCTACACCACGCTGACGCCGCTGCAGCACTTGCCCCCCATATCCACCGTCTCGGAGAAATTTCACCATCCACACCCACATGCTCACCATCATCCGGCGCACCAGAGACTTGCAGCTGGGAACGTCAGCGGCAGCTTCACCCTGATGAGGGACGACAGAAGCCTCGCCTCTATGAGTAACCTCTACGGCCACTACCCCAAAGACATGTCCGGCATGGGGCAACCTCTTTCTCCCCTGTCCAACGGTCTTGGGTCTTTGCACAGCTCCCAGCAGACTCTCAGCGCCTATGGTCCTGGAGCTCACCTTTCCAACGACAAGATGCTCTCATCAGGAGGCTTCGACTCCCACGCAGCCATGCTGTCCCGAGGCGAGGAACATCTGGCTAGAGGTCTCGGGGGCCACGGGACTGGGCTCATGACATCTTTGAACGGCATACACCACCACAGCCATCCGCACTCTCAGGCAAACGGGTCCATGCTGTCAGACCGGGACAGACAGACGGTGGTGGGAGGCGGGCAGGGAGCTGGGTCAGGGCAGGTGGAGGAGATAAACACCAAGGAGGTGGCACAGCGAATAACAGCAGAGCTCAAGCGCTACAGCATCCCGCAGGCCATCTTTGCTCAAAGGATCTTGTGCCGGTCCCAGGGAACTCTGTCTGACCTGCTCCGGAACCCTAAACCGTGGAGTAAACTCAAATCTGGCCGGGAGACGTTCAGGAGGATGTGGAAGTGGCTTCAGGAGCCCGAGTTCCAGCGGATGTCGGCGCTCAGGCTTGCAGGTGAGTGAGGAACAGCTTCCAACCTGAGTGATGTGGAGGGATCAATTAAAAGTCAATGTGGCGAGACTGCCAATAGCTGCTCAAACAGACATTACTAGAAGTTATTAGTCGATTGTATCGAGTAAAACTTCATCATGACAGTTGGGGTGTTAAATGTTGGGGGAAATCTATGTTTTGATTGATGCTACAGTCCATGATTGTATAAACAAATGCTATGAGATAAAAGAGAGAAGGCATCTTTCTGAAGCAGTCTGCAGACATGTTTGGTTTTACGCACGAATACAGTGTGGATACATTTTACCCCTCTCCCTCTGTCTCTTTCTCTCTCTTTCTCTTCACGCACACACAAACAAGCACACACACAGAAAGAAGCCAAACAAAGGAAATCAAAGAAGGATGTGTTACAGCTATTTACAGGTAAAACTGACCTAAACATTCATATCACTGCTTCTTAAATGCACAGTTGTATTCATCAGTCAAACTTGATCTGATACTTTTGGTACTTCTCTTGTCAAAAAAGCACGTCGTCGCAAACAAGGATGTCTGAGGCCTGGCCAAAGAGCCAGGGGAGCATGACCTCTTATGGATCAATATTTCTGGTCCAGGCGTCCCCTTTCAGAGCAGCGCACTGATAAATGATCGATTTGGGTCTGAAAGACAGAGACACAAACAGATGCGCCTTTTCTCTGGCTTGTGTTGTCTCCTTTGCACTCTGGGACACCACGTCTCCAAATTTGATTTAGGGCCAGTGTAGCCACTTTGGTTCTTCAAGTTATATGGCATGTAACACGAACCTTTTCAGTATTAAAGTTTTGGTTTCCTGAATGGTTCATCCCTTGATCAGTCGTTTCGATTTTTATTGTGCGAAGATTATCACATTAAAGGCTGTGATTTGAACCCACGTCCCCATCCTCTTTAAACCCTTTAACACCTGATAAACAGGACATACATGAACACGACTCGCCACGGTGGGGTTAAAACGGAGATGTGAGTGAAAGGTCCCCTCTCATTGACGTTTGTGTAAAGGCCCTGTTTTCCTGCGCCTCCAAACGTCAATCAGCGCTTCTGTGTCGTATTTCAGCGAACAGTTCAATTAAGCAGATATAGTGGCATATTTTAGTTCCAGTCAATGCCCTATTGAAAGGTACTTAATAGCATGTAAATTGTTCCTTTGCGCATTTAGTGGGGTTCTGGTAAATAAAGATTTAAACACTCCACAATTGTCTCTTTAAGTGCCACCGCTGTTAAAGCTAATTGGGCTATGGGGTTTTATATCTTCCACAGCCGACATCAGGATAAAACCGCCAGTTCAACTGATGAGGTGGAGTGGCAAAATCCAGTGCAATACACACTGCATTTTTATTATGCTCAGGCCATTTGCAGCTTAGAGGTGGATAAGTTTTGTGCGTATGTGTGCACATTCTTTCTTTATTAGATCAAATATAAGGTCTTCACTTTTTAGCATCAGTGAGCCTAGTGATGATACTTGTATTTTCCAAATTTTTGCTCAGCGTGCAGCACATTTTAAAGCTTTCTGGTCTGTTGTGTATTAACCTACTGCCACAATAGAGCGCAGAAAAAGCTAGGCAAAATGACAAATGACTTGTATGTAAATGCAGGGAGCAACGTTTCACTTACTGCATTTAAAATCACAATTATCCTTGGTGCGCATGTGGAGTGGTAGTTGGGGGTGGGTGAGGTGTTGTGATGCTGAAAGTGAGGCTGGGCCATACTCGCTGGGCCACATCAATCAATAAATTCAAATTACTATTCCAAATTCATCACAGTCACACAAATCAATGCCGCTGCCCTGCTTAGCTAATGCAAAAATGCCAGTGTCTGCACACACGCACGCGCGCGCATGCATGCACACGCACAGACAAACACATATGACGATCCACTCGTGAAAGTAAAAAAAAAAAGAAAAAGAAAAGAGATAGGGCCTGTGGGGGGGTGGATTGTGTGTCCTTCACGCTGAACAACGAGGGCGAAGACGCTCCCCTGCCTATTGTGCTGTTCGTCATTTGCAGACCCATATCACTCACGCCATGTAAACGGCAAGATGCATTGTGTGAGCATCCGAGTTGTTGACGGATGATTTAAAATAGGCACCTTGACTGTAAAGCTGCACAAGTATGAGAGACGCGGATAAAGTGTGGTTTGGGAAGCATTTAAAGATCGCATTAACGATGAAAACAATTCGTCTTTGCATCTGTGTTGAATTCCACACTCCATCTCAATGTATTTGGTCGGGTCAATACAGCCCTGATCGATAAGGATAGCCAGTGCATCTATCAATTATCCCGCCTCAGCACTCTCACCCATTGGTCTCTCCCCTGGAGCAGGGAACGGGGGGGTTGGAACCCTGGAAAGGTTGGGAGAGAGGACAGCTGTTACAAAAAAAAGAAGAAGAAGAACAAACCCTGCTTCCGAACCCCTGTTTCTTTTGTCTTTGTTGTAACCACGTTGCAATTGTGTGCAGTGCACGCTCACTCCTCTGTTCTGCTCCTCGGGACATCCGGGCAGTGTTCACGCCCACTCATCTTTCCAGGCAGGTGCACACAGAAAACATTCAATGTCATCTCCAAAAATAAATGCACTGTTTACGTACCTATTTTTGGCCCACCAGATATATCTTGCGTGAAGAGGTGCTTTGGTATGCCAAGCTTCCTCTTTCTTAAAAAAAAAAAAAAGAAAAAAAAAAAAGAGCAGTAGTTTCATTTCCATCTGAATGGCCGGAGCACGTGCCAGGGTGTGCGGGTCAAGACCCTCAGGACACGGTCGAAAAACATTGTGGGGAATGAGGGTGGGCGGCCTCTATTCATGTTTCAATGGACTGCACGCAGTTTACACAGGCCTAATCCAGGAGCAGCACTCATCCCCTTTCACTCCCCACCCCCATCCCGATCACAGGGCACTCTTTCTCATCAGTACTGTGCAAAGCCAATACATCCATTTTTGTTGGTTAATACATTTGTTTTCAGCCAGCAAGTTGACCTTTTTACAGGTTCCTCCCTTCATCCCCGCTCGACGTTCATAATTTTGAGATTAACAGAGACTCTAGTGTAAATTGATTAAAAATTAATCTAGAAAGATTCAAAAGGAGAAAGGAAAACTGATTAGTTGCGAACGAAAAAGATTTGTATGCATGTCTTAACACAGAGTCACAAGTTTTTATCCACCTCTACAAGGCGTTTATGAGTTTTTTCCTACAATGAGCGCTGTCCAAGGTTCTGAAACGTCCACAGTGAACTGCAGGCTCGTCTCCTTTTGAGGACAGTTCAGAGTGGCGGACTGGAGTTTTACCAATACATACTTAATAGCATTCTTGAAGACCCTAAACGCCATTATTTCATCCAACAGCTTCGCATCGATTAATATTACAATCCACAATCGTGTCAATCACACCATCCTGCATCCTACAACCCAGTCCAGCACTGAGCCCACCGGGGTATTCATTTAAATCACGTCGCTAGCATCTTCTGCAAACAACAGCCTGCAAACTGGAAGGTCACCTATATTTTACCGCGCTCATCAAAACATCCTTAGGAAACAAATATATATAAGCAGAGGTTTTCCTCTTGGTCATTTAAATAAAAATAGGTTAATTGGAAAGGGCGTTAACATCTGATTGATGCACGACAATCTAACAGTCTTTTTTTTCATGAAGAAATGGCTTGATGTTGGCCTGTGAAATAATCGATTGTGACTTTAATAATTGATGTATGAGGGGAAAGATAGGGGCGTAAACAGTGCAGCTGTGGTTTCAAAGAGTCCTCTTTCGTTAAGCACACCAACGAGTGCTGTAAGTAGTGAGACACATGTACAAGCATCGCCTTTGCAATCCCCTGGTGGGAGAGCAACAGACATTTTAGTGAGGTTATACCTCGAGGCTATTTTAGTTCAATTCTGAGTTCAGAGTAGTTCATTCCAGATTAAATGACATCTTACGTCTTGCAGAATTATCTGCAACTCGGCATGAAGAGCATTATTGACATATGTCAATTAATGCTACTTTCAATGAGCTAAAATCTGAATGTTTGAGGCAGAGATGCATAATTTAGAGCATCGTAAAGTTACACCGAAATTAAGAAAGCACCAAACAACAGCTATATCATTTGGTTAGGGCAACTATAGGCTACAGCCTATTCATTCATAAATGCATGGCTGCATAGCACAGAGCAACACCACAGCATCATTTCCAGTCTGCAGAAGTGTCGCCTCCTCATTTCTCCTCTCCTGTACGTATGTGATCAGGATGTAGAGTGCGACTGCGCCACATTGTTAAGGCCGATCTGGCGAACCCTGAGTCTGTATCGATTTCCATTCCTCGGCCTCTCCTTTATATCTCTGGAGCTGCGCCATGCAGCCATGCACCCCCACCCCCTCAATCCCCACCGTGCAACACCTTTCTTCCCCTTAACAGCTCACCTTTCATAACACACAACACAGTCATGAATAAACTCCAACTCTGCACGCGCCTCTGTGTGTTTATGTGTATTGTGGCCAAAACTGTCAAATGCTGACTAGGAAATCTGAAGAGTTAACTGGCTACCTCCTCTATTTGTATGATAAAGTGGGATTATCAGCATGAGATGACTTCAAATTCACACTCGTTTAACCTCTTTACTCATACACCCCACCCACACAGTTCCACCCTGCACACACTGATTTAACCATAAGGAGCCTGCACCGTCTCTTTTGTATTTTCACCCATTTTTCTAACAGCACACACACACACGCACACATGCACGCACGCACACACACACACACACACATACATTCCAATTCACACGGGGTACGTGCTTAGCAATTATAAATGCAGCAGAGGTCTGGACTCTGTACAGTCTCGAATTCTGTCTCTTCTATTTTAGATGATCAATTCCTACGCTATTCCGTCGCCCCCTCGCCGAAGCGGATCGATAGGAGAGAATGACCTTTAAATCAAATTGCTGGCAGAGTCAACGGAATGCGCGCGGATAGCATCAAAGGAATAATGGCGTGCGCGCTCCCCGCTTACCAGGCAGAAAAAAAAAAAAAAAAAAGATACAACAGGCCCAAACCTATAAAAATTAAATCTCATCACTTGTTTCTATGCGTTGGAGTCAAATAGCGCAGCAAGAAGAAGAGGAAGGAGGGGAAAAAAGGATTTCCAAATGTGGGATGAATAAATATGTGGATGTATGTGTGTGCGCGAGCTTGTGTGTGAGGATGTCTGGTGCAACAAAACCTAATCAGGCTGTGGGCTTTTGACCCACCGCAATCTGTGAAGGTTTACATAAGAGCCAATGCAAGTGGTAGTTCCAAAGAGCAGGCTTGTGCAATTAAAATGCTGACCAGACCACATCAGTAATGTGTTGATGGAGTTCAGGTTATGTAACTGCCGGGGTCCCCCCTTACCCCACCTCACCACAACCACCACCTTATCCCCTCTAAAAACTGAATTCTTCCTGCGTCTTGTCTGTATTCATCACAGTCATCACTTGAACACAGTGAGACTTTCGCTGTGACAAAAGAGAAATCTGCCGACTTAACGGAGATTTTGTCTGAAACTCGACTAACTTAAAAAGTGTCAGATGATCTTGCTTTCCTTTTATTTATTTCTTGCAAATCCACCAAAGGTTATAAATCGGTGTCCAGCAGTTGCTGCAGTTATTCCGCACACCCCCTGCTTATCTGAAGCCCGGACAGACCATCGCTAATTAAAGGGTTGGCAATGGCTTGTTTAATGCGCAGGCTAAAGCAAGGACACCGTTCACGCAATTTAACAAAAGAAAAGCGGGAATCCAGTTGATCACACAGGAAGGTCATTTATAACAGCAACAAGTTATTTGCAGTATTAAAAATCACATATTTGTGGACAATTAATGTTTTTTCAGCTTATTATGCGCATGGTCTAATTTGAAAATAAATTAATAAAGTTAAAAAAGCAAACAAACAAACAAAAAACAGACAAATAGGGATTACTACTATAAATAGGGTCAACATGAAAGTGTATAGACATTTAATGCAAAAAAGTACAATTCAGTTCAGCGATATTTTGTTTTGTGTCCGATCACGTTTTTTTTAAAAAAAAGTAGGTAATGTCTGCTGACAAATCATATCTCAGAAGAAATTACAGCCTACAGATGGTTTGTATGGAGCCTGTGTAAGTCTTTTACAGGGTCGATCACAACAAAACCACAAACACACACTCACTCACACACACACACACACACACACACATTCACAGACACACAGCTTATCGTACCCACAGATGCAACCCGAAACTCCGGTTGGGCAACCCCACACAGATCAACAAAGGAACAAAACGACTGTGAAATCAATTGATGAATGAATCAATGTCCGCCCATAAAGCTTTTGTGTTACATGTTATTAAATATAACGAACTGGCTTCGGGTTATGCTCAAATAAATAGTTTGGCTGCGCTCATGAGACGATACGAAAACGCTGACTGTTGTTTCTTCGATTAATTATTCAGGATTTCTAAACTTTCGGAAAAACAGAGCGGTGTGTGTGTGTGTGTGTGTGAATGAGAAACAGTGCAGAAGATATTTGTATTTTAATACATTACAGATTACATACACATTTCTTAATGCGTGATATAATAATAATAATAATAACAATTATTATTATTATTATTATTATTATTATTATTATTATTATTATTATTATTATTATTA
>JBAMHW010000016.1:22119472-22131053 GCA_037177495.1 Rhadinocentrus ornatus | reverse complement strand
AACTTCACGTACATTCCAAATAAAAAAGGGGTTTCACGTTTTTGAGGGGGTGTCGTTGAAAAAAAAAAAAAAAAAAAAAAAAAAAAAAAAAAAAAAAAAAAAAAACCTCACATCATTTGCATAATAACTATTTGTAAAAGACTGATTAAATGTGTGCTACATTTTACATCGTAGGTCACTCGTTTTTTTTATTTCGAATCTTATTAACATCATCGTATGTCACCATTTGAACCAATAACTGTCAAATGGCCAAAAGTTTTCATCAAAATTCCATCCTCCAGTTAAGCATGGAAACTGTTATAACGTTTAATCTCTAAAAAATCACATCCACCGATGTTTAATTAACACTTGTTTTCCCTCCACTTTAAAGCCATGAGGAGCCCAGGAGGTACTGGTTCGGTCACTTCATACCAACCATCCTCCTCCTCAGTGGAAAACATAGGATACAGGGAGCGGAGTCCAGACCGAGAACTCCTCCCCGTGACACGATCCTCCACGCTGGCACGACGTTTTGTGCGTTTGCGGGCCTGCAGCAGACACTTAAGCTCCGTTACACGCCGCAAGAGGGAAATGATCCCCGCTGACAAGAAAGATGCCACATATTGGGACAAACGGCGCAAGAACAACGAGGCAGCCAAGCGATCCCGGGAGAAAAGAAGGTTAAAAGACCTACTTCTGGAGGGCCAGCTGATGACTCTAAGCGACGAGAACGCCCAGCTGCGGGCTCAGGTGCTCAACCTGCACTTTCATGCCAGCCTGAACACAGAAAAAAACAAAGCTGCTTTTCCCAGTGCGGCATCACCTGCATCTGTTTTGGCCTCTACTTTGTCCTTATCATCTATACCGTCTCATACCCCTGCTTTCTTCCACGGAGGGCTTTGGGGAAGAGGGAGCAGCTCAGCTGCTGTTGTTAATGTGAGACAACAAGAAACAGCCATGCACCAGTTAGATGCTAAGTTCCCTTGTTTTAGCTCAACTAGTGGAGTTTTTAACCCCCTAGCTCACCACAGCTGTGTAACACAGCAAGGCACCGTTCCTCTGTCCGGGAGTTGCATTCTCACTCACGGAGGAGCTCTTGGTGACGGAAGGTCGCCGGATGCGGATGTGGATTCCCAGCTACGGGAGTCCTCCAGCCATGACATCCCCATCCGAGCGGATGGACCCTCCAAACCACTTTCTCCACCCCCAACATTTTTGCCAATACTTGACACCATCCGTCATGTTCCTACCGTCTCGTACCCAGCTCCCAACTGGGTGGTACCCCATCTGAATCACTCGGCTGTGTATAATAATCTGTTACCTTGGCGGTCATCCTACCTGGATACACCAGCCTTCTATCCCGGGATACCTTTGCACATACAATGCAGACAGGACCAGGGTGTGGGTGTGGAGGATCTCATCCAGAGAGGATTCAAGAACCACGGTGCACCCTGAAGAGTTCTGATGGATGATAAAAGTTTGACTGAAGGTTATTACTGCAAGAAGAAAACATAAAACGACTATCAATGCTTTGAATGCTGCAGGCCCTTTTTACATGTGATATATATGATTACATGGAATTGTTTAAAAGAAACATACCATTTTCTCTGTGCTCTCTGCTTTTAATGCAGTCAACACACTGTCTTTCTGTGGTTCTGTTTTTTTTTTTTGTTGTTGTTTTTTTGCAAATAGACTATAATTCTATTAACACTGCGCACGTGCTATGGTGCCATCCAGTAAATACTTTTATACTAGTGGATTGATAAACTATCCTACTTTTGTTTTGCTATGTCGTAATGATTTTATAATGTAATAAAACAGAAGAAAATACGGAATTTAGGTCTTTCTTGGTCATGATTTTGTTAAATCCTGGGGTTGCAAAGCTGTGAGGACGCATTTTTCCCTGTGGTGAAACATCAGCGACTGCGCCAACGAAACTGGTTATTTGTAGACTGTTGGTTGGTAATCCCCTTTTATCCCCTGCTGAGTTATTTTCTAACACATTTTTTGATTCGATGAATAAATCAAACGCCGTACCGTTTAATAGCAGGCCTAAATTTTCCCACTGCATCTGATTATATCATAAAAACCATTTTGTACATGGTTTAAATTGTATTTAAAATAAATAATTGTAAAAAACAAACAAAAAACAAATAAAAAATAAAAATAACAAAGAAAACAGGAATACAGTAGGCTAATTTTTCGCAATTCTAAAATTTAGAATAAAAAGAGCAAAAGGGCTAACTTTCAACCAGCAAACATGTCTGAAATCTGTTAATCAATTCGCAAAATGTTTTTTTTTAGGAAATAATTAAGAAAATCGCATCAGACAAAACTATTCCTAAATTTTTCTGTTTCATTGATAAACGCGGGACACATTTAAATAGACTACGATATATTTATTGGCAGTTCTTTAAGACTTAGTTCATTTTGAGTTATTTTTACATACATTTACCATCTTTAAGCGAAGGTAAAAAACTTGCAACCCAGTGCACGGAGAATCCATCTTTGTCACATTGCTGTTGTTCTTATTATAAAAAATGCTGGATTAAATAAATTATTATAATTTGTATAACTACTATAAACTCCTAAATGCATTTATTGCAAGCTGGTTTGTTCCTGGTCATATAATTTGAAAAGTCTGCAGTGGCATCATAACCGCATATTCCTGAACACACCAGCAGAGGGGGCAACGACTCAAAAAGTGGTGAACTGGAGTCAAACAACTGCTGTTGCCAACAAGAGTAGTGTTAAATCATTAATGGCCCCTTAGTATTTATCTGACATACACGTAAGTATCAAAGAATAAAATATATTCACTTTACAATGATTAAATGAAATGCTTAGAATTTAAGTAAGAAAATAAGAAACCAGTTGAAAAAAAAAATTCCCCTTCAAAAATAAGAAGCTCATACTGTTAGTAAAAAGAAACAGAAATTTTCTTATAAAGTTTAATTTTATTTATTTATTTTCTGCACACAACCATGTTTTAAAAAAAAATTATTATTCATGAAGTTGAACAGGGACTCAAGAAGTAAAACAATATTTGCAATGGTGAGAAATAACTGATGGCAAACTGGCATTCGACTTATTCCTCACCACTCATTCAACTCACATATATTCTGCACTTGCTTTACTGTCAGATGATATCATATTTGAATGTTTATGTACATTCCTCCTGGCTTTGTTGACTTTTCCCACATCCATCTTTAACGTTCACATACACGGAGAGACAGACTGAAAAGAAGTTTAATCCAGCAGTTAGAAAACAGACTCTATTAGACATGCAGCATATTTTTGGATATATGGTGCAGAATTTCTGGTTAATTTCTCTACTATGAAATACATTTGAAGTCCTGGCATCACACAAGAATAAATGTAATTTCCGCTTTTAATTACATTTTTCAGTTCTAATGTTAACAAGGTTGTGTACAAAAAACAGTAGCAAATGTATAGACATGTAGTCTCAACTTTGTCATCTACAGTAATAAGTGCAAAACACTTTTCTGTAAATCTGAAGTAACCAAAAGCTATTTACAACACACTTAGAGATATCACTTCAGTTTACTTTTCTTAGATGTGCTTTACTCGGTTGCATCTTTGCATGGGTGCTGTTGTCTAACAACACTGTAACTCCTGAGGCTAAGTTTCTTTATACTTGTCTGCTCTACTAGACAAATGAATACTAAACAATACATAATATTGCAGCTAGAGTACTTTAAACAATAAAGCAAAATAATAATAACATTTAATAATAATACTTTATTTGTAAAGCTCTTTCCAACAACTCTCAGGTGACCAAAGTGCTTTACAAAAGATCAAGATCATCATTAACGCTAACCACTTAAAAGCAATACTGCAAAGACAGTTAAAGGCATTTATTTAGAAAGGTATATAAGCTTGTTACTTATTGAACTCGTGCAGTTTTATCATACAACACACAAAGCATGGCAGAATTTAGCAACCGTGTCATAAAAGAAAGGTCCCTGCATTGGCAACCCACTGATACCACAGTGTTGTCATGATCGTGATCAGTGGGGGCAGGAAGACACTTTTCATTCGACAACAGAGGTGGACAGTCAGAGTCAAACACAGGAAAACGGCATATAAAGAGTAAAAGAAAGCAAAGAAAGATAGAGATGAGCGGGTAAGATGAAGAGCAGCAATCTACTCTGATCCCCCTCCTCAGCTCAAATGGGTATAAATAACCTGCCACAGTGTAGAAGGATAGTTTAGAGCTTTGAATTGGATATTAGCACCTTAAACACAGGTACAATACTCTGAAACAGCTCCTCAGCAGCGCGACATCGCTGGATTTTGTATGCACACCAGTTAACGGTGAGACCCCCTTTCGTTTTTTCTCATTTTAAAGTGGTCTGAACCTCACATGCTAACATAAGTTTGAGTGAGGGAAGGAAAAGGCAGAGGTGTTAGTGGTCAAAGATTCGCTTTTAATTCATATGTGCTCACTATCTTGTGCTGAACGCTACATGATAAAAATATGTATGCTGTGAGATTGAAAGCCAGCTCAGTAAACCTTTGAGCTGAAATTCTTCTTCGTGTGCTAACAAGATTAAGACCAGTTTGTAAGTTTTTTCTTAATTTTTTCCACGTCATTGTTAAAAAACAATTAATTTGTTTATAATGAATTACATAAAACACTACTTTATTAATTGGAAATAAGTGTTTAAGGAAAGGAAGCTTTTCAACATTGAAAACACATGTACGATTAATTTGATGCATGGTTTTCAACCAGTTGTAAACAACTCACCTGTAAAATAATTTTTACATTATTATATTTTGGCCATATTTTGAAATGATTACCCCAACTTTTTAATTGCTTTGCGATATGTGCATCAACAGATTTTAACACTAGAGAGGTAATCAAAACTGCTTCTTATATTTAATTTAAAAGACGACAGTGTTGTTCTTTGATTTATTGCTGGTTGTTTGAGTTTTAGGTAAAACATAATTTTACATTTTTTAAATCCTGTCACAAATTTAACATTTTTGAATGCCCTGTTGATCCACTCACAACCTTCTTGTATTTTTCTAACACTTTGTGACATTTCTACCTCCTTTGTAATGTTAAAAAAATGGCGGATGTAGAAAATTTTACATGGGGTGGCAAAGGCACAAGAGGTGTAGACAGGGTGGCATTAGTTGCACCTTTAACACCATCAGCATAAAATGCGTCATTTAAACTAGTCAGTTCATCCAATCGGCCTCCATCAAAATTAATATTCTATCCAATCAAGAGGGGTTTAAACCTTTCTACAATCTGATTAATAGGTAAAAAAAAAGGCATGTCTAGACCTATTCTTATGGTTTCTAAAATGCATGTTGTTTCTGCTCATGCTTGCACCATGTGGGGCTCAGCTGACACGAGGATACACCGTTTAGTTGGAAACTCTGAAAGAGTTACAGATTATTAAGCATGTTAATGGTTGAAAGACTCAAAATAGTGAGCTGTTCAAGCAGATATTTGATCAAAGCTTTTTTGTTGTCTTTTTCTTCTTCCAAGTCAGTACACATTGGGAGAGTTTAAAGGTCCCATATTATGCAAAATTCATTTTCTAAAGGTTTTCTAACAGTCTTATATGTCCCCATAGCCTGTGTATGAGGCCCAAGAATTAGAAAATTCTGTCACCTCTCTCACTTTCTTGCTTCACTTTTTAGCAAATGTTTGCTCAAACGGGTGAATCTCAGATCATTCCCAATATGGCATCACAATAGGAAAAAACATTCCCCCCAGCAGTGGATACTGTCATTGACTCGTCCCCCCGGCTAGCCAAGCTTACCCTTAAAATCACAGACTGGGTGCCAGAAAAAGCCAGATCCTTTCCCATCGAGGTGTGAGGAAAGGCACCACTCATGAACATTAAAAAGTTCAGACACAGAAACAGCCTGTTCTCACTAGAGCCACTTTTAGAATGGCTGAAATTAAGGACCAAGGCTGAATTTGGGATAAGACACTTTGAAAACAATGTTGTTGGACCTCTGATACCCAAATGAAATTGCTGAAAAAATGTTTAATATGGGACCTTTAAAGTGTTACAATTGTATTAAAAATTTTCATGTAAACACACAATTCATGTCATCCAGCGTCCATGTAAAGATGTCAGCTAGAATGTCTGAACAGACGGATTTCAGCTGGATAGAAGAAATATTGTCCATGAATACGCAGTTACTGCTCGTCCCCAGTGCAGTATGGGAAAATCCCCCTAATGGAGGAATCAAAACAAGATCTGCAAAATCACAAAAATAATTTACTTTATCATTATCAATTCAAGAAAACAAAGACAATATTCAGGCGGTTTTTTTACAAAAGATTCCTTAAATCATTCCAGAAATAGTCATCAAAATACAGGACGAATATCAGCTGTCTCTTTTAGGACAACTGAAGGTCTCACATCTCACAGTGAGGACGTCATCTAGTTTAATTAATCAGCCCTATGGCTGATATAGATCATAAAGAACCTTCACTGAAGCTTTAGCCCCTTGAAATGATGACTCTCCGAACTTTTTTCATATCTAAGTTCTTCATAAACTGCTCTCCTGTTCCCTAGAATCAAAACTAACTAACTAGGGAAATATGCTCCACCAAATCGCACTCAAGTGAGTCAGTATTAGCACATAAGTAATGGACGTATCAAACCTCGACCATCCGTCGCCTTCAGCAGACATTCTGTTCATTAAACATTTAATTTAGCTTCAACTTTGAGAGGTAGAGCATCACCTTTGGAAACTTACATCATGTGGTGAAAGTTGTGCGGCTCAGTTGCTCCACTCTGTCAGGTTGCAGACAAGCGTCTCCCACATGTCTGTTATGCAAGTTCATACTTCTTATGAACCAGTTCAAAGTTCAGTTCATTCAATTGAAAATAAATACTTCACATTCATAGTTCACCATTTTAATGCAAAATTCAGTTAATTTCAGTTGTTTTAAGTTAGGACTGAGAATGAAAGACTGAGTGTACCTGTTGCTGGGAAGTCAAACCCTTGAAGGCTGCAGGCAGTGTGATCTGGGTTGTTTGAGGCTGTTGGCAGGGGGTCTTGCCCTTTCCTAATGTTTATTTTTTGTTGTTGTTGTTTGTTTGTTTGTTTTTAATGGCAAGGACTTGCAGATATCCTCTCAAAGTGGATGGATGCTTCAACTCCATGTTTTTTTCAAATTAGAAGTCGATGAGGCTGATGTTCGTACTGGCATAAAAATGTTAAGACGACAACTGACTAATACAAAAGTGACATTGGTGTTAAAAAAAACAAAAAAATCACAATTTGCTTAAACAAATTTGAAATTTTCAGGGTTCGATTTGGTTTTTGTGGCAAAAGCTTCCTTCTCTGTTGCTAAACTCTTGGTAACTGATCTGACTCTTTAAATTTAGACCACTTTCATCACTGTCCTCTGCAAGACTGTGACCACACAGCCCCATTTGAAAAACAAATCCATTTAAAGAACATTTTGCAGAAATGGTAGCTTTACATCTTCTTGAGCACGATCCTCATTGAGCTTTTTTTCAAGCAGGTTTTCAAATTCTTTTTGACAAATTAAACACAACAACGTTAGATGGAGTGTGCTGGGTTAAGGGTTCATCACCAGGTCCTTTCCAGAGTTTTTCTGTAGCCACTGCTAAGTTTTCTCTGAGATTGATGGATACAGTGTGTTGTTTTGCGCTCAGTAAGATTACACTTGCTGTCTTTTCTTTCACTTCTTGAAGCTTTTCCTCACATCTTAATGGTGCAGAAAACTGCAGAGGTTTTCCTATGATCATGTCCAGACCTGTGCTTTTACACAACGCTGTTTATTGACAATTGTCTCTAATTCACTGGTTGGTTTTTATTCTGAAATACACCATGAACTATAAGAGTTTGTATAAAGTATATAATAATCTTTCCTTTATACAGTATATTTTTATTGAATTTAGTTACGTATGGGTAGACTCCAAGAATCACTTATAGAACTGAGATGTAGATAAGAAATGTACTGTATGCTTAAATGAACAATTCAAGCCAAGAGTGGAGGTAAATTCTTTATTCTCCTAAAAGGGAATATTACTTACGCTATTTTCCCCAATGGCAATTTATGACATTTGTGAATACAATATATTCAGATGGAAATAAGTCACAGAATACAGCTTGAACAATTCCTGCCTTTGGTATGGTTATTTTAACAAAGACTGGCAGGGCACACAGCAACACAACAACAGATGGTAGCGTGAGAAAACGGATAAATGCCAAAAGTAGAAGTTGAAGACGTCCTTACTAAAAAGCAGGCTGTCTATAATTAGTCCAAAAGAAACAGGTGCAAATGTGCAGCAGAGTAGTGAGCGGGCATGGTCTCAAGAGAGATTTCACTCAGGAACCCCGTCTTTTTTTTATGATCTCTTCATCTGTGTCTCCCTTAGAGATTATTGTTCTCTCTCTCTCTTCCTGCTGCTGCTTTTTTTGAATTCACAAAACTTAGCCTTCGCATCTCGTACTAGCATGCAGGTGTGCATGATCTCATACGTACATACACATTCTTGCTGGGTATGGGTTTGAGCATTTTTTATCTGATATGTAGTTTCACCAACGCACACAGGGCACATAAGCTCTATGAACATTTTCTTTTGATGATATTTGCATATAACTACAGGGCCAATAGACAAAGATAGCATTTCAACAAAGATAAAAAAAGAACTTTACATGTAAATGAGATACTTCATTTTAATATTTGAAGTAAAAAAACTGTGAAGTTGTACTTTGTTCCAAAGTGAGTCCTGTTTGTGTGACATCCTGAGTAACAGCTAATGTTGCACCCATTTACAGATGTCACATTTGGCACAAAGATTAATGTCTTGATGAAAATTCTTTCATGAGTTGGTAGGTGAAAGATTAAAGTGTGAAGTTCACATCATTGAGTGAAAAGACACAAGTGTAAGCTTATTGTGCACAAGAGCCAGTGTACATTTTTATGTATGATCACTCATAGCGGAGGCTGTCTGTGGTTTGTGTTTACTCATCTTGCACAGCTTCCCATAAAACTACCCACAAACCCATGCAAATGGAAGAAAAATTATCAAAAGATACTGTCAATCCTTCCAGGCTGAATTAAAAAAAAAAAAAAAAAAAAAAAAGTGTGACCCTCTGAGTTAGCTTTATGCAACAACAAAAACAAGGCTAAAACCTCACTAGCTTTTTGACTCTGAATTGAGGTGAGGCAAGCAATTATATAAAGTAGAGATGGTGGACAAAGCCTTCACAGAGGAAGTTGGGGGAGACACACAAAGCATTGTCAACTCAAAGAACAAGCTCTTTTGAAAATCAGAATGTTGACAACTCGTGGTTAAAAGTAGCCTGTATATAATGTGTGTATGACAAGCTTAAGTGATCCCATTCTGGTTACAACTGCAGCTTTGCAGCCACAAAAACCATCAGTAAAATGCAGCTATACAGCAACAAGAAAGGTTTTTATGCAGTTCCACACATATGTTTGAATTCACTGTAAAAAAGAGAAGAAA
This sequence comes from Rhadinocentrus ornatus, assembly GCA_037177495.1. Taxonomy (NCBI): domain Eukaryota; kingdom Metazoa; phylum Chordata; class Actinopteri; order Atheriniformes; family Melanotaeniidae; genus Rhadinocentrus; species Rhadinocentrus ornatus. Next base: position 22,121,571 of record JBAMHW010000016.1, on the reverse strand, counting down.
AAAAAATAGGGACAGGAAGCATCACTTTTAGGCCCTGTTTACACCACGATGCTGAGACAGTAAAACACAAAGGTCTTGCTGGTTTCTGGCCACGGTAACAGAATCTTATGTGGATAAAAAAAGAAAAGATTTGACAACAATACAATACGATTCCTGTCAGTGCAAAGTGGAACTAGAATCTTTTGGCAATGATGACGTCTTTCACGTCATCTTGCACTTAGGAACTCTTGGGAAAGCACTGCACAAGCAGTGGCACAAACATGACTCTGTGTCATGTTTATACTGCTGCTTCCTTTAAATTTGTATCATCTGTTGTAACCAAACCTGCTTCTGGTACAGTATTTATGCCGTCAGTGAAGATGCATTGGTTACATGTGCCAGATAATCAGTGCACCTCTGTACACATTGAGGGTTACTAAAAGATGCCTCTAAATAAGACCTGTGAGGACATGTTGGTGAAAGAACTTCAAGAATGGCGTTGTTGATGAGCTGGCATGCAACTTCCATCCTTCTGTTGATGTGTTGTGTTTTCTGGTCTTAAACTGGATTTATACTTGCGTATGGGCTCAGTTATGCTTGCGCAGTGTCTGCGTCAGGTTGGTTACGCCATCACTGTCGTAGGCTATGTGTAGGTCCACAGAGGCTCGACACGTCCCTCTCCCAACCTAACGTTCAGGCTGACTACATGAACACAGCAAACAAAAGTAATGTATTGTGTTCGGTCAGTATGTGACTATTTGTTTTCTGGATTTTTTTGAAATCTTTTCATTGAACAACTGCAGAACGATGTGTCTTTTCTTCTTTTCATTTGTTTGCGCTGTAAAATCTTCAACAGATGGATAATTTTGTCGTCTGCTCCAGGATCTCTCGAAGACACTGCATAATGCCAGCCACCATTGTTGTTCTGAAACAGCGAATACTTGCCAGAACTGAAGCGAGCCATCGAAGACACTGCCCTGTGGATTTACCAGCTGATACAGTGTTTGTGCCACCTGCAGATCCAGAAAAGAAACTGCAACATGACACTGTTAAGGCGGATTGATGCTCGTGCAGCGTCTGTTTCTGCATAACTGCCGCAGGCTCTGCATAGCTCCGCAGAGGCTCGACGCACACCTCTTCCAGACCTGACGTGCATCACTGATACGCAGACGGTTATGCGGAGGTTCTCCCTTGTGATTGGACAGTTTGGGATCACGTGTTGCCGGATATCTGGATCTTGTGGTTGAATTTGTGTGGTAATCACCATTTTTAAAAACAATAACAAGTGAATCAAGTTGATGAGAGGCTAATCAAATTATTTATACATTTTCTTCCACAAACTAATAAAGACATTTAACAATACTGGACGCCATTGTTGTTTTAAAACAGAAAATACCTACCGAACTAATGCTAATCATCAAAATAACTCCGACCTAGTGAGTTAACCGGCCGATACCACCCCTGCTGCCACTTTCAGATTAGGAGGAGACACTGCAACATGACACCAAAATGACGTGCACCCCCTACGCTCAAGTGCGAAAGCAAACTCACCATCGTCAGTTACGCCGTAGCCAGCTGCACGCCGACGCCACGCAAGCATAAATCCACCTTTACCGTACGCTGTAGTAAATACTCACATTTCATCTGTGTCAGCTTCGTGGACCCGATCTGAAGCAGATGCAGCTCTTAGATACACCTTATGGTGCCCCTGGACACACCATCAGTGATGTAACCTGGGATCACAGGGGGTTTGGGGTCTTTCAACAATCAGACCCCCTCCTCCAGGCGACCCACCCAGGGCTGATCAGGCCCCAGCTGTGTCCAGGTAGCGCTACCCTAATTGCCACGCCTCTCCCCTCCTGATCCACAACCACCTTGACGCAACTTCTGCTGCATTAGTGGCCAACTTAACAGCCCTTCGCTGACAGGCTCCTGTGATGCTAAGCATTTTGTAGGCCCTGCAGAGGGATTGGCCCACAAATCCTCTGCATCCCACTTCAATAGGTTGGCATCGTGCCCGCCAACCATTGTTCCGGCACTAAAAATTACCTGCTTGGTTGCTACTGAGGTGAGGACAATGTCTGGTCTTAATGTTGTCTTGGCAACCACTTCTGGGAACT
>JBAMHW010000016.1:22098897-22119372 GCA_037177495.1 Rhadinocentrus ornatus | reverse complement strand
ATTTTATGCGATGGGGTTCAGCTTTCCACAGCTCGGTCCACGTGACCTTGCGCTCCACAGCTTGCTCCCATCTCGTCTTGTCCAAGTATAGCTCCAGGTTGGTTACGGCGTCACCGCTGTATGCTCCGCCTGGGTCCGCGGAGGCTTGACGTGCACCTCTTCCAGACCCCGTGTGTACAAGAGGATTTATGCTTGCACGGTGTCTGCATGCAGCCAGCTACGGCGTAGCTGACGCTGGTGAGTTTGTTTTTGCACTCGAGCGTAGGGAGTGCGCGTCGTTTTGGTGTCTGTTGCAGTTTCTCTTCCTAATCTGAAGGTGGCAGCAGGGGTGGTATCGGCCGGTTAACTCACCAGGTTGGAGTTATTTTGATGATTAACTTCAGTTCCGTAGGTATTTTCTGTTTCAAAACAACAATGGCGTCCAGTATTGTTAAATGTTTTTATTAGTTTGTGGAAGAAAATGAATAAATAATTTGATCAGCCTCTCATCAACTTGATCCACTGGTTATTGTTTTTAGAAATGGTGGTTACCACACAAATTCAACCTCAAGATCCAGATATCCGGCAACACGTGATCCCAAATTTACTAATTACAAGGGAGTACTTCCACGTCAACTGTCTGCGTAGCAGGGGTGCTCGTCAGGTCTGGAAGAGGTGGGCGTTGAGCCTCGGCGGAGCTATGCAGAGCCTACGGCGGTGACGTGGACGCAGACGACGCGCAAGCATAAATCCGCCTTACCTCTGCTTGCAGCACGGTTACGCAGAAATACTACCTAGTGATTGGTCGGTTTGTGATTATGCGTTACCAGATTTCTGGAGTTTCTTGCTGAATTTGTGTGGTTTGTGTGCAACACGACTCCATAACCCTACACTGTTGTGCAAGAGCACATTTTATCAGCTGTGCCAGGCCTACCATAAGCAGACGCTGTACACGTATAAATCCAGGTTTATGGGCTCAACACAGGCTACCAACAACAGAGACAGGCGAAACTCATCGCCACCCAAACCGAACACACAGGACGCGACAAACAACAGCGACTGTAGTCCCATCAATTTTCTCCAAGAAATTTGATTAGTTATGATATTGGAGGGAATTTTGACATTTTTCAAACAGTCGGTGACAGACAAGGCATGACGGATGAATAGTCAGAAGATTTTGCTTAAATTGACAGAAATCTTGCTGTTGACTCTGTTGTACAAAAAAGAAAGACAACCCTGGGTTCATTCTATTTTACAAACAAGGAAACAGCATGGTGAATATCATCATTTGATGGCGAACCTCAAGGCTGATCCAGATAAATCCAGAACCTACGTTCTGAAAATTCCCCCTATTGCCACATGGCTGCCTTTTTATTTACATCGCTATAATCTTTGCATGAATTATTGTTAAGTAAGTATGTAGGTCAGACACAGCAAAAAATGATCTGTTCCATCATGTTGAAAGTGTTTGCAGACTGCACTGTTTAGCTTGCTCTCAGCTCATCAGTCAATGAAACCCTCACTGACTGATTGCGACAGTGACAAAAATGGAACATTTTTTTATTTTCTTGTGTTGCGTCACAAACCCCGTGTGCACGTCTACGTGAACGAGAGCAAAATTTCCCATGCGTGAATGTCACCTGTTGCTTAGCTGGAGGAGGGCAGCAATTTTCGCCTCGTCATGCAGGTTCCATATGAAATATATGGAGAAGGAGCAACGTCACCTCAAGTGTGTCAAACCCATTAGGATGTGGTGCACAACTGGGTGTGTTGCTACAACCAAGTTTCACTTCCCAGTACTAACCGGACATGCGCACTAAACTGTTTCTGGTTCTGTCTGCATTTTCTCCTGCATAGTTTTCATTCAGCTGTTGTGTAAATGCAATTTTTTTTTTAATTTTGCACTTTGCGTGGAAATGTCGTCTAAACAGGGTCTACGTTCATGTTATCCTTGGCTTTCTATTCAATTGATTTGGAAAATGCTTTTAAGTAAGATTTCCTGTAGAAACTATCCAAACCCACCTGCTTGCCAGCCAGCGAAGTAACACAACAACCTGAAAGTATCAGTAGTCTTCAAAATGAAACTGGAAAATAATTATACAAATAAATTAAGCACATCTGTTCACACTCTTTGTGTGTGTATGAGAGAGAGAAAGAAAGGGAGAGAGATAACTCACGGTTTTCCATCCCATCCTCTCATGTGGTCAAGACATGTAGGAGGTGAGATTGAGTAGTATGTTTTTATACAGGTAGTAGAGTTTATTTACACTGAATGCTTTGTGGCAACCTCTGCAGGTTTTTGGAACTCTCCAACTTTGTGTTCAATTTGCACAAGAGTGCTGGTTTACAGGGTTAGCACAGATAATAGAGGAGATAATTACTTTACTTACTGGCGTAAACTACCATTGACTTTAAAAAACAGAACACCTATTTAGTAAACTTTCAAAGAAATTTTACAGCAATAAACATATTCACATGAAAATGACTGATTTATGACTTTCTGTCTTCTTTTTTTCATAGTTTGCAGGATTGGTCTTCAGATTGCCTCAGACTAATTATCAGTGCAACCAGAAATTCTTCAGCTAAAGCAAACCAACACACAGCCACGTGAGTTACTCTTCAATGAAAAGATATACCCATGTTACTGAACTTCCATTATAAGCATTGGTAGATTCAAAATATTGACAAACACTTATTGCCAGATTATGTTACTTGATTATCTGTCATTTTCTCCTCAATCAAGTCCTATCTTTTCAGATTTATGATTTAACTTTTTTTTTTTCCATTCAGCATGGAGTCCCTGTCATTACCTTTGTATAGCGACCAAGACTGCACAATTTTACATGGGGAAAATGATCTGATACAAAAAGGATCTCGACGCAAAAGGGAGTTTATACCTGAAGAGAGGAAGGATGCCCACTATTGGGAGAAACGTCGTAAAAACAATGAGGCAGCCAAACGGTCACGGGAGAAGAGAAGGATAAATGATTATGTGCTTGAAACTCATCTCACGGCTCTGAAAGAAGAAAATACCAGGCTTAGCACTGAATTAATGGCCATAAAGCTTCGCTTTGGCCTTGCCCACCCAGCAGCCTATACAGGTCACCAAAGCAACCAACTGCAACATCATCCCCACAGTAGAACCCAAACTTTGACAACCACCAGCACCAACCACCAGTACTTACCGAGGAACCACTACTGGGGTGGCAGAGACTCTGCCATCATACCCAGCGACCAATCTACTCAGCCATATCTAATTCCTGCATATGCCTTCCATTCCACGAGAGGTTACTCATACCTAAATACATCTTCCACAATTGGGTCTGGCGTCTTTACTCCACTTGTCCTTTCTCAAAATTTCCTGCCAACCTATTCAGTGCATCCTGGTGATCCCCTTCTGAAGCCCATTCCCACTAGATCAGCTTCAGATGAAGAAGAGGAGCAGCAGGTACCAGGGATACTGTCCTGCTCTGCTCCATCTCACAAAGTCACAAAGAGAGAAGGCAAAAATCGCTCTTCACAAAAACAATATATGTCTGACTGACTAATAGACGGGTAAATTTACTCTACAGTTGTTCGACTTAAAGGCCAAAAAAACAAATTTCTTTCATTTCAGTTTCAATTCTGACTAATTTTTCTAAGAATCAGCGCTCTATTTCTGTGAATTTATATGTGCACAGTGTTTAAAAGAAAACACTGATGAATAGCACAGAGCAGAGAAACCACAGTTATCCTTTTTTTTAAAATAAAGACTCAAAGTGTAAGAGGTTTACCTGCAGTCGTTAGCTAGTTGTTATCTTAACTAGCTTAATGTAAAATCAAGTATTTTTGTCCTTTTTTCTACAATCAGGGGTTTGACAAAATTATCTTTAGGCTATATTCCTGCTTGAAACAGCTTAGAAAATGTTCATTATGATGATTTATTGCTTTGGGGTGTTGTTGTTTGTTTGCTTATTTGTTTGTTTGTTTGTTTGCTTTGTTGGTCCATTCAGTGACCAAAGCGTGTTTGAATCTTTTCACATTAAAATAATCCTGATGATAATGTTGTGCTGAATTAGTTTTTTTTAAGAATAAAACTGTTGAATACGAGTATTGACTAAAAAATTTTTTTAACAAAGCTGTTCTCCTTTTAGTTTTTTCCAAGAACCTAATATCAAAAAAATCATTCTTTTCGGCTGAGGAAATAACATTTAGAAGCCACAATGTGGCTGGATAGCTTAGTTGGTGGAGCATCCATCTCCCATGTGAGAGGCCAGCGTTCGAGTCCCCAGGGGACAAATAATAACATCTTCCAGTTGGGTCCCTAGGCAAGACCCTTAACGCTACTGCCTAACCACTGTAAGTCACTTTGGATAAAAGCGTCTGATAAATGACTGTAAGGTAATGCACAATCATAATGCACTCTTGAGAAGACCAAGGATTGGATGTTTAAAAGAGGCTTTAGGGCTTAAAAATAATATTAGTCTAACCTCACAGAGACCACAAGAAAAACTGGTACAGTAGCTGTAAAATCTTCTCTAATTGGCCTCAATTGTTTCTGTCTGTATAATTTTTAGTCATAGCAGCAGGTTTCTGGCTCACAGCCTAACAGTGCTGAGAAAAGTATCATTGCTGGCCCGAGCAGCGAGTCCCGCTGGCTCATCTACAACGAAAGAGTCAGTGCCAACAAGAAGACAGCAGCTGACCACTGACTACATGTCTGTGTAACATCACACTATTTTTGTTAATGTACTGAAATTCAAGTGGTTCCAGTTGCATAAATATAACTTATGAGGCAGTTAACAGCAAGTGCTTGAGAGCCCATTAATGGATCTAAGCTAAACTGTACTCAGGATTATCCTGAGAAGCTATTTAAATTTTATGTGAAGTTGGTAAAAAGTTACAGCTTTATTTAATTAGACAAAAATCAACATTTGAAACAATTCAAAATATCTGACAACTACCTCTAAGTTATCTTAGGTAATGAATTATTTATTTGCATCTCAACAAGACTTCGAGTCTTTAGATGAACTTTCCTTAAAGCAACTCTTCATTTTTAAGTGTGTTGGCTTAAAAATATTTGCATCTGACTCATTGTGAGGTACACCAGTTTTTGATATTCACCCAGGCCTGAAACTGCCCTGGAGGACCCAGGACCCAGGAGGTGAGATATTAGTTTCAACTTTGGTTTTCGTACCAGGCTTAAAGTTTCTAACCAGGAAATAAAGTCACAAAAAAAGAAGAAGAAGAAGAAAAAAAAAAAGAGCACCATAGGTTTGAAGCACAATGGAGTGAAGAGACCAAGGCAATGGGGGAAAAACAAATAACAAGATAAAAAGAATAAATTAGATCAGATTTTGGAGATCTCAAGAAGATGACAGAAAAACATTTTGTTGCAGTTGGTATGGCTTGTGCTGATATGTGGGTTTATTATCATCAAAACAACAAGATTATGATTGTGTATTTTGGTGTCATTGGCTTAAATAAGAATGAATTGAAACTATAATTCCTATATAAAGCTTTAGAAACATGCTTGTGTACAAATATTTTACTGCTCTGTATCATAGCTAAAAATAACACATTCCAACTGCAGCGTGTGCATCCCTGTTTACTTATTTATCAAAGATTAAAACTGAAGTTGTTACTTTCATCACTGATAAAACCTTGGTTATTCACATCCGTATCATTTCAGACAAACTCATAAATAAGTTCCTCTCATGTCAAAAGCAAATTTCACACCAAAGCCTTGAAAGTTGCAAACCTTCCAAAAGTTATCTGGTAGGGTTCAACATCACAAGTTACAATGCAAAATGAAGAATATTTTTAAAGATTTTTCTCATTTGCCGCATTTTTCAAATCTCAATGAGGAAGAACCTCATTGAGATTAAAAGCTCTTTTTCAAAAGTGTACTGACCAAGACAGCAGAAGGACTAGTGTAAAAAACTAGGAACTAGCAAAGTTTTTTTTATTGTCATAGATATTATACTACAACATTAGCAGTCTAATTAATATTTGGCCCTGTACTAACATCTTGTTGCTCCATATTTTTTGTGGTTGTGGGAGATTTTGCTAGCATCTTCATTATGTCAACTACCTCACATGGTTGTCCATGGGGGTTGATTTTACGACTGTGTTGTTTCATCTTACAACTGTAGGAGGAACTAAGGAGAGAAATGGCCAAACTTTCTCGTGTGGCTTTAAATTTGACTCCTGTGACCTTTCTGTTTTAAGACAGAACTTAAAACACATTTATGATGTAATGTGAACACATATAACTTTTAATTCTCATTATTGAATTCCAATTAATTTCACTCTGTATTTAATTTGGCTTGCATAAAGAATATACTTAACGTTACTATTACCTTGGTAAGACAGGCAGGTTTGCTAGTTTGCAACAACTGCAACAGCATCGTAAATTAACAAATGTGATTAAGATGAACTGAAATATGCTTAGATGTGTGATGGGTACAAATTGGGAGCAGCCCCTCTGGTCTTTAAACATTTGAAAAAAAAAATTATAACAAGAAGGGATTTAACACTTAACCGGCTCGAAAAATATCGTGGTTGCAGTGGATGAAATTTTTTTTTATTAAATGAAAATAAAATAGAAATATGGTCACTTTTGGCAGTTCTGTTTTTCCAGGTACTGACAGTGTTCTGGGCCCTTTATCTTCTTATTCAGTGGCTCCCAAACTTTTTCTGCACGGCCCTCTTTTCATTAAGAAAAATAATGTCAAGTATTTATATATTAGATTGGAAAGCACTTTGAGTAGCATGAGTTGTGGGAAATATGCTATATAAATACATTCAACTTTGACCTTGATCATGACACAAAGTGCTGGTCCATCACTGATACACTCTGCAGCTGCAAAGTCTTCTAAGTATTTCTGAAGCTGACATGACTCAGCATTGTACTGGAAGTCTGAAGAGTACAGAGTTAAGAGAAAAAGATACAATCACCTGTGGATATCTGGCTCTGCTGAACACCTTGTCAGATACATTTCACCTCAGTCTCATAAACTGTGGTCTGTTTGTCAATATACCAAGCCAATTTGGAGACATTGATATAATTTTGCAAATACTTTATTAATCCCCAGCTGGAAAATTCTTTCTCTGCATTTAATCCATCCTAGTTGCTAGGGGAGCAGTTGGGGGGTTGAGGGCCTTGCTCAGGGGCCCATAGTGGTTCATCACAGTTGCTAGCCTGGGGATTTGAACCCAGCTTTTGCAGACCCAAGCCCACCTATGTAACCACTAGGCTACCACCCCCAAAGGCTGAATAGGATTAAAAACACGTGAGAAACCAGAGGACATGTTTGCGAACATATGCTATCCCAAATAAGCTACTCAGTGTGTGATAACCCTGGTAAGCCTAGCGTAGTGGTTCCGAACCTTTATTTCTCCAGAACCCACTTCATGCATTTACTAAAATGCTCCACCCTGTGCTGAAACCATGCTTGGTTTTAGGCTTTCAAAAGTTAAATGAACAACATACAGCTCTACTTTTAGTCATTAAAATAGGGACAATTTTTGGTCATTAATCACAATGGCTCTAATGTTTAAAGCCTCAGGGACGGGGGGACCCCCCACAGGTTGGCAACCACTGGCGGGAGGTCCAGAATTTACTTGTTTTGAAGTAAGTCTTGATTGTCGATTTTGTCAGGAAACACTAGCGCCCTTTTCAGCTGCATTTAAATCTTAGTGTAGATACCATTTTTGTTTAAATTTTACAGTACATCACTGAGGAAAGCACATCTGTGTTGCAAAGTTTGACGTACTGAGCATAGTTTTCTGCTCCTTTATGCCACCACAAGCTGTTGTTTTTTCCCATAGTTGCACTTTTTGTTCTGGATTTTTTTTCTACATACATATTTAACCTAATCCTCTGCAACCTTTCCATCAACAACACGCTAATGTGATACAATGCACTGCTTATCAGCCTTCTTGGCTGAAATTGCTCACAAAGTAAGAAATCAGAACTAATATTCAGAATGTGGGTTTAAACTGCAAATAAAAGTGATGCATTGAATGAAACTCAAGTCAAAATGAGACTTAGCCAGACCTGATCTACAGGGTTATCAGGCTTTATATGGTGTAACACTCAAATTAATAATGTTTACTGAGCTTTAGGGGTTGAATATTAAGAATGATGCATCAACACAACTTTTCACACCACTTAGACTAATTATCTTTGCCTAAATGATTGCATTTTCATAGGAATTAAGCATCTCACCTTACTTGCAATCACATAAAAGGAAGTCAAACACTGCAGATGAGTTGTTTGCTTCACAGCTGCCAACCACAACAATCCAATTTAGGCCACTGCATTTCAACACCATGGTAACACAAAATGTGTGATTACTACCCACACAGACATGCACACCTGTACGTGCACACACACAGGGTTATATTACCTCAGTCACCCAATCAATGTTCCCAGCATAGAGCAGAAAATAACTTTGGTGAAGCAGAAGTTGAGCATCTCTGTGTCAGAGTGCACTAGAGCATAATTCCCTCTCTTAACCAGTTAAGAGAGGCACTTGAGAAGGTTGCAGCACATTATAAATTTTCCATTAATTAGCTTGTCCGAGTTAATTATTCAATAAAGGGACACCATTTGTGACAGATTTAGCTGATCAATGACATAATTTCACATAGAGATGTTGTTGACCGCTTTCCTGGTGACACATCTTTCCGTAGCACGAACAAAATGTTGTTGGCTAAGTGTAAATTCCTCTTCACTCAGAGATCCCCTCCTCTGCAGTGGTAACCACAGTCAACACATACCAAAGAGGGAGGGAGTTTCAGATACTTTGAAGATACCAGGAAAAAAAAAAAAGTTAAATTTTTAACAGAAAAAAAGACAGTTGTGTCACAGTTTAGTTGTATTTTCATGGTAGAAATGGTAAAATAAACATTATGTAACAGTCAAATGTGTATTGTGCGCTGTTGTGCCACTTCAACAAATAAACAGCATGATTACAAAACTGTTTTCATCTGAAACTCAACTATGTTACCCCTCACACAGCCCATGCACTGCCGGTATAACCAGAAAAGTTGAATCATTGCAGATTGTGACAGGATTATCTGTGGGCAATTTAATTCTGGTTAACTGACTAAAAATATTTGTCAAGTCTTCCACTAAAATCTTGTTGAAGCCTCTATTTTTTTCAGATAGTTCCCCTGCTTTCAGAATGAAGGTGCCAAACAATAAGCCACTGTCTTTGCTATGGAAAAACAATGGTGACATAGAGGTGACACTTGAGAATCACAACAGATAATAGTAAAATTATGAATCTTTTTATAAAAGTGTTGAGGTGTTGGATCATTGCAGCAAGAAAGCAAAGATGTACACAAAACATCAGAAAGTCAAACTTATGTTAGAGCTTTTAAAGGTGCAAAAACCCTTCACACACTCTGCGCAAGTGTGATTGGTGTAACTATATTATCAAATGAGTCAGTCTTTATGATATTTTTGAGGTGGGAAGGGTGTGTGTGTATGTGTTAAAGTTGGACCCCACAATGAAGAGGTTCAGTTTCAGTTTTATACACGATTTCCCTTTCTTTCTTCAGCTGTCTTGATAGAAAAGGGCCATCTTCCACTCAGTATCAAGTCTGTAAGATGGTCTGAGTTTATCTTTTGATGTAATTGTGTCTCCCAATGTATATGGATCCTGTTCAGTCACTCTAATTTCCTCCAAAAATCACAAAACATGCATGTTAGGGTAATTGTTTACTTTAAATTGACTCCCACGGTGAATAAAAAAAACTCACTGGGATATTGTGAACAGGTATCATTCCAGAAAATTAAGTTATGTGACTACAAACCTGCTGGTGAATCACAGCCTTCAGGGCCTTTTGGTGAGACCATTTTCCCCTGATATCAGGGACAATTCCAATGAAAATATGTATAATCACATCCCAGCTACAGAAATTAGGGGGTGCGCATTAAAACAAAACAATAAGGAATTAATGAAAACGATGAAAAAAACATGAGCTGCAAAAGGTTTTATAGCAGAAGAAGGTACATGACTCTTTCAGTTACAGATGGAACATTGTCTTGGCTCTTTATGGACCCCACAGCATCTGTACATCCTCCTCACAGCAACTGAAGCTATGGTTAATGCTAAATGTAAGTTATTTGTTAGTTTTTATTAATATCCTGCGGTAAATAACACTGCAGTCAGCAGTGAATTGCAGATAGCCTAGTTTAGTAAATAAATCTGATTAATTTCATTACTCCTATCCCTGAATTTAGAAAGGGAAATGTTTAAGTAATGTTAAAACCATTTAAAACAGGTGCAAAGTCGTAGCAAAGTCTGCCTGTGATCTGTTTATAAAAATGTTATGTATAATATACAGCAACAACATTATGTAAACAACTGAGTTTTTACACAGGTAGAGCCATTTATATATAAAAATACTGCGAGTCCTCCTGATTGCCTCTTCACCCAGTGGCACTGCCATTTAACTTCAGTTGCCCATAGGTCACAAACCAACGCTGCTTCTAGTGGGGGCCTTCTGCTTTTTTAGCCACCACTGCTTTACATATTTGTAAGTGGGAGTGAAGTGAATGTTACTCATCTGGTTGAAATGTGCAAATGCTGCTACATGTCACTAAATCTTCCAAACTTGACCTTTTAAAATAATCAGTGTACTTACAACTGTTGATCTCGCAGATTACTCCTCAGCAGATGGAAGTAAAAACAATTTTCATGATTTAAAATCTAAAGATCAAATTACCAAAGTCATTCTTCTTTAAGGTTTGGTGGGTTTCAGGACAATAAAGTTGTATGCTGTATGTATTGGTTGCTGATATCTTTGAGGTATCGATAATCTCATTCCAGGAACTATAATAGGGCCTAATTTAGCTTAATAATTTACGTGGGCTTAATATTTAATATCTAGAAAGCCAAATATAAACAAACAACACACTGAAGTGTGAAGGCTGTTGCTCACATGGTTTCTTTTTATTTTTTTGTAACTTTTGATGAATGCATAGAAATATAACCATAGTAACCCTCCTCATATAGTATATCATGCTTGTATAAGGTCACATGATTCTTTGCAGTGGACATGTTTAGTTTAGACAGCACATCCGTCCTTCTAATTTAATTCATTGTTAGATTTTTAATACTACACTCCTATGTGGAGATATGTAAAAATGAAAACAAAATTTGGTGTTACAGTGGGAGTGGGGGTGGGCAGATCCCAGGTCTTTTGCAGATGCAATGACCAATCTACTTCTTAGATTGACACCATAAATACTAGACCAGATAATTACCAAAACCATGGAAGAGGGGATATTACTTTATCACAGCAGGTAATACAACGTGCTTTCAAAACTGTGTTCTACTTTTTTTTCTTCTTTTTTTAAAATATAAAACCATATAATACAAAATAGTGTTACACAATTTGCAGACACAGTGCTTCCAGTAGATTCAAGATGAATTTAGCAGATGACAGAAGAAATGAATGAAAATACATATTTGAAATACAAAGAGGAAAATTTGCTGATGTTAAATCAGTCCAGGAACATAATCACAGTTCGTTGTTGATGACTTTGTTAGTGAAATCTGTTGTTTTGTGTGTGAATATGTATATCAGTGGAGACGAAATGAGGCAACAGAAGAAATTTATGTTTTATGTACCAGGAAGATTAAATATTTATTTCCTATTATACTAGATTCAAGATAACTATCTTTGTATTTTACATTTCTCCTTTTCTTTTAGTAAATAGTTTGTATAGTTTAGTGCTTCAGGTTGGGGAGGTCAAAATACTTTTAAACTCTGAGAATTGTCAAAAATCCAGCACCGTTTTTATCCAACAGATGGCAGTAGAACAACATTGATGGAAATGCAGTGGTTTAAGTCAGTGGATCCCAACCTGGGGTCCGGGACCCCCCAAAGGGGTCCCTCAAAGAGCACAGGGGGTCCCTGAGACTTTGAACATTAGAACCATTGTGATTAATGTCCACATATTGTCCCTATTTTAATGACTAAAAGAATGGCTGTATGTTGTTCATTTAACTTTGGCCTTATCAAAGGACAGGACTCAACCAGAATATATTATTTATGGTGGGAATCTCACTTTTGAAAGCCTAAAACCAGCATGGTTTCAGTACAGGGTGGAGCAGGGGGTCCATGGCATATGCATGAAGGGGGTCCCCAAGGAAAATAGGTTGGGAACAACTAGTTAAAGCCAAACAACAGATTTTAATTGATGTTATATGAGTCTTAAAAATGACTTTTTACAACACATTGTTGAATACTGAAATCCCCTTTAGAATCACTTCTGCTTAGACTGAAACACTAATAACACCTATTTTAAGACTAATGCTATTCATAGTTAGCTGTTTCCGCCTTCTGAGTGCATCTAAACTCTTTCTCCTCCTCCTCCACCTTTCTTGCTCAGTTTCATAATGACCTCTGTGGAAGGTCTTTAATAAATTTGCATTTCCCCAGCACGTCTCTGTTGAGGTTCTGATGAAACCCCACTGATGTCCTTCACCCGCTGCAAAGCCAAGCCTCCCCACTGACACTTACACAGCCAAAAATAGTCAAATGGACTGAAATCTGCTGTACAGTACATGTCCTTCATGACTTGTTGTGCAGTCTTGGAGAGAGAGTACACATATTTCATAGCTATAATGTTGACAATGATATAAGTGACATCATTAAAATTCTGTTTATAACTAAACTGAATATTACTGATGTTAAACAAAACAGACTTTTAAGCAATGTAATTACAGTAGATCAGTAAAACCCTATTATCACTCAACAGTACTATAAACAACAACAAGGATTTCATGGTCAGTAATTACAAAATATATAATACATCTCATACATTTTAGAACCTATCTATACAACATTTGGGATAAATACACCCTTACAGCTTTTGAATTTACAAATCATTATTAAAGTAAGCAAAGTCTGTACATGCATTCATTTATAGAGATTTTTCTGTTAAAGAGGGTAGGACAACAATAGTGGAAAATTAAACTAGAAAATGTGTGTCTGCGATTTGTCACCGCACAGCTTAGCAACTGGGTCCCCTTCAGCTTAATATGTAAACTTATTATGGATGCTTTAAACACATCTAAGCTAATTTTAGTGCTTTCCAATGAGGAGTAACTTCTCTCTCAATCACACAATTGGACAGACAGTGATCTTACATAGTGCTTTATAGTCAAATTGGCAGTGTTGCAGACTGAGGTCTCCAGATGCAATCTATTGTTGGGACCCCCAATCAGTAAAATATCTCCATAAGAAGAACTGTGGTGACTGTAAAGGAATCTAAATATGCAGTAAATAGCTGGAACTATCCAAATATATATTGGCAAGTCCTTGGCAATCTGAGCACCACCCAGTAATTATGTATTTATCAGTAATACCATAGAGAACTGGAATCACCTCATATGGAGCTGAGAGGTGACATCTTCTGAAGATGAGGAGAACAGAGCTCCTCCAGGAAGAAAGATGAAGTTGGCATGAGCTTTGTGGAGATTTTACAGACTGATGGGATTCTGGGTACTTTTGTTCCTTGGTCTTTTAACAGTCTTTTTTAAGATTTTGATACACTTCTAAGAACAATTATGTGAACACACAACAAAATAGCAGTAAAAATACTGGATATCAAAGCGTCACACATTGTGGTTTTTTTTGTTTGTTTGTTTGTTTTTTTGCATGCATGCAGTAGTTGTTCCAATAACAAAATCTTGCCTCAATAAAATGTCCTTTAAATGATGAAATAAGAAGATTTCCTGAAATACAGGTTCATTTAAATGTCTGCTGTGTTCCTTTTTTTCTCAGTCTTAGTATGTGACTGCTTCTAAACAGTATTATGGAAAGAATACTAAAAAGAAGATGTGGTCTGAACAATCAAATCATTTTCATGTTGAACTTGCGTGCTCCACCCTGTCCTCCACTGGCTGCAGGTCCATCCACTTTTCTGAAAGAATATTCTACTGAGAAATTGTTCTTGTGCTGTCCTCTCCCTCGACTCCACACAAACAGAAGAATGAAACAGAACAGAACCACTCCCAGAAACATGATACAGCCCATAGCTGTTGATATGAGGATGGTCTTGAGGTCAAGGGTGAACTTCAGGAAGACTCTGGTATCATTCAAATTTGTGTCATTAAGGTCCCCAGCATAATAGGTTCGGTTGGCCATGAGGGCTATATCTAATGGGAGCCCACTTACTGTAAGTGTGGCAAAATAGGTATCATTTCCACCAGCATTGCTAGCGATGCAAATGTAAGTTCCACTGTCTGTTACCTGGGCATACCGTATTTCTAGTGTGCCCTCTGGCAACACAGTTAGTCGGCCGCTACTCTTTGTGGTTATGCGGCGGCGCTGAGGAGAAATCCAGAATATCATGGGAGTCGGCTCGCCTTCTGCTTTGCAAATGAAAGTCACTACCTGCCCTTCACGGGCTGATACCTGCTGCAGTTTCCTGTTGCGAATTTTGGGCTTCTGACAGGTAAAATGGTCAAAGAGAGCTGAGTCAGAGAAAGCATTGAGAGCCCGTCCTTGCACCTCAACAGGTGTCATACATACAGGAGAGGCACCATCAAAATTTAAGGTCTTCCTGCGCTGAAGGATCCAGAGCAAGCGGCAGTCACAGGCCAGAGGGTTTCCGTCCAAACGCAGTGTCTCCAGGGTGTTAACAGACTGAAAGGCTCCGTCTTCCAGGGTCACCAGGTTGTTAGTGGAAAAGTTAAGAAGGCGGATTTGCCGGAGACCACCTAGTGCATAAGGCTGCACTACTGCCAGGTTAGTATGGACTAGATGAAGCTCTTTCAGCCTGACAAGATCCCGGAGAGCCCAGGATTCCAGCACAGAGATTGGGTTGTAGGAGAGGTTGAGGTTGGTGAGGTGAGCCAGACTGCGAAGGGCAGAGGTGGGCACAGAAGTGATATTAGTGTGAGTGATAGACAGCCAAGACAAGTTAAGACCCTGCAGGCTGTGAGGGGAAATGTATTCCAGAAAGGGCCAGTGGTCAATCTCTAAGCCTCTTAGGTTTCCCAGCTTTCGGAAGTTTTGGTCCTCTAAGGCAGTGATACTGAGGTAGCGAAGCTGTAGAGTCACTAGGTTATGCAGGTAAGACAAAGATTGGCTGGAGATCGAAGTCAAGTTGCACTTCTCAATTGTCAGCTCCCTCAGTCCTACCAGACCCAGAAAGGCCTTGTTAGATATGTAAACCAGATCATTGTCTCCAACATCCAGATTCTTCAAGCTTTTCAAGTCTTGAAAAGTGAAATCCAGAAGAATTACAATCTTATTTCCGCTAAGGTCCAATGAAGTTAAATTGGAGAGACGTGAAAAAGCCCCCATGGGAACAAGTTTCAACTGGTTAGCCTTCAGTGAAAGTGACTGCAAGTTTTGGAGACTAGAGAAAGAATTCGGTTCCAGGACACTTATCATGTTATCACTCAGATCCAGCTTCTCAAGGCGTACATATGGAAGCAGGTCCCCATGTTCTACCCAGCGCAGTTTGTTACCACTAAGATCCAGGATCTTGGTGTCCGATGGAATTCCTTCTGGCAGTGTTGACAGACGTTTACCGAAGCAGGACACTGTCTTCAGCTTGGCAATGCAATCACAACGCTGGGGGCATCCTTGGCTTTGGGTGGATGACACTGTGATCATCAGCAGCAAGAACAGGAAAGGCAGGAGCCAGCCTGAATTCTGGTTGAAGCTGACCCCCATGGCCTTTTTTCTGCCTCTTCCTCTGTCTCCTGTCTGGTGTTAAATCACTGGGCCAGACACCTGAGAGAAGAGTAAGAGGGACAGAGAGAAAGGGTTGAAAATTAAATAGGTGGGGGAGAAGGAACAGAAAGAAAAGAGGGGCAGACAAAAAGAAGGACGGCAAGACAAATTAATTAAACTCAATTTCACTTAAACAGTGGTAATCAAACACTGTGAATGGGCAAAATAACAATTTCAAACTCTAATAGATCCGACAAACAGTGAAATTAAAGCTAGAGCTCAAAAATAATCCTCAAAGGACTGGGTGTGTACAGATGAAATGGTTTGGTTTATAGTGGTGGACTATGCCTCACAGCAAGATGTCATGCATTAAAAATCAAATGCCATTACACACCAATTCTAATAGCTATGGACTGACATCCCTAACAGCTATGAGTCCATTTTTTATCTAGTGGAAACTGCTCTTTTGCTGCTCTCCCTCTAGCTCATGTATTGTAAATAAAACCAGAAAATCTGAGAGCCAGTTGCATTTATGGGACCACATGTAGGACAACTTAAAATACATGGAAAACTAAAACAATTGTGGGGTTTTATACAGCAAATAGCCCTGAACATGAACTGACCCATTTATATACAGTATTGTGAAGTAGAGAATACAAACAAATACACTTTTATTTCCACAGTGCCCTGTGGGAAAGAATACTAGCAGTACCAGTCAAATGTTTTGACACATTTCTTTCATTAAAACCAATGTGGAAGGGTGTCCAAACTTTTGACTGGTAGTGTAGTGTAGTGAACAGTCTAAAAAAACACGTCAGAGTGATGCTCAACAATCAAGAAACATACAGCACAGAACACCCAGCCACTATCACATTATTGCAAGGTCACAAGCACAAAAATTTAGTCCATTGCGTCATATAAATGAGTCTCTGAGGCATAAGGCTTATCATGAGAGGGCATGCCTAGCCTGACCTGCCAGTGGGTTTCATATGACACACATGGGCATACACACAAATGCACAATTCCTCTCTCCCATAATCTCCTCATAAACCTATAATCAAAAGCTCCCTAATAGGATGGAAAGGAACAACCAGAAACATATTATAACTGATTAACTGAATGGTGACAGTGTTTAAACATAATGAAAATCACATCTTTCTTCTCTCACATAAGGCTCATGAATGCATATATTCAGAAAAAAAACTCTGCAAATAGAATCACATTAGAGCTACAAGTCACCACTTACAATTAGCCTCAAAGACATCCTTGATTACTACTAATATATGACTCAATACAGCACAAAAGGCAAAGTACCAAATCATCACAACCAAATTTATCTTATGACAGTTTTTTGTATTTGGTGTTAAAGGCTTTAAAGTTTCACTCTCACGCTATACTATTACAAACGATTTAATAACTCACCTGTACAGATATTGTCATTTAAATTATACCCTGTCTCTGAGATGAATATTTTCATGAGCTAAACGGCCAGTGAATAAAATCATCTAAAAATGTCTTAGAGGTTTCCATACACAAACAGACACATGCACACATCATCATAGCAACCTGATACCTAACCTTTATGTCCTTTGTACAGATTGAATAAAGCGCAGCAGATGCTGAAGCATTTGTATTGTAGCATTTGGTGATGTTGAAAACAGGCGCTTGTGCAAATAAAAAGATTTTTACACCTTTTAATGTGCTTTTGTTCTAATTTCTGCTTCTTTTCTAGCAGAATTTCCTATCAGGTTTATTTTCAAGAAACCTGGGGAGATTCAACAGTATCCCAACAATATATTTCCAGTCCTTACCAATGATGACATAGATGATCATTAGGCTGAGCACCACAAACTGTTTTATATGGATTTTATAGCATTTATTTGAACTGTTTCTCATAGCCAATAAACAATTACACTGCAAGTGAAATGTATAAAAACATTTTATTTTTTTAAATGTGTATCTCCAAAACCTTTGAGTAGTACTGTAATGAGGTTGTTTTTCTTCACACTTTTTTCATCAAGTGCCTGCTTAGAAGGGAAATGTTAAGCTTCTCTCTGTGCAATGTGCCCTCAGATGGCTTCTTGTTTTAAAGTTGCATTATATAAATAAACTTTATTCAATTAACCGACCACTGTCAAGAGCAGATAAGTGCTCGCCTCAAGATTTCTGTTTAATAATTAAAACCCTGTGAAGCCTAACATAAGAATTGAGAATATATAGTTTCTATTTGAACTTTTAGTTGAACTTTTAGACAAAACACTTTTTATTTTTTTTTATAACAATTTGCATAATGATTGAAGGCAGCCATTTTGAAAATGAGGCATTAAGGATTGTTTGTAAGTACAGAGTAACAAGAAATTCAATGGATCTAAAACTGCATTATGATTTTCAAGAAATGTTTATGTGGGTGGTGCAGAGCTCTAAGATACGGATGTATTAAATATGATATGTTTGGTGTTAACAGTAGCTTCAGGAACGATACATAATTTCATGAATTCTTGTCCTAAAGAGTTAAAGCTACTCAGTTCTAGTATTTTTTTGTGTAATGCAATGACATAAATTAAGGAAGGCTTCTGGATTTGTTTATATGTGTCTGAAATGCTAAATGAAGGTAATCTTTAAGTAAAACATGGAGTAGAAATACCCTTTAATGTGAGTGTGTTTTGCAAACCACTTTATGAATAATCATTGTGATAATTCCCAGTCAACTTAATTCTTAGAGAGTTTTACTTTCTACTGGGAAGCTGATGCAGCACTCAGAAAGATATGGATTATAGTATTTATTTTTAATCTTGAGCTTGACCTACAATTATGAATTTGCTGAAACATTATTCCAACATCATGTCAAATTTGAAAGGTGGATCATTAAATTTGAATATTATTTAAATTGCTGTCTGTATCATTTCAAGAGCTTTAATAATTTATCTTTGCATGTTTGCTGTTTCCAAAGTTTCCTCATTAGCATGACTTTGGGGCATGCAACCTCCATTTAAAACAGCAGCAACTCACCTATACCTGGAGAAGTTCAGGATATGTAGTATCAGAAGTAGCATTAACCACAAGCGTCCTCTCGACCAACCCACTGCCCCTTGCCATTTTTACAATGTCTCTAATTTCCTTTCAGTCACATGGTATCCAAACCCATTTCTGATAGCAGTGACTCAGTAATAAGACCAGCCAGTGAATACACCACAGGCCAACAGCAGGTGGATAGTGTGCATGATCATCAAATAAGCACCCGGCAGAGCCATACTGAGCTGCTCACCAGGTTGGGGACAGAAGTAAAAAATAACTAGTTAATGTGTGTGTGTGTGTGTGTGTGTGTGTGTGTTTGACTTCACAGTTTCAGTACAACAGTGCCCCACTGACCTTTTGCTGATGGAGGCCAATGCTAAGACACCACTGAAGGGTAAAACTGACCTCCTGACTGACAACTACTTTTGGTGCTTAGATTTCATTTACATTTTTATTTTTCCTAAAGCATTAAATTCTTTTAGATCACACCTAGTCAAAGAGGCATCATAATATGTTTCATACCGGTGGTAACCTGTGGATACCAGTGAGAAGAAGAAAAAAAATCTTTAAGGAGAACACAACCAAAGCACTGCGATGGACTGGTGACCTGTCCAGGGTGTACCCTGCCTTTCACCTGAAACACTGCTGGGATAGGCTCCAGCTCACCCCGCGACCCCTAATAGGAACAAGCAGTACAGATAATGACTGACTAACTGACAACCAAAGCAAAGTAAAAGAAAAAATTAAGTGCATAATAATTTTGAGCAAAAGCTCTAAAATGGCTTGCACGGAGGTTTTAATAAGGTTGCAAGAATTAAAAGAATGCACTGGGTCCAGATAAACATGTTGGCTTAGTTCTACTGTGTAAAATTCAAGTCAGAACAAACTGAGCTACTCTGTGCCTCACAAACAGAATTGATTTTCTAATTCTGATATGACCTGCAAAGCTGGGATTGGGAAAAACTGTAGGTAATTATAAGTTGTCATGGTTACTTATACTGGTGCCATCTGCTTTGACCCCTCAGTTCATGATTTTATTGCTTTCTAATCTCTTATTTCTAATAACAAGCTGAAAGGCACCAGTTTCGACTCCAGTCAGCTCCTGCACAGAGGCTCCTCATTTCCTTACAACTCATACAGCATGTTGTGGCAATGTTAAACATTCTCTTTGCCCCATGCATGTAGAATTTCCTGTCTCTCATCGCGTCCTACTTCCTGTTACATACTGACAAAAGACAGATGTTAGTTGCCAGTCACTGTCAAACAGATTAACCTTCCATGAAAGCATTGAAAATACATCCTGTGCAAATATCCAACAATATTAGAGTAATGGTCAGTTATTTTACTATTTTCTGTTGCCAGGCAACATGTACTCATCTGGAACATGCTGAACGACTTTACTGCCTGAAGTGATGTTCTATTCTGGAGGTGCTTCAGTTCTTTTTTCTTTTTCCTCTTAAGCTGTTAGTCATGCCAGCATCATATTGTTAAACTACTAACAGACTACAAAATGTAAGAAATATATATATATATATATATATGTATGCAAGATGGCATTAAAACTTTTGCTTGCCTTTAAATGCATGGGTGGAAGTTGAACTTTTTCTTTTCTTTAACAGCAGAATCAAATGTTACTAAGATGTGAGCTGTAGACATATTTTCCATGAGCCATTTTGGCTAGCAGGAATCATTGCTGTTACTGAAAACAATAAATAGAATAGAATGCCTTTATTGTCATTATACACCGGTACAACGAGATTAAGCCATCACCAAAACAGTGCAGGATAG
>JBAMHW010000016.1:22080219-22090654 GCA_037177495.1 Rhadinocentrus ornatus | reverse complement strand
ATGGATGGATGATATGCTTCCCTAAATCCTAAAATGAGTTTTAAATTCCACTTGTTGAGAGATCAAAAAAGACCATAGTGTATTTTTGATATGTTTTCCCATTTCAGGTAGCCAAAAAATCAATGAGAAGACTCATATGGATAAAGTAAACACACATTCGCAGAAATATTGTCCTGTTTTTAGCACTTCACCTTGCAAAAGAAAATAACTACGGTAGGCACATATGACGGCTCTCTTTATTTGGTCTTATAATAACTAACTTTATTGTGTTCACTGAGCTTCTGCTCCTTGAATTCATTTTGTGCAGGCAAGTGGGTGGAGCTGCAATGCCTTAATAGCCAAGTATTGTGACAAAGTCTGACCTGGTTTTTGTTTTTACCAATTTGCACTGAGGCATGTTAACAGCTGAAGGTTAAAAAACAAACAAAAAAAATGTGGTTCCTACATAAACACTCCCACGCAATCTGAGCCCTTGAAGCCTAGTCAGTTTGAGTTAACACAAAGTGATCTGTGGCTCCCAAGAATATTGAATTTGATGCCACAGTCTGAGGGGCCACAGGCCGTCTCTGTAATGAAGGGTGAAACGTCCTCCCAAGCTCACATACACACTCTGTGGTTGCTGAGGGTTGTAGAACAATCAACAGTGTTAATTTATCAACACACTTTCATTAGCAATGTTCTGTAACAGTAATTCATTACCATGCTCTATTAGGTTCAACCTATTATAAGGGTGGCAGACTTATTTATCATTTGCCTGTTCATTTCATGGCCTTATGAGACTTGAAAGCTTGCAGTAAATGAACTCATAATGGCAAAAAATCCAGCTACAATTTTACCAGATGTGTCAGTAAAAAAATCTTTCTATAATGACTGAAAAGATAATAAATCATGGAGGACTAAAAATGTTGTAAAAGCATAATAAATATGTTTTGCATTTATCAATTCCAATTCAAAATTTCTCCTGAAATAATTTATTTTTACATTTATTGTAAAAAATGTTGCTCTACATTTATTTCCACATTAATCCATTTATCATCCATCTGTCCATTCATTCGTTCGTTTGTTCGTTCGTTCATTCATTCGTACGTTCGTTCGTTTGTTCGATCATTCGTTCATTCATTCATTCATTCATCCCCACATTTATGCATTTATTTCCACATTTATTCTATTTTTGTGGTTTGTTACTTTTAATGTCAGTTATATCTATTGACTTCTTTCTTAATATAACCCTTTTGGTTTTCCATAAGTAGCCTGAAAAAAATATATAGATGTTTCACACTTAATCAACTTCATACTCATCAAATGGGTGTCAGTGTGTTATCAAGCAAGCACAAATTAGTGCATTGTTCAATAAGTCCAACTAATCCTCAAATTATGGTTCTTTAAAAACAGCTTTCTCTATTTGCGGCCCATTTTTAAACATGTTTGTATATTCCTTTAACTTCCAGCCAAAAATCAATGACTCATCCATCAGTCAGCCAGCTTGCCACAAGGGTAGGCTGCTACTGGCAGCTAGCCCATCAAATGACCACTATCTATGTAAGCCCCACCCTCAGAGTGTAACAGTTACCAGCATTTTCTTTACTTGAGCCTCTTCTCTGGCTACTTGTACAACTTCTGCGGGGATGAGATGTAACAGATCACTCAGGATATAATATAATATTTTATTTATTTTATTATATAACATTTTTTTCCTGCCCAAAATCTTTTACAGCAATTTATTTTAAAAAGGAAAATAATACCCTTTATTCAGCCACAACTCTGTTAGCATGAACTAGTCATCTGATTAGTCTAATTAGATAATAAAGATTGAAGATGTTAAAAAGCTGTTTGACCATGAGATTCATGCTCTTCAAACCACAAACGAAATCCAGATATAATGACTTAGAAACATCCATTACTTTGTGATTCTTTATACCTTCCTCAGCGCAATGGCTGGTTGCCATTTCCTCTACTTTGATTGTTCAGTATGCATGGCACCTGTTCAACTTATTACTGTACAACACTCTCTTCTATTTCCATTATACGGGTGTCATAGAGAGGCGAGATGAAAAAACTCTGAACTCAATTGCTTTTTTTCCATCCTAATCAATTTATTTAGACAAAGCAGACTGTTGTTTTTCAAACTTTACACAAACTATGACAATTTATCAGCTGCCTCATTGCTTACAGTTAAACAAGTAATGGCAAATTTAAGGAGGAATCCATATGTGAGGGTAACATGAGATTTACTGTATGACTCCAGTGTTACCTCTGTCGACCTCAAGTCAGATCTTTGACCTGTAAGTAATTTCTCCTCTAAATTCACAATTAAAGCTGCATATTTCTTTGCAATTTGCACCTGAATAGATGGCAAACAGACTGGGGCCAGAAAGACAAAGTCATCACGAAGTGGAGGTGAGTGTGATATGCATCTCTGGCATTATTTCCTGCCTGGCTGGCCTGTCTGCCCTGTCACCAGCCATCACTTCAATCCAGACTCTTTTCCGTGCCAGTTGGCTCGCCTCTTTGTCGCTCTCACACTCCCTGCCATATCCAGGGGGAAGAGGCAGAGAGGGGGCATAAGAGGCTAGTATCACACAACACACCCTTATAGCACTTTGCACTTCATGTCGTTACACAAAAAACAAGCACATAAAAAGATTTACGTGTTCCAACTCTCTCATGTAAATTGACAAATACATGGAAATACAGACCCAGACAGGCACACAAATTGATATGCTGTCTTCAATCTGCATGGGGATATGTGTGTGAATATCTTGTGGACACTAACCTTTAGAAAAATCTTTCTTTTTACTGCATCTAAATGGGATGAAACTAATGAGCAGAGATTTGAAAATAACTAACACTACAAAATATTATAAAAGGTGTCATTTTCTCCTCTGATTTCTAAAAAGAAAAAGACTCCCATTTAGGAGACTTGTGGAAGGCTGATCTAATCCATCTTAAAGCCTGCAGGCTCCCATTTGCTTCTCATTGGCTTCATTAAGAAGATTCATGTCCTTCAACTTCTATTTCTCTGCCTGCTGCTTGCTGGGCCAATTACAAGCAGTTATCAGGAGTCAACAAGAGCAGGGGTCACATGCACACTGCAGCCCTTTATTTCAAGAGGAAAAGTGAGAAACTGTATCCATGTATAGGAGGCAATGCAATTAATGTTGAAGAAAGAGTGCACACTGCATAACCGCTGTTGTGTAGCATGCTGGGCATCCATAGGGGCCTCATTTCTTAAACTTTTTACATGGCTGGAATGGTTAGAGTTTTAGGTGGAAATATAATTCTGCCATAGAAGTCCCTTGAGAAACAAGTCTGACAAGCAGTGCAAATCAGCGAGGGAGCCATTGGAGCACTGTGCAAATTGAAAGTAATCCTCATGCCTGGCCAACACGGCTGCTGAATTCACATCTATTCATAATTCATCACTCAACAGCAGTGAGGTAGAGAAAATTCTGTCTGTGTAATAAACCAAGAAGGGACGTCAGATGGAAACAGGCAAATCAGCTGCTGTACTGCTCAAGGTCCAAGGTGAGAATGACACTTGTTAAAAGTTCAGAGTCTGAACAGGAAGATAGCTCATATTAGATCCTACAACTTTACACACCAAATGTTCAATGAGAGATTAGCTGACTGAGCCATGGTCAGTCTGACATGAGCTGTCAGAACCTTAATTAGATAGCTTCCAAGCATCGCTCACAAAGATTTTTCAAACCGAGACACCAGTTTTCCCTCGATTGGAGCCATTTAAGCCTTTACTGGCATGTCCACAAGGATGCAGGGTTGATGCAGTCTTTTAACTTCAGCTGATGGTGGTCAGTATGCCTGCAGTTTAAAGTAAGATGAGCAGAACCAGCACAAAACATAAGAATATTTAGATATTTTGCAGGCAGGAAAAAAGGTTAAAAAAAAAAAGTAAAAGTCTAGACTTTACTAAATAATTATTTAACTGATTATTATATCAGTTAAATAATATATCAGTTACACTTATTCTTTATTGATTCACATCTGGTGCTTTAATGTCTTCCTCTTCTTAAATGTAAAAGGTTTGGCCAGACACATACTAACGCAGTTGATGGTTCTGTATAAATGCAGCGTTACAATCAAGAACATGTCAGAGTTGATGTAAAACAACATACAGAAATACATAGCATATTTGTTAGAATTTGATTATCTGTTCTTTGGATGGTACCAACAATAGTTGCGTTTTTAGGGATGGTCCACCCTTTTGGTAAAAAAACAAAAACAGAAAAGCCCAGTTAAAAATGAAATCCGTTTAGGTGGAGACCTGAAAATTCACAACATTTTCACTGTTCTGCCTTGCTATAAGGCAGACGTTTTTCAAGAGGAACAGAAGAAGTTACATCATTTTCTTCAAAGCTATCAGGCTCCTCTGAAAATCCTGACAAAAACTATTTGCGCCTCACAGAACATGGGAATTGTTGGTATTCCTCTATCACTACTGGTTAGGTTGTTAGGCTTTGGTGTTTTCATTTATTAAATTAATTTGTTGAAGCAATAATATATAATAACTACAATGCGTTTCAAGGTTGCTTGTCAGGGAGTTCCGGCAGCTTTGAGAACTACACTTTCAGGTCTCTTGGAGACTAAACAAGCGTCATACTGACTGAACTGATATAATTATTTTCAAAAGCAATACTGTAAAATTGTTGTTTGGTGCGGTGATAAAAAACTTTGTCAGGCTCAGACAGGGACTAATGCTTTCATTGTCTGAGAGACCACTCTTCACATTTTCATGGATCATTTGGTCCCTTATTATTTCAAAAACATAAGTCATCATCCCTTCATCACTTTCGTCCCTGAAAATCCAGCAGACAAATCTACTCGCTCTCAATAAAATCCCAAAATCTTTTCCTGGAGTTGCGCTATGAAACAAATTGGTTTGCTCGTCATATTCAAAATTAGAAGGGTGAGCATAACTGGAGCAGAAAAGGCAACTCACTCATAGGATGCATGAAGCAGAAGCCCTTCAGCAGGCTGATGCTGACATTGTTTAAAGAGAGCGACAACAAAATAAAATGACTGACACTGACAGACCTTTTGAAACTCAATGCTGCTTAACTGAAACAGAAAAAAGTAACTTAAAGAAGAAAAAAAGTTTAAAAAGAAAAAATAAGAAAAACATCTCCACCCAAAAAGATATTCCTTATCTTTTACTAGGCATTAAAGGTGAGTCTGTGGCGGCTTCACCTTGAAGGCAGAGGATGTCCTAATGCAGAGGCATGCACAGCTTGTCTCGTGACACCACACTCTGTGTACTGTGGAGGTGACTTTGGTTGTCAGGGATGTTGGCTGGTCCTGAAACAGACTGGTCTCTTGAAGTTGTGACACCAAACTGACCTAAAGCTGAGGAGCCAACAGTACAAGTGCAGAGGAGCAAAGTGGAAGAAGGTAATACATTGCATCTTGTCACTGCATGAGAACACTGGCACCATTCTTCTGTTTGCTGCTACTGAATCAACAGCTATGAGGTGGTAATTATAGGCCTATGCTTTAAACATTATATTTAACAAACACCTAAATACCTACAACATTCTTCCAGCTGCGATCTTACTGAACATAACTTGGAAAATGTAAGGCCATGCCTTAAAGCTTTTAGCTATCCCCTGAATTAACACCAGCCAACCTGCTAAATGAAGTTTGACCCATTCAAATCCAAGTTCATTTAGTAGGTGATTGTAAATGAAAACTTACTGAACAGTTTGGCAGGTGATTAAAATCATTTCAGTTATTTGTGGCTGCACGCTTACTTTAGCATCCATAGTATTGTTACCACGCTGCTGTCTGAACAAAGTGCAGCTGAATGAGAAACATTCATTGAAGTGGTGTGTAAAACAAAAAGAAAATTGTGTCAGTAGTTGGATGGTAAAAAGGACAAGGTTGGTTACAAGAAAAGAAGGGAGGCATCAACAACAAAAAAGGAGGTGAGACAAAGGAAAAGAGGACATTTAATACAAAATTACTATGGAGGTGATTTTTTAATAAAAGTTGATTTAGAGGCAACAGTTCTTAAGAATTAAATAAATGCACTGCCCTGTTTTCTTGGTTACTTTGTCATTAGATTTTTAGACTTCCCCATGATTTCTTTTCCTTTTAAAATAAATAGCAAATTTAGAAACATCTAACAAACCCAGTACTGCATGAAAACAGCAAGTTTACATCTCTCTGCTTCGACTCAGTCAACCGTAGAGAAAAGAAGAAACAGCTCGTGTGAGCTGCTCACAGTGGTCCAGTGTTGCTGCTGTAATGCATAGGAAGCTGAGAACTGTGAGGACATTTTGTAGTGTCCATCTTTCTTTCTAAAAGGTCATTGAACATGGGTTTCAAGTTTGGCAGAAGACACTATAGTCTTGAAGTGCTTATACTGATAGCAGATTAATACATTGTATTAACGGGATGTTTTTCAGTCATAGTTTCAGACTAATTTTGTAATTTTTTTTGGAATTTAGACAGAGAATGAGCAAAAAAATGACCAGGAGTAGAACAAACTGAATGCAAATACAATACGATGAGTCTGTATTTATGTAAGTTAAGGTGTGACAATTTTTTAACTACTCTTTATAAATAACATGCAATAATTTCTCTGCTTTGTGTAGTCAGTGGCAGAAGGAAAGAAAAAGTTACAGCCCAAGAACTGGGGAAAGCTCGATATAGTAAGAAAGTCATGATTCAGGTCTCTCAAACTTCAAATTTTCTGGATCAGAATTGTTATTAAAGTCTTAAGGCTTTTGGATTTTGATTAGGTTCTCAAATACATATGATCAGTTAGTGGTCATATGTGCCAGATGCCTCTAATCTCCAGTTGTTACACTGAGCTAAGCTAACCT
Source organism: Rhadinocentrus ornatus (assembly GCA_037177495.1). NCBI lineage: Eukaryota > Metazoa > Chordata > Actinopteri > Atheriniformes > Melanotaeniidae > Rhadinocentrus > Rhadinocentrus ornatus. The sequence goes on along the minus strand of JBAMHW010000016.1, from coordinate 22,083,812 downwards.
GCTAACTTGAAGGTCTTAGATAATATTTAGTATAACTCCTTCTTTAAAGCTAACTAAGTCTAAAGTTGGCTGTTCAATTTGTAATAAATGTAAAAACAGAAACTGACATATGACAATTATGGAAGGTCTATTATTATATTATGCATTCATTCATTATTTTTCATACTGCTAGTATTCATGCTAAGTCGTGTAATACATACAGTACATACAGTCACACCATGCTTTGTTATATCCGTGCAGATGAATTTATTGCATTGTATGTCAAAAGACTGGAAAGCTAATATGTGATACCAAGCAATAAATTTATGTAAAATAAGATACTTAAGACCTTCATGAGCATAAACATAAAATATGTGGCATGTCTTTTTTCTGTCTTTCTACTGCAATCTAATGCTGGCAGGCATCCTTGACCTCTTCCTCACTTCTAATTTTCTTCTCCCCCTCACTGACTCTGAACCACATGCACTCCTCATTTTCACCAAAAAGGAAATTAAAATTGCTCTTTTATACCATGTCACTTCATGGTGTAACTCTCATTATATCCTCAAATGAAAGCCTTGTCACATTCATCTCAGCTGCTTATAATTAACATCTACTTGAAAATAAGCGCTTACAATTTGTGTTTGTGGAAATTTGATTAGAACCAGGTTTTCACAGTATAAATTGTGGATGATCTCCTGAATATTTTAAAAGCAAACATGCAGAAACTGAGGTAGTGCTCTGAATATTTTCCTTACTCCTTCCTTTTAACAGACCATAAAATGCAGACAAACTAAGGAAGTGTGGGATGTCAGCATTAATTCCTACATTTCTATCATTTGTCCTCAGTCTTTTATTTGATTTTAAACTTAAAAAAAAATAAAATATAGTTTGAATAAATCCACACCAGCATGCATCTTCAACTGCAGCCATTTTAGCATTTCAACTATTAAAACATAGATCAAAAGATGTAGATTGGTAACAGTTTCACACCATTTATGTTCCAAGTCCTAGTTTTTTTTTTTTTTAAGATCAGACAAATGCAGCGGATTTTTCAATCTTAGTTCTGACACTCAGACACTTAACAGCCAGCAAAACAATCTTGACCGGAAACACAGTTACTGTTTAAAAAGAAATAAATAAAATAGGGCACATCTGACATCAAATTCTTGTGCATCACGTTGAAAATAGCAATATCCACAAGTGTCCCTGACAAGTAATTATCCCTGTCTGACATACATGCAGCAACCAGAGTGGCTTGCCTGGGATTACAGCATAATGAGACGCTGATGAAATGTACTGGGCAATCCGGCTCTATGTTATAGTCTGATGTCCATACTTTAGCTGAGCCTGTTTGAATGGCCTACTTCAGTGTCCCACCCTGTAATCCTGTGCCTTTTGAAACGTGCCTTTGGGAGCTGCCACACTAGCCGGTCCACTTCCCATCTCTCTCCAAGTCGGCTTTAATCTCACTGCAGCCAAGACAGCAACATGCAGTGAGCTCTGAAAGTACCAATGGCTGACAGCCAAAATTAAACAACAATTGTAAACAACAATTAGAAGGAAAAAAAGCTAAAAAAAAATATCTTTTTTTGTTAATAACAAACAAAGTCTAATTTTGCTAGATACAACCAGAGTCACACACTGAGCCTAATAATGAAAGAGTGGCGATGTTTGGGATTGTGCTGTAATTATTCAACAGTGTTAATTACAGGAAGATTTCTGAGGCAATTATATGATCTCAAGCAGCAGCGTTGGCACTGAAACTACTACTCTCAGAGCACACACACACACAAAAACAAACAAACAAAAAGTCTCAGCAAATAATTGTTGATTAATCTTTAAATTTCGGTGCTACATTCAAGGCTCTGCATTAGCAAACAACTTTAAAAAATCTGCAGAGATCATTATTTTCTTAATTCATACATTTATTCATTCACCCCTTATTCTTCATTTGTGATTCCTAAACAGCAAATAGATGTTTTGTCTGGAAAGAAGCTCCAGTTTATAGCTTCAAGCTGAAGTAGAAAAGTAGCAGAATCTGTATCTGTGCCATGTCTTCTGAGAGATTTGCTAATGTAACAGCAAGCATCTTGTTAAAAGAAAGCAACAATCAAGCGTTTGAAGACAGGAAATGGTTGCAAAGAAAAGAAAAAAGCCCACATGAAGATGCTGACCATGTTAAAAAGAACAAAGAAGCTAAAGGATAGAGGAACGCCTCCAACTAGTTATAAGCCACAAGAAAGAAAGAGTATGCAAAATGAAATAAATGGAAGCTACAGAATGATAGCGGTGTTGAGAGATGGCTGAGGGAAGGAGATGAGGCACTGTTCACCCTGACAGAGTCAAAGAAGAAGGTAAAGATTTAAAAACGGATTTGTCTAAAATGAGGCACTTCAGACGAACACGGACCATAACATGTAAGAGATCAGCCGGGTGGCTGACAGCCACACTCTTGTCTCTGCTGCGTAAATCTCAACACAATAGAGATTCTATCACTGAGTGTGCTGCAGCAGCGGCAACAACCCTGACTAACCGGAGTGCCTAAAAGAGCACATGCACATTAACAGTGAAATCGTAAACATGCACATATAAATTCTGTTTAATGTGGTAGGAGAAAAAAAAAGGGAATAAAAACTCTGTTTTGATTTGAAGCCCTGCAGGGAGTTAACGGTGAATCTTGGCAAATGACACAGGTTGTCAGCTCCCGTTATGAGGGCTTGGTGAGAGAAAACAGAAGGAAGGTGGAGAATAGAGGAGCAACAGCAGATTGAGGATGAAGAGGGGGAGGAGAGTGTGACTCAGCTGCTCTTTCTGAAGGCCTCTGGGAGGAAGAGACTGAAAGAGGGATGAAGAGTCACAAAGAGGATGGGTGCGTGTGCTTCCCCTGCTCTTGACAGTCATCACAAATCTTCAGGCTGAGTAAAAGAAAACTGGGACCTTGGATAACTCTTCTGGGAAAAATTCAGCCCAAAGGAGCAAACAAGTTTTCATGAAAGCATGAAGCAAGCATGAAGATGAGCAATCAGCACCCTTTAAGAGGATCACTATGCCATGCCATCGCAACAGCACAGTCTGAGTCAAATTATAACATCAAGGCCCGTTTGCTGCTTCTTTAAAGTTTCTAGGTACAGCTTTGGGTGCCAAATAACTGTATCATGCCTGTGTATTAAACATAGATATGTCCTGACATCACACAAGAACTCAAGATTTGATGTGATAGGATGAAACAGCATGTCAGATAATGTGAGACTGCGCCAAACCAAAAATAAATGAAAAAATCTTACAAAAAGTCTCGTCCACACAAAAAGACACAACCACAGAAAGGGTCTGTTATACAAATTATTCACAGGCTCTGTTGAAAGTGTTTACTCTGACATGCAGGTGCTGCCTTCTTCAAGCTGAGACAGCCGAAAGATCTGCTGAAAGTGGTTCTGATGATGGCGTTTCAGTGGGAGACAAAAGCGAGATGCAGAGGGAGGATGAAAAGAAAATTCTTTGAAAGACAGCTTCTAGATGTGTGTATTGGGGGGGAAAAGATAGAATGAGAGGAAAGCATGCAGGGTTGTATTTGAAAGAGATGAGAGTGCACTGTCACACAGGTCAACTGTCAC